>NW_020870030.1:838782-851282 GCF_003789085.1 Penaeus vannamei
GGGGGGGAGCGCATCTTCCGCCGAATTTATTTGCGGCGTCCACTTCGGAGGCGGCCCAAAAAGCGGACGCACTTCCCCATTAATCTATATGTAAATACGGGATACACCGGCGCAGACTTTTATATTTCGGTTCCTGTGGTTTGAGAAATGATTTGAATCTGCTCCATATTCCTTTTACGCTTTTTTTTTTTATCTGCTCGCTCGCTCTGCTTCTCTTCCCTTCTCGTTCTCCTCCCCCGTTCCATCTCCTCTTCGTTATCTCCATCCCATCCCTTTCGTCCTCACTGTCCTTTACCTTCCCCCTCCTCTGCGCGCCTTCCTCTCCTGCAACTTGCTCCTTTCTTTTCTCTTTTCCTTCCTCCTCCGTTCTCCTCTCCTCTCCCTTTTCCGCAGTGCCTCATTCCCTTTTCCCTCTCCCAAATTCGTCGCCCTCTTCCTTTCCCTTCGTCGACGCCCCATCCCTTCCCCCTTCCCTTCCTTCCTCCCCCTTCTCTGTACCCCTTCTCCTTCCTTTCTCCTGAGCGCCCCTATCTTCTTCCACCCCCTCCTCTGCTCTCTCCTTCCCCTTCCACTCCTCTGCTCTCCCCTTCCCATCCCCCCCTCCTTTGCTCTCCTCCCTTTCCCTTTCACTCCCCTCCCCACTCCATACCCCTTCTCCCTTCTCCTTCCACTCCCATCCCCCTCCGTACCCTCTCCCTTCTCCCTTCCCTCCTCAGCGCCCCTTCCACTCCCCTCCCACCTCCGTACCCCTTCTCCTTCCCCTTTCCCCTTCCCCTTCCCCTCCCAGCGCCCCCTTCCCCCCCCTCTCCCCCTCCAGTGCCGCGGACAGGAGCCGGAAAAGGAGGCGATACGGAAAGCCGTGTTATTCTGGGCTCCTCTTAATCTCCCGGCTTCTGGACAGCCGTCATTCGGGGGCTCCTTATCTCTCGGCTCGCGGCGTAATTGCTGAGTCCTGTTGGTGCGGCCGCTCCGTCGTCAGAATGTGGCGTTTCTCCTTTATCATGCTGTGTTAAAAAAAGAAGGGGGGGGGGGGGAAGGGGAAAAAAAAATAGAGTGAAGAAAATGTGTTGCTGTATTTTTTTTTTTTTTTTTTTTTTTTTTTTGTCCTGTTTTTTTTGGTCGTGTTAAATGTTTTGGGACGTAAGTTCTAAGATAACATTCCTGACGAAATGTATTCTGCAGATACACGCGTCCGGGAATTTCGTTTTCATTTTTTTAAATCCTTTTAAAATGGAGCGAGAGACTCCGGTATACATTGGACATGTCGACAAACTGCTGTGGATTCACCCCTGTTGCCCTCTCCTCCTCCTCCTCTCTCCTCCCTTTCCCTTCTTCCTCCCTTCTCCCATGTTCCTTTCTCCTCCTCCTCTTCCTTCTCCCTTCCTCCCTCCTCTCCTCTCCTCTTCTCCTCTCTCCCTTCTCCTTCTCCACAGCTCCCCCCCCCCCGCACCTGCTCTTCTCCACCTCATCCCCTTCCTGCTCCTCTTACCACTCCTCTTCTCCTCCTCCTCCTTCCTCTCTCTCTCCCTTCTTCCTTCCCTTCCTCCCACAGCCCCCTCTCATCCTCCTCCTCCCTCTCCCCTCTTCTTCCCTCTCCCCCTCTTCCTTCCTTTCTCCCCTCCTCATCCTCCCTTTCACCCCACAGCTTCCCTCCTCCTCTTCCTCTCTCTCCTTTCCCCCTCTCTTCTCCTTCCCTTTCCCCCCACAGCTCCATCCTCCTCCTCCTCCTCTCCTCTCCGCACCTCCCCTCTCCTCCTCGCAGTAAGATTGCAAATGTGTGCACAGTATTGACTCGGGGCCAGCAGCCCTTGCGAAGCCCCGACCCTCCTCCGTCACCGCCTGCGTCTGACCGGAAGCCCGCCGTCGCCGCGTGCAATACTCCGCGCGCATCATTGCACGCCAAATTTCCGTCGGTATTGCATAGTTCATGACTTTGGGGAGCGGCTGGACATGCACGGCGACATGCACGGACCGACATACACAGACCGACATGCACGGACCGCCGCCCCTCCGCCCGCCTCTCGCTGACTGACGGACGGCGTGAGGTCCTCGGCGGGGCAGGGGAGGAAGGGGAAGGGGGAAGGGAGGTGTGCCAGAGGGGGATGACGGGGGGGGGGGGCGGTTCTCCCCTGTTTCGGGTTCGCTTATAGGGAACCCGAATGCCTTTGGTGAGGGGTCGGAGTGCTTGCAACGCCACGGAAGAGCACACTGGCGGTTTGTGCGAGGTCGGAGTCTTCGGTCTGGGTGTCGTTGCAGATCAATAGATAGGTATGGGGGGGGGGGGTATGTATGTAAAGTTGTTTGTGTATGTATGTCTTTTAGACCTTTTTTGTGTGTGTTTGTTTTGTGTTTTGTGTGTGTTTGTGTTTTTGTGTGTGTGTGTGTGTGTGTTCTTTTGTGTGTGTGTGTGTGATTGCTTGTGTTTTTTTGGTGTGTTTTTTGCGTGCGTGTTGTTTTTGTTTGTTTGTGTGTGTGTGTGTGGTGTGTGTGTGTGTGGAGTGTGGTGTGTGTGTGTGTGTGTGTGGTGTGTGTGTGTTTGTGTGGTGTACATAAGTATGTGTTCACCCGCACTGACACCAGCGAGTAGTATATCGCAATTTTACTTATTCCCTTTTCCTAATTCTTGTTCTCCTTGAAATGCAATTTGCTCAGATAAACCACATTGTTAAGAAGTTCCCAAGCTTCATTTTTTTTTTTCTTTTTTTTGCCTAAGTTCATTTCTCATTTCATTTGATTTTATGCCTCGGGGGAAGACAGTGCCATAGGGTCAACTTTCGAGCAAGAAGGTAACGAGAGGAAGTTTGAGGAACAACAAGCGATAATTTGATCAGGGGGGAGAGCTCGTGCCACCCCACCCCCTTCTCCCTCTCCTCTCCCTCCCCTTCCCACGTGATGGTGAAGTGAAGCCTTCCCCTTCCCTTCTCCTCCCCTTTTCCCTCCTTCCCTTCCTTTCTTTCTTTTTCCCTTTCTCTCTTCCCCCTTCCCTTTCTTTCTCTTTCCCATTCTCTCCTTCCTCCCTCTATCTCTCCATCGCCTTTCCCCTTCCTTCCCTTCTTTCTGTTTTTCTTCCTCTTTCCCTTTCTCTCCCCTTCCTTCTCTCTTATCCGTTCCTTTTCCCTTCTTTCTCTTTCCCCTCTCTCCCCTTCTCCTTTTTTCTTCCTTCTACGTGATGGTAAACTCAAGTCCTCCCTTTCTCCCCCCCCCGTAGCCTCCCCTCCTCCCCGTGAAGTATGAAGTGAACCTCCAACCCTTCCCCTCCTTCGCCTCCTCCTTCCCCGTCTTAGGAAGTGAAGCCCTCCCTTTCCCTCACCCTACCCCTTGTGAACCCTTTCCTCTCCCAACCCCTTCCCTCCCTCCCCTCCCCTCCGCCATAACGCTGACGTGAAGCCTCGACTTCTTCTTTCTTCTTTCTCTCCTCTCTTCCTTCTTCCCCTCTCCCCATTTCCCCTCTTTCGTTCTCGTCCAAGCACTAGCGCAGCGTCAGCCTCCCCGTCAGCCACCCCCGTCAGCCTCCCCGTCAGCCACTACCGTCACCCCGTCAGCCACCACCGTCAGCACACCCGTCAGTCAGCACCACCGTCAGCACCCAGCCTCCCGTCAGCCACCACCGTCCCCTCTTCCCTCTTCCCCATTTCCCTCTTTCCGTCTTCTCGTCAAGCACTAGCGCAGCCGTCAGCCTGTCAGCACAGGCCGTCCCCGTCCCCCGTCAGCCACACAGTCCGCCACCACCGTCAGCCCTCCCCGTAGCCCCCGTCAGCCAACCGTCAGCCACGTCAGTTCCCCTCTTCCCTTTCCCATTTCCTCTCTTTCCGTCTTCTCGTCCAAGCACTAGCGCAGCCGTCAGCCTCCCCGTCAGCCTCCCCGTCAGCCTCCCCCGTCAGCCACCACCGTCAGCCTCCCCCGTCAGCCACTTAGGCTTCAGCTGAGGAGCAGACAGGTCGTCGTAGCCATCAGACGCTCCATTAAGGGGGTTCGGAGAGTCGTTTCAGAGGTGGCCGAGTCGACTCCTGGCCGGTGGGTGGGGGTTGTTGGGGGGAGGGTGCGAGGGGAGAGTCATTGGAGAGTCAGTTCTGAGGGAAGGTGGTGGGGGTATAGGGTTAGAGTGAGGAGGGGGGGTGAAGAAGGGGCGTGGACTAGGAGGGGGCATTTCAAGAGGGAAGGGGCATGGGTTAGAGGGGTTATTCATAGGGATGGAGTAGGAGGGAAGGAAAGGAAAAGAGGGAGGGGGGGAAGGGCATGGACTAGGGTAGGGGGAGGGGAGGCGATGAGGGGAGACACGACCAGAGGGGAAGGAAGGAAGGAAGGAAGGAAGGAAGGAAGGAAGGAAGGAAGGAAGGAAGGAAGGAAGGAAGGAAGGAAGGAAGGAAGACAGGAAGGGCCAAGTGGGATAAATTGATGGGCTGGAATGTAGTTAGGAGTGAAATAGGACATGTTTGGAGACCTGAAAAGCGCGAGGGGCGGAGAGGAAATGGGTGGCGGCTTAAGTGGTTCCGTGAGGGGAAGGAGGGGAGGGGGTGAGGTGGAGGGAGGGTGAGGGGAAAGAGTGGAGGGAGGGGTAAGGGGGTGAGGGGAAAGAGAAGAGGGAAAGGAGAGAAAGGGTGAGGGAAAGAAGGGAGAGAGGGGTGAGGGGAAAGAGGGAGAGGGGAAAGAGGGGAGGGGGGAGGGAAAAAGGAGAGAAGGGGTGAGGGAAAGGGGGAAGGAGGGGGTGAGGGAAAAAGGAGAGAAGGGGTGAAGAAAGAGAGAAGGGGGTGAAGGGAAGAGGAAGAGAGGGGAGTGAGGAGAACAGGGGCGTGGCGATGGGTACGTGAAGCCAGCAGAGAAAGAGGGGAACGATAGTTGATAACTATTGCATTAAGGAGCGATGCAGGTCAAAGGAAAACGGAGAAGGGGGGGGGGGGGGGTCGTCGAAATAGCGGGTCAAAAAGGGGAGAGAGAGAGAGGGAAAGAGGGGAGCAGAGGAGGCAAAGGGTAAAAGAGGGTCAGGAGGGGAGAGAGAGAGAAAGGGGGAAAAAAGAGTTTGCAATAGCAGAGATTTCGTTAGTTGCTCGTCATCCTGTTAAAGCGCTGTTATCCATTTTTTTTATATTGACCTTTTTCCCCTTTTTTTAATCATTAAGAAAAATCGTCTTTGATGATATACTTGTTATAATAATGTGATTTATTATGACCATATAATTGGCTGTGATAGTATGTGCTTTGTTGTCATAAAGATGATTGTGGTTATATATTTATAAAGTTAATATGATATGTTATGATAATTCGGCGTGGTGATATACGTCGCTTCTTAATGATCATTACATGTGGAAAAATAGATGTCTGCAATGATCATTAAGAAGCGACGGCTATTACAAAATGAATGACATAGAAAATGAGATGAATGAAGAAGAAAAGGAAGAAAAGAAAAAAGAATAGGGAGAGGAAGAAAGAAGAAGAAAAGAAAAAGGAGAAGAAGACGAAAGACTAGGGAGAAGAAGAAGAAAGAAAAGGAAGAAGAAGAGGAAGACGAAAGACTAAGAAGAAGAAGGAAAAAGGAAGAAGAGGAAGAGACGAAAGAAAAAGAAAGAAGAAGAAGAAAAAGAAGAAGAAAGAAAGAAAAGGAAGAAGAAGAAGAAAGACTAGGAAGAAGAAGAAGAAATAAGAAAAGAAGAAAAAGAAGAAAAATGAAAGAAGGAAGAAGAAAGAAAAAATAGAAGAAAACGAAGAAGAAGAAGGAGAGGAGGAGGAGGAGGAGGAGGTTAAGAGAGGGTTGATAAGTAGAAAAGAGAGGTCTAGTGTTTGAGTGCGTTACAGAATAAGTATTTGAACAAGTTGATAGTGTAGGTCGAGTGAACAAGAAGAACAGGGAACGGGGAACAGGGAGAAGCGGATATGAAATGGAGTTATTGATTCCGATTTGGCGAAAAAGAACCGGCGAAAGAGGAATAGAAGAGAGAATGCGAAATTGGGGCGGGATGGGAAAGGAAGGAGAGAGAGGGAGGGAGCGAGAGGGAGAGAGAAGTGGGGAGTGCGAAATGGGGCGAAAGTGGAGATGGGGAGGGGGAGGAATGGGAAGGGAAGGAGAGAGAGGGAGGGAGAAATGGAGGAGAAATGGAGAGGAGAGGAGGGGAGGGGAAGTAGGGAGGGAGGGAGAGGAGTGGGGAGGGAGGGAGTGAGGAGGGAGGGGAAGTAGGGAGGAGGGAGTGGGGAGGGAAGGGTAATGGGGAGAAAAGGGGAAATGGGAGAGATAGAGAGAGAGAAGCGAGGAAGAAAGAAAAAAGAAAGAACGAACGAAAGAGGAAGAGAGATTGAGTAGAAGAAGAAAAAGAGAAAAGAAAATAAAGTAAAGACCCCTCCCCTACAAAACACACACACACACACACACACACACACACACACACACACACACACACACACACACACACACACACACACACACACACCACACACACACACACACACACACACACACACACACACACACACACACACACACACACACACACACACACACACAAGAGCGAATTCGCCATCGTTCCCGACACAGATTCCGCTCCCGGAGAAGACACGCGCGCGCGAGAGTACAACCCCCCTTCCGGAAAATCCTTAAAAAAAAAAAAACACGTCCATAATAAACAAAAAGGCGGGACCGTAATAGCATCAAAACCAATCTTGAGTCAGCAATAACCGGTAGTTTATCGCCAGCTGTAAAATTAACGATTCGGTATTTATCTGCTTGTACGACCCGGAGTAATGGACGGGCGTGAACCTGTAAACGCAACGGCCATTGCGCATGTCGTGATTGGTGGGGTGGGGGTGGGGTGGGGTGAGAGGGGGGGAGAGGGGTGTAGGGTGTGGGGTGGGGTTTGGGGGTTGGGGGTGAGAGGGGGCGGGAAGGGAGTCGTGTAGGTGTGGGGTTGGGGGGTTGGGGTGGGGGTGAGAGGGGGAAGGGGAGTCGTGTAGGTGTATGTGGGGGGGGGGGGGGGGAAGGGAGTCGTGTAGGTGTGTGGGGTGGTGGGGGGATTGGGGGTGAGAGGGGAGTCGTGTAGGTGTGGGGGTGGGGTTGGGGGGATTGGGGTGAAAGGGGGGGAAGGGGAGTCGTGTAAGGTGTGGGGGTTGGGTGAGAGGGAGGAGTCGTGTAGGTGTGGGGGTTGGGGGGTTGGGGTGAGAGGGGGGGGAAGGGGAGTCGTGTAGGTGTGTGGGGTGGGGTGGGGGTTGGGGTGAGAGGGAGGAGTCGTGTAGGTGTGTGGGGTGAGGTGGGGGGATTGGGGTGAGAGGGGGGGAGGGGAGTCGGTAGGTGTGTGTGTGGGGGGGGAAGGGGAGTTTGTGGTGTGGGGGTGGGGGAGAGGGAGGTGGTGTGTGGGGGGGTGGGGGAAGGGAGTTGTGTAGGGTATGTGTGTCGAGAGGGGGGGGGTGTCATGTACGTGTGTGTATGTAGGGGTAAGGCGAGTCATGCAACTGTGGGGGGGAGGGGGGGAGGGGAGTCATGTTGGTGTCTTGTGGGGGGGGGGGGGTCATGTGCGTCTGTGTGTGTGGTGTGTGTGTCTGTCTGTCTGTGTCAGCATATGTGCAAATCTCGCAATAATAAGGTCGAAACAAGGATTCCACATTTTAGGACCATTTGGCATCACTGTTGCAGGAGATACATAACAAATAACTAAATAAAAACTTACTCAAATAAATGATTCAGTAATCCAATGAAACCGAACAGAAAAAAAAGAAAAAAATGAAAAAGAAAGAAAAATTGAAAGTCCACTCTTTACCCGTATATCAAAATTACGAAATTCCTTATATGGTCTGTATCCGCAATAACCTCTCTCTCCTCTCTCATCCTCTATTGAACCCCAAATCTTTCTGACGAGACAGATAAAGTAAAAAAAGACGAGGATGTTCAACCATTCGTCACATTACCATAGACAAGTGTCAGCTGCGTCAGAAAAAAAATAGAAAAAAATATATTTGCGCAAAGAGAGACAGGCATACGGGCGGATAGAGAGAGAGAGAGAGAAAATAGAGAGAGAGAGAGAGAGAGAGAGAGAGAGAGAGAGAGAGAGAGAGAGAGAAAGAGAGAGAGAGAGAGAGAGACAGAGACAGAGACAGAGACAGAGACAGAGACAGAGACAGAGACAGAGACAGAGACGAGACAGAGACAGAGACAGACAGACAGCAGACCGAGAGACAGACAGAGACAGAGAGACAGACAGGGAGAGAGAGAGAGTGAGTGAGTAAGAGAGAGAGAGTGAAAAAGAGAGAAACAGAGAGACAGAGAGAGAGAGACAGACAGATAAACAGAGGTAGACAGACAGACAGATAAACAAAGACGGACAGACAGATAAACAGAGATAGACAGAGACAGACAGACAGACAGACACAGACAGAGAGGGAAAGGGCGGCATATTCAGAATTTCAATTACGTAACAGCATGCAGGGATTCACCACGCTGCTGGTTTGTTTACGCTCTGGTAGATGGCGTGTTGGCGCTCTTGTTTATACGTGTTGGCCAGGTTTAAAGGGGGGGGGGAGGGCGGGGTTTAAAGGGAGGTGGGGGAGGGCGGGGTTAAAGGGAGGTGGGGAGGGCGGGTTAAAGGGGGGAGAGGGGAGAAGTAGCGGGTAAGGGGTAGGGGGGAGGGGGAGGGGGGTTTAAGGGGTTGGGGGAGGGCGGGAAAGGGGGAGAGAGGGGGAGAAGTAGGGGTAAAGGGGTATGGAGGAGGGGGGAGGGGTGTTTAAAGGGGGTTGGGGGGCGGGTTTAAAGGGAGGGGATGAGGGGGAAAGTAGGGGGTATGGGTAGGGGGGGTGAGGAGATTTTAGCTGTGATTGTGTTTTTTGTTTGTTTGTTTTTTTGTTTGGTGAGTTTACTTGTTTATTTGTCTTTGTGTTTTTTTTTGTGATGGTTATTGTTATTGTTGTTTTGTATTTTTTTTTTTTTTTTTCTTTTTACTAAATGTGCTTTTTTTTGGTCTTAATGTCAATGTAATTTGCATTTTTTTCGTTCTTTTCCCATTTCCATGATTTATATTTTCTGTGTTGCTTCTGAAATCATTTTGAAATTTTTGCTTTTTGCTTTTGCTTGCTAAACTCGTGCTGATTTCTATGTTGCAAAATTTGATTTTATTTTCTGGGTGTTATGTGGCTTGTTCATTGTTGCTTTGTAAGGTTTTTCAATTTGTTCTGTTTTTTGTTAGCAATATATTCGTTGCAAAAGGAAGCCTTGGCATTATCCTGGATTGCTAAATTATACAATACATTATTTACAAACGAATGTGATTTTAATTTTATTTATTTTATCATTTTCTTTATCCTCTTGCTCCTATTATTAGTTTATCTTCTTTCTTCCTCCTCTGCCTCCTCCTCTTTCTTCTTCTTCCTCCTCCTCCTCCTCTTCCTTCTTCTTTCTTCTCTTCCTCCTCCTCCTCTTCCTCTCCTCTCTCCTCCTCCTCCTCCTCCTCCTCCTCCTCCTCCTCCTTCCTCCTCCTCTCCTCTCCTTATCATCACCGCCACCATCACATTCATCATCATCATCCTCTCGTGTTCTATGACTTGATGAGGATATGATTAATTAATTTAATTCCATTTGTTGCAGTGGATATTCCTTGCTATGACACGCTGTCTGTTTATATTGCTTCTAAATTATCCCCTGTTTAACTCTCAGTTCACTATTATTTGCATTGTTTGGCAACAGTGTTTCTAATTCATTTATTCATTATTCTTTCTATATTCTTATTTGTGATTGAGTGTATTTATTGGCATGGGGGTGGACCATCCACTGGCAGTGCGCGGGATCGTTGCATTCTCATTTTAAAGCCTTGCAAGCAGCCTTTAAATAATAAAAAAAAGTCTCCTCGTTCTGGAATTGCTTTCCTTTGCAGAATATATGCTAGAGTTTGATCATTTTCGCGTTGCATCGGGGGGGGGGTGGGTCGGGCGGTGTCTTATTATCATCCTCTTTGACGGCGTCTGATGTTCTGATAGCGATCGACTTTCTGTCTGTCTATCGACGTAGCTTGTGTTCACGGATAGATTATTATGGGGTAGATTGGAGTAGGAGTGGGAGGAAGAAGGGGAAGGAGGTAGGATGGAGAGGGAGGAGGGAGGGAGAGGGAGGGTAGGATAGATTGGAGTAGGAATAGGAGGAAGAGAGAGAAGGAAAGAAGGAAGGAGAGGGAAGGATAGATTGGAGGAGGAATGGGAGGAAGAGGAGAAGGAGGAGGATATGAGGAAAGAGAGGAAGAAAGGAGGAAGAGAGAGGGAGAGAGGGGGAGAAAGATAGCAGGAAGAGGAAGAAAAAAAGAGAACGAAGAATGGAAAGAGAAAGAAAAGAAGAAACTAGAAAGTTTGAGAGTGAAAAAAAGGGATAGACACAGACAAAACCAGACAGAGGGATACACGTACATGTTAGTAAGCAACACGACGGACAAAATCACACGGGACGCGGCCAACGCTGCAATGGCCACGAGACTGTGTTTGTCAGCTGTAAATCGAACTCATAAGGGAAGCGATGGGTATTTTACAGCTGTCAGTTTTTCCCTCGCGCGTTGTTTATTGCAGATTTTGGGACGGGATGGAGTCCGGGATCTCGTTACGTATTGCAGATTTGGGGATTGGAATTGAGTCCGTTACTTATTGCAGATTTTGGGATGGAATAGAGTCCGGGAATTCGTTACTTATTGCAAAATATGGGATTGGAATAGAGTCCGTTACTTATTGCAAGTTCTGGGATGGAATAGAGTCCGAGATATTGTTAGTTATTGCAAAATTTGGGATGACATAGAGTCCGGGAACTCGTGAATTCATGTCATGCAAAAGAACAGTCACGCCCTGTCTTGGGTAACGTTGCACCGAGTCAGACTGCAATTGCAACTCACCTGGCGGTCGCCCGGTGAGATGCGCGTGTCTTCTCGACGTGTTTTATATGGCGAAGTTTGGGCTTAACTTCTTCGGCTTCTTGTCTCACTCGGCGTCGATGGGAAGTTGCGGAGGCACGGTTTGGTTTGTTGTTGTAAATGTGTGTTCGTTTTTTTGTTTTTTGTTTTTGTGGTTTGCTGTTGAGTGTATCTTCCTTTTTTTGTGGGATTTTGTCTGTCTCAGTGTCTCTTTCTCTTTCTCTCTTTCTCTTTCTTTCTCTCTCTGTTTCTCTCTCTCTCCTCCCTCCCTCTCCCTTTCCCTTCCTTCTCCCTCTCCCTTTCCCTCCCCTCTCCTTCTCCCTCATCCCCATCCTCCTCTTTTCCTCCCTCTCTTCCTCCCTCACCCCCTAACACCCCCACCCTACCCTCTCTCCCACCCTTCCTCTCTCTCCCTCTCACCACATACACCGCCAGAGTGTGCGTTCGCGTAGCCCCGGATGTGTTTGTGCACCTGTAATGCGAGCGTTGTCAGCGGGCGCACCTGTGTTTCATTCGGCCGTGATAGGAGCGCTCATGCCCGTCCTTGCCAGAGTAGCCATTTCAGCTTTAACATTCAGCCGAGAAGAGAGTCGGGGTTGTAGCGGGACAATATTCCTGAGCTTCTCGTAGGCTGGTGGTGGCGGTGGTGGTGGTGTGGCGGTGGCGGCGTGGGTGTGGTGGTGGCGGTGGCGGTGGTGGTTCGTGGCTGGTCTCGTGTGGTGGTGGTGGTGGTGGGTGGTGGTGGTGGTTGCCTGGTGCGTGGTGGTGGTGGTTGGTGGTTGTGGTGGTGGTGGTGTGGTGGTGGTGGTGGTTTGGTGTGGGGCGGTGGTGGTGGTGGTGGCGGTGGTGTGGTGGTGGTGGCGGTGGTGGTGGTGGTTGTTGGTCTTTTGTTTTGTGTTTTTTTGCTATTGTGTGAATGGAGGTTCGTGGGAGGTGGGAGGGTGTGGGGGGGGGGAGTTGTGGTGGTGTGTGTGTGTAGGGAGGAATTTGGTGTGTTGGGGCGGAGGTGAGAAAGTGAGAGTAAAGGGTGAGGGTGAGTGAGTGTAAGAGAGAGTCTGTGAGAGAGAGAGAGAGAGAGAGAGAGAGAGAGAGTGTGTGTGTGTATGTATGGTGTGTGTCTGTGTGTGTGTTGTGTGTGTGTGTTTATTCGTTTCCCCATACATGTATGTATTCATGCATACATACACGCATATGTGTGCTAGTCCGATCTGTAATCCAGAATTGACTAAAGCGCTGTTGAACCCAGTTTAGTCGTCGAAAATGAACCTCTGAGATGTGCGTGCGTGCGTGCGTGCGTGCGTTCGCGAGCCTCCTGACCGTCAAAGTGCTGGCTAACGCAATTTTCAGGAAGTCTATATTCAGAACTAATGGATTTTTATGCAGCGTAAACAAAGCTCGTTGTTTGGGGGCCGGAGAGTCAATAGAAAGTTAATGAACAACCGAATGTGACGTGATTGTGGATTGTCTGTACACTTGGCGAGCTCTCCGATATTTGCATTAGATCTCGATGGAAAATAAATGAAATAAAGAGACAAATCAATATTCTGGGAAATGTGTATAGATAAGAAATTGAAAACATACTGTTCAGTGGATTATTTTTGGAGCACTCTTGTTCAACGTCATTTGCCTTGTTTGGCAAGTGTT
>NW_020870030.1:856282-861282 GCF_003789085.1 Penaeus vannamei
CGATGTGGCTCGAATTTTTAGGGTAGGCGGGTCGGTGGCGTTCTCCATGCAGCGCGGGCGGGCGGCGGGGGCGGGCGGCCCTCTCTGCCTGTCGCGCGCCGATTAAACTTCCATTAGCCCATTTATCCCCAGATTTAAGTTCCCTTTGTCGCCTCTCGAGTAATTAAAATCCCCCCCTTTCATCGGCGAGGAGCTGCGGTTCCCTCTGCGCTCTTGTTTTTGGGAGGGGGAGGGTAGAGGGGGGGAGGGAGGGGGAAAGGGAGGGGGAGGGAGGGGTGAGTCTGCTGAGGGCCAAGTCTCTCTCTCTCTCTCTCCTCTCTCTCTCCTCTCTCTGTCTCTCTCTCTCTCTCTCTCTCTCTCTCTCTCTCTCTCTCTCTCTCTCTCTCTCTCTCTCTCTCTCTCTCTCTCTCTCTCTCTCTCTCTCTCTCTCTTATTATATATATATATATATATATATATATATATATATATATATATATAATATATATTATATTTTTTTTTTTTTTTTTTTTTTTTTTTTTTTTTGGAGGGGGGAAGTGAATTTGTTCTAGTCTTTTTTTTTTTTGGGGGGGGGGTAGGGGTTGGGTATTATATATATGGATTTTTTTCTTTTTTCTTTTAGATTTTATTTCTTTCCATCTCTTCTTCGCTGTTATTATCCATGTGTCCTACTGTGAAACCACTCGATATATCACAAACTAGATACTTAATCCCCATATGATTACGGATATAACTGAACAAAAAAAAAAAAAAAAAAAAAAAAGAGAAGCTAGGTATACGTGTAGGATTTTCACCGGAGACTTCTCTAGATATCCGCGTGGATTTCTCTTCGTATTCTCTCTAGGAATCCGTTTGGATGTCTCTCTGTATTCCCTCTAGGAACCCGCATGGATTTCTCTCCGTGTTTTCTCTAGGTATCCGCATGGATTTCTCTCCATATACCCTCTAGATATCCGTATGGATTTCTGTTCTCTTACACATTTGCATGGGATTTCTCTCCGTATTCTCTCTAGGTACTCGCGTGGATTTCTCTCCGTGTTCTCTCTAGGTACCCGCGTGGATTTCTCATTCGTATTCTCTCTACACATTCGCATGGATTTTCTCTCGTATTCTCTCTAGTACCCGCGTGGAATCCTCTCCGCTAGTGTGAAGGTACCTCATTCGCGCATGGATTTCTCTCCGTATTCCCTCTCGGAACCCGCGTGGAATCCTCTCACAACCGGATTGGCGAGCGGAGAAATCGCCTCCCGTGGAACAGCGAGCAACAGGCAAAATGCGACCGAACGGCACCTGTTGTTTTATTAATTAGTGCGACATATAATGCATGTATAATTAATGGTTTGCGAGTTCCGGCAGCTATTGATGGCGGTGGAGTTGTTGTCTGTGCTTTGCGTGCTTGCTGTTGTTTCGGGGAGGTCGTGGGAGTGCCTGGATAAAAGGTTTTGTTTGCGGTGTGTGTGGGTGTGTGGGTGGGTGGGTGTGTGGGTGGGGGTGTGGGTGGGGGGTGTGGGGGGTGTGTGGGGTGGGGGGGGTGGGGTGGGGGGTGGTGTTGGGTGTGTGTGTGGTGGGTGTGTGTGTGTGTGTGTGTGTGTGTGTTGTGTGTGTTGTGTGTGGTGTGTGTGTGTGTAGGCCTACGTGGTATTCATTAGAGATCCACCCCCATTGACGTGGTTACTGTTGTGAGGAAGAGGGGAGTGGGGAGGAGAAGGAGGGATTGAGGAAGACAGGGGAGGTGGGGTATGAGGAACAGGAGTATGAAGACGGGGGGGTGGGGGGATGAGGAAGATGGGGGAGGGGTGAGGAGACGGGGAAGAGGAGGATTGAGGAAGACAGGGGGGTGAGGGGGAGGGGGAGGAAGACGGAAAGGGGGATAGAAAAGGAGGAGTAGAAATAGATATAGACGTGATAAAACCTGAAATTATTTTTTCGGCGATAATGATAAGAGAGGGAAGTACAGATAAGACGACTGAATGGCATATCTTGGTGAAAAGAAATTACGTAGAGAGAGATAAGGGAATAAAGGAGGGAAGAGGGAGGAAGATCGACACGAGGTGACAGGGAGGATTGAACACGTCGAAAGAGAGAATAGATGGAAACAGCGATTACGAAACAAGGGTAAAGGAAAGGGTGGAAAAGAGGGAGAAAGGACCAGAGAGGAAGGGTGGAAGGGAAGGAGAGAAGGATGGATAACAGGGTGGGAGAGAGGCTTGAGGGAAGGGTGTGGAAGTGTGATAGCGAAACGTATCAGCGAAATATCATTTTAATTGCAGGTGATCCCGTGGCTGAGGGTTGACAACTAGTGTTTTTATCATTACTATTATTATCATTTTGGCAGCTGGTGTATTTTCTCAGTTTATTTATTTATTTATTATTTTTTTAGTATTATCTTTTTTATTTTACTTTTTTTTTTTTTTGGGGGGGACTGTTTTATTTGTTATTATTTATTATCTTTTTTTTTTTTTTCTTGTATTTAGTTGTTGTTTATTGTTTTTTTTTTTTTGGGGGGAGCTGTTTTTTTTTGGGGGGGGGGGCTTATTTTTTCTTTTTTTTCTTCCTAATTTCCATCTCTTTTGTGAGGGGAGTTGAGTGTGGGATTGCCTCCCTCTGAGCTTCATTGGGAGTGCCATTATGTGGTCGTTTTGGCTGATGATCCGCGTCCCGGTCCCCTCTCGTTTTTGTGTGCGGATATATTTAGTTGTTTAGCTGTCTGTTCATTTCTCTTCTTTCGATCTCCTGGGTGTCGCTGTCTGTCTTTCTCTTTTTCTCTTTGTCTTTGTCTTGTCTTTTCTTTCTCTTTTTCTTTCCTTTCTCTTTCTCTTTCTCTTCTCTCTTTCTCTCTTTTCTCTTTCTCTCTTTCTTTCTCTTCTCTTTCTCTCTTCTCTTCTCTCTTTCTTTCTCTTCTCTTCTCTTCTCTCTTCTCTTTTCTTCTCTTCTCTTTTCTCTTTCTCTTTCTCTTTCTTCTTTCTCTTTCTCTTTCTCTCTTCCTCTCTCTCCCTCTCTCTCCTTCTTCTTCTCTCCCTCTCATCATATGCATTTATGTCTGCGTGTGTATGTATGTATGTATGTATGTATGTGTGTGTGTGTGTACGTTCATACACAAATACCCACACACAATAAACCGAAGCAAGCGCGTGCGTATAAAAGACAAAACGAAAGAGGGAGAGGGAGAGGGAGAGGGAGAGGAGAAGGAGAAGGAGAAGGAGAAGAGAAGGAGAAGGAGAAGGAGAAGGGAGGAGAGGGAGAGGGAGAGGGAAGAGGAGAGGGAGAGGGAGAGGGAGAGGGAGAGGGAGAGAGAGAGAGAGAGAGAGAGAGAGAGAGAGAGAGAGGAGAAGAGAGAGAGAGAGAGAGAGAGAGAGAGAGAGACAGAGAAGAGAGAGACAGAGAGAGACAGACAGACAGACAGACAACGAGAGACCAACACTCGCGAGAGAAGGTCCGCGCGGAGAACAATCGCGGGGCGGGAAGCGCAAATCCAGCATCCGAGCAAGGAAACAAAAGCCAAATCCACCATCATCCGGGCGCACGAGACGGGGATGTTGCTCTGCGAAATTTCAGCGCAGTTGGCCAAAAGCGGCGGACGACACAAGTCAGGGAAATAAAATGCGGACAAATAAAAGCGAGTTAGTAGAATGGGAAGATATATACATTTTTCAATATAGATGTTTCGGGATTCGAGAGAGAAGAGAGGGGAGGAGAGAGGGAGAGGGAGAGGAAAAAATGTTTTCAGCGGTCGTTGGGAGAAAAATGGAATGGGGTCGTGGAGTGTTGTCTATATACATGCACGCACGTACGCACACGCACACGCACACGCACACGCACACACACACACACACACATCTGTGTATATGTATATAGTTCTGTATGGATACTTTATGTTAGATTTGTGTGTGTGAGTAAATACTTTTTTTCTTTCAAAATTGGAACAAGATACAAGAAAATGAGGGTCTTTTTATGGCAATCTTTAACACAAAAAATTAAAAACTCGGTAAGAAAAAAAAAGATAACCACAATCCCTCTGTCATAAAATTTGCTAAAAAAAGGAGAAGAAAACAGACTTATGTTTTATCCTTATAATGAGAACAGCGCCATAGTATCTGATATAAGCGGAGAAACGGATATATTTCTCTTAAACATACTTTATTTCCACTTGTAGGCCTAGTGCTGTAAACCTTATATAAGCTACGTTACTGCGAGGGATTCCATTTTAATGAAATTATAATTCCTTTTATCCAGCAATTAATATTCTGCGGGAGTATAAGCCATTCAGCTGGTGTAGGACGCAATAATTCCATTATTGGACAATTAAGCATCAAGAACCAGACGTATTAAAGTTAAATGCAAAGTGTTTGTTTATTTAGTTTGTTTGTTTTTCTTTTTTCAAGGGTGTGACTTGCAATTTTTCGCTTTTATTTTGTGTTGGGTTGAGTTGGAGCGGGGGGGTAGGGGTGGTAGGGGGGGATCGTGAATTCTTGCTGGCAAACCGATTCATATTTTTTTCTGTTTTTTGAACCTCTTTTCCCCTCTTGAACTCTTCGGTCTCTTTTCCCTTCTGAACCTTCTCGTTCGTTTTGAACCTCTCCATCCCTTCCTCTCTGAGCTTTCCCTCACCCTCACCCTCGGAAGCCTCCCTCCTCTCCCATTCTCCTTGGAACCCTCGTCCCTCCCTTTCCCTGCCACCCTTTCCCTCCGACCCCTCACCCCCCCTCTCCTTCGACCCCCCTCTCCTCACCTCCTGAACCTACCTCCTTTATCCCATTTGAACCCCTTATAACCTCCCTCACCCCAGACCTCGGGAAAACCCTCCCTCCCTCATCCCCTTTGAACCCTCTTATCCCTTTCCCTCCTTCACCCTCCCTCACCCAACCTTTCCTTCACCCCCTTTTTAATCCTTTGAACCCTCACCCCCTCGAACCCTCCCTCCCTCATACCCCTTTCCCCTCTTGAACCTTCCCTCACTCATAGCCCTCTCGAACCCTCTCCCTCATCTCCTCTCGAACCCT
>NW_020870030.1:863782-866282 GCF_003789085.1 Penaeus vannamei
TTCATTTATCACTATTATGATTATTTATTATTGTTATTATTTATTATTATTTTTTGTTATTATTATGTCGAAATATGTCGAAATGACCGTAGACATTATTAATTGTTAGCGTGGATGATTGGATTGATGATTAGGATGATTATAAGATTGGTGATTGGATGGCGATTAGCTTGGGTTATTAAATTGATGGTAAGTTTTGATAATTAGATTGGTAATTAGCATAGTTATATTGATGATGGAATTGATCTTTAGATTGGTGATTAGGTTGGGCCATTAGATTGATGATTCAATTGATGATTAGATTAGTGATTAGCATAGGTATTATATTTATGATTAAATTGATGATAACTTTGATGATTAGATGGGTGATTATCTTGGATGATTAGATTGATTAGGTAATTCATCCTCGCCTCCTCCTCCTCTCGTCCTCCCCTCTCCCTCCTCCCTCCTTCGGCTCCTCTTCCTTCTCCCTCCAACCTCCTCTCTCCTCTCTTCTTCCCCCTTCCTCCTCCCCACTCCTCCTCTCAAGGGCTCTCTCTCCCCTACCCCCTCCTCCCACTTTTCTCACCACTCCTCCTTCCTCCTCTTCACATCCAGCCTCACCTCTCCCCTCTCACCACCCCTCCTCCACCTCTCTTCCACCTCACTCACCTGCGCTCCTTCATCCTCCCCCCCGCCCACCTACGCACCCACCGCCCAGCACAACACCCTGCCGATCCGGTCACACTCCTTCCCTACACACCGGCCTCCACACTCCTCGCGGATCGCCGCCAACCGCCGTTCTCTCCATCTCCTCCTCATCCCTCTTCACCACCTCCTCGCTTCACCGCTCCGGCCTCCCACCTCTCTCCTCCTCCTCCTCCCTACTGCTCCGTGCCCCCTCACCGACTCACTCTTCTCTCGCCCCTTCCTCCTCCCCCACCTCGTCCTCCTCCCTCTTCTACCTCCCTCTCCTACCTCTTCTTCTTCCCCGCCTTCACTCTCCGCCCCTACCACCTCCTCCCTCTCCTTCCTCCCTCACCCTCCTCACTCTTCGCTCCCCCCCTCCCCTCCCTCCTCCCTTCCCTCCTCCTCCTCTCACCACCCTCCTCTCCCCCCACCTCCTCCTTCCCTCTTCCACGCCACCCTCCTCCTCCTTTCCTTCCCCCGCCCCCCCCACCTCCTCCCCTCCTCCTACTATCTTCCCGACCCTCCTCCTCCCCCCCACCTCCTCCCCCCCGGGGCCTCCTCCTCCTCCCCCAGCCCACTCTCCTCCTCCTCCCCTCCCATTCCTCCTAATCCTCCCCCATGCCCTCTCCACCCTCCTCCCTCTTCCTCCTCCTCCCCACCGCCCCTTCTACCCTCCCCCCCTCTATCCCCCTCCCCCCTCCTCCAGCCACTCCTTCTCCTCACCCACCTCCTCCTGTCTCTCTTTCCACCGCCTCCTCCGTCCCTTCTCTCCTCCCCCCAGTCCCCCCTTCTTCCTGCCTCCTCCGCCCCTCCGAACCTCTAGGCACCGCCATCTACAATCCTTCCCCGCACGCCCTCTCGCCCCCCAACCTCCTCCTCCCCTCCCCCCTCCCCCCCCACCTCCTCCTTTTCGCCCCCCCCCTCCCCTCTTGCCTCCCCCCCCTCCTCCTCCTAATTCCTCCTCGCGATGCCACCTGCGCCCCTCCGTGCCGCCTTCCCCTCCTCCCCACCCCTTCCTCCTTCTACCCCCTCGCCCCCCTTTCCCTCGCTTCTCTCACCACCTCCTCGCTCCTCCCACCTCCTCCTGTCCTCCTTCCACCCCCCTCCTCGCTCCTCTTCGCTATCGCTTCCCGTCCTCCTCCTTCCGGGCAGAGAGCTCCCGAGGCGGGTCGCAGCGTGTCGGGGCCTCGATTAGTCATGTGAAAATTATTAGTTTCAGGAGAACTTCGTCCGAGTGGGGAAGTTGTGTTCATTTTTTCCAATTAAGGTTGCCGAGAGGAGTGAACGGCGGCGCTGATTTGATTTAGAAAAAAAAGAGAGAGAGAAAGAAGGAAAAAGAAATGGTGAAGAAGAAAGAAAAAGAAAGAAATAGATGTAGGGATATAAAGGAGGGTGTGTTTTTTTTATAGCTGATTTGATTTAGAAAAAAAAGAGAGAGAGGAAGAAAAGAAATGATGGAGAGAGAGAAAAGAAAGAAAATAGATGTAGGGATAAAAAGGAGGGTGTGTGTGTTTTTTTTTAGCTGATTGATTTAGAAAAAAAGAGAGGAGAGGAAGAAAGAAATGGATGAGATAAAGAAAGAAAGAAATAGATGTAGGGGATAAAAAGGAGGGTGGTTTTTTTTTTTTTCGAAGGGGGGTGGGAGGGGAAGGGGGGAGATGTGTGTGTGTGTGCATGTGTATGTATTGTGTGTGGTGTGTGTGTGTGTGTGTCTTGTGTGTGTGTGCATCTGTATGTCTTTGGGTGTGTGTTTGTGTATGTCTTTGTGTGTGTGTGTGTGTATGTCTTTGTGTGTGTGTCATGTGTGTATGTGTGTGTGTGTGTGTGTGTG
>NW_020870030.1:883782-891282 GCF_003789085.1 Penaeus vannamei
CTGAATGACATAAGTCACTTTTGTAGCAGTATCATTCATATTTACATTGCTATCATCATCAACATAGTTACAGAAAAAACTTGAATCATAAAGATCTAAATAAAAAGACTTCTCCGAGAAGACTTCTTACAAAACTAGTGTAAACGTTTACAAGACACCCATCCCCATGCCACTATTTATGCCCCACACCTGTGCAACTGTCACTAGCCTCCATATTTCTGCACTTTGTCAAAGGTCAATGGACTACACCACATAACACACTCGTAACATAGGATCTTGCAGACCTCTCTGGCAATTTATCATAAATAACCAGCCCACACTCTACCCTGTTTGAATATACAAGGTGGAAGTTTATTATCTTTAGCCTGAGCAGTGAAAGCACAGAGGCTGCGGCAACTGCTTAAAACTGCATCACTATCATGCAGTACATCAGATTGTAGGACATGATTTGTAGATTTCACACCTTAATTTTGAAGCAGTGAACTTAATTAATAGAAAAATGTTCTGTTTTGACAGACATAAATCTTGAACAAAAAAACAAATACAAAAAATGCAAGATCCTTCATCAAATGCACTATTAAAAAAAAGAAAAAAAATTAGGAGAGAAAGAAATAAAAAGAGACAAGAACTTGCCTCAGTAAAGAACAATTTTCCATTCTCAAATTTACGAAATGTGTTATAAAACTTGAGGAATTACTATTTGGTATTCCTTGGTAATTCTATAGAAAATATCCATGTCATGTGAGCTTCCTCTATGTACCATTGATATAAACAATGTATATCTACTACAGTGCATAAAGAATAAGAAAAAGAAATGTATTAAGTCTAACATCACACATGCACGCACAAGACATGCACTCGCACACGCACATGACATCCACACGCACATTTATGTGTGTGTGAAAAGGTTAAATCATATGAAAGTGGAATTTAATGAACAGTCCGGGTGTTGTCACTTTTTCTCTTTTGCAGCGATATGAACGCACCTTGGCCATATGGTGTGCATAGACATGACAAGCCTAATGGTTTTTCTTAATGATTTTCTTTTGGACAAAAATTTAATACTCATTATCATCATTTATCAACAACTAAATATCAAACTTATCTGCAGCCATCACACCAACTATGGGCCCAATAGCTAGGTTGGGTATCAAATACACCAGGGTGTCATTTTATCAACTATGTTATAATACCCCAAAATTAAGTCTAAATACAACTATCCTCATTCATATTGTCGAAATTCCAGAACTGACAAACAAGAATGTAACATTGAACTAAAATACAATTAACATGGACTATCACTTTCAAGGCAGTATAACTGGTGGGAAACAATATTCCTTCTCGGGAAAAATAATCTATTTATGGACTTTTTTACTCAATCATATTCATTTGAAAATTTATACTAACCACTATATGACGGTTGAGAAATGAATGAAAATGAAAGACGCAACGGCACTGAGAGGCCAGGTTATCCGTTTCTTGCCGATAAAAACTGACATTTTTATCGACCCATCAAAAATGCGTTTTCACACTAATAAAAGAAGCGCAATATCACTGGCGGTCAATTAAAAAGCTAGAAAACAAAATGCCACAAAATTTGTTAATGGTCGATATCTACTTCTGGGTAAGTGCGAGGTTAAATTAGGTTAAGTTTGTTTTCAGACATAAGGAACCTTTTTTCACGAGGTTTCCCAACAGTCTTGTGCGTGTATGCCATTTGTTTCCACTTTTTGCATGGGGCACATCTGAACCAGAGATGGGTACACCTCAAAACCTACATATTTCCGACATAAATAAACCTCACACATTCTCAAAACACAACAGAACACTACGAGAAACCCCTATTCCTCACACCCAAAGCACAGCACAGCCCCCAGAGAGAAACATTTACCACACACACCCACACACACCCCCATACCTCACCGTGACACACATACCACATACCCAGAGATACCCACCCCCCCTAAAATACCCTCGGCGTGACACCCTACCTCAAACTTACCCCCCTTAAAATACCCTCTCTAAATGACACCCAGAGTCCCTCCTTAAAAATTAATATCCAAACCAAATACAAGAAAAAAATACGCGCCTCGATTCACGAATTTATTACGGCCTTGAGTTCACGGTCGCCAAGGCCATCTTTAGCACCTTTCTCTCCCTTCTTTCCCTCTGTCATTGCCTCTCACCCCTTGACCTTCATCCCGAGAGCGACCCCGGGAAGAAATGCGAGTGCTACGTTACCTGTATTTAGTGTCCGTCTGAGGATGAAGGAGTAAAAGGGTGAGCCTCACTCTTAGCACACTCGCCTATGACGTCATCGCGACTCCCGAGTATAGAAGGAGAGAGAGAAAAAAATGTGCTATGTTTGTGCTTTCGAGGTATATTATTCTCGAAATTTGACCTTAATGTGTTTTCGTGTGTTTTTTCTCGTTTTGTCTGGATGTATGTTTGATGGAAATAAATCGGAAATTCGCTCTAAATAAGGCCGCAGTTGTCGGCATGACGTCATGAGGACGTCACACTTCCTGGCGTCATGAGTTTCGTCATCGTTTCAGATCGAGGACACGACTGACTAATTATTCATTGCCTTAATCACGTCACGTATGGCGTTGTTTTACACCGTCCGTTTCTTATATTTCCCCCCTGAACGAACTAGTGGAGTGTATCCCTCCCTCTTGTAGAAATTATATAAAGTATGTCATACCTATATTTAGACAGGAGTTAATGACACTCCCCCGTCTGCCAATGCCTTCCGTGGCATTTACACTCCACAGGTGTTGATAATGTTAATCAACCACTGCTCTCAGTGTGTGTGTGTGTGTGTGTGTGTGTGTGTGTGTGTGTGTGTGTGTGGTGTGTGTGTGTGTGTGTGTGTGCGTGCGAGCGTGCGTGTACGTTTATGTGTGTATGTTTATTTTTGTGTGCGTGTGTGTAAGTGTACGTATATGTCTATATGTTTATTCATGTGTGTGTGTATGTGTGCGTGTTTGTGTACGTCTGGATGTGTGTGTGTGTGTGTGTGTGTGTGTGTGTGTGTGTGTGTGTGTGTGTGTGTGTGTGTGTGTGTGTATGCGCACGTGTGTGTGTGTGTGCGCGCGCGCATGGCGGGCGCTCACGTGCACGTGGGAATGAAAGATGTTAGAAATGCGTGTCTGATGACCATCCATAATTCTGAACTCAGTGATTAATGATTTATGCTTCCTTATAACCTTCTTCCTATTTAAAAAGTTTCTCTGCATATTTTGCCTGATCCAACAAACAATAATATGTTTAAACAGACATATAAAGAAGGAAAATCTCAAGAACATATCAAAGTCTGCATTTTTGTTTTCAGGAATGACTCACTAACCTTGAACTGTATTTATAAATCAATGCTTGAGTAAATTCTTTCAAGAACATAATTGAATTTATGTTTTCAATGTCTTTTTTCCATATATTTTACGCTTTTTTAATCTTTGCAAATGTATTTTCTAAGTTCTTGACTTATACTCAACAAGTGTTATCTATACTTCAGTGATTTTGTAACACTTGTGTAATTAGTGCCATGCTTTTGACTTCAAATGAATTACCGCCCATTTATGAAAGGTTTCATGCTAAACTTTCCTTATACCTTACAGAATCTATGGTTACGTCAAAATGACTAGATAGTCCCAAGTGGCATTTTGATGGACTGGAACCAGTTTCCTTTATACTCATCTGGAAAAAAAGTTTAAGAGTACCACCATCTAATACCATGTTTTACTTGATATCTGCATATTGAAGGAAATGAATGTTTTAGGCTACACAAGCACACAAGTGTTCATTTTAATTTCCTTGGATTATTTGTTGAGTCTACTCACATTGCCAATTATGTATACTTATATATTTCCTAAAATAGACATGTAAAACTGAGATCAAGGAATTTCTATACAATGGATCATACTTTCTATTACATTATGAATTAATTCTTAAAATATATCTTCTCCAATCATTTTGCAAATCCTAAAAACACCCAGTAATGAAAATGCCACTGGCCCCAAGGACCTACATACTGAACAATAACTTGAACAGACAGACTTTCATTTCAAAGGAAAACAAAGCTGGTGTTGTCCCCAATGGTAGACACCAAAGACCTACAGAATAATTGAATCATGTCACTCACTGTTATTTTTTTTGTAAAACTTACTAGTTGATTCATATAAAAGTTACTTAATCTTGAGCAATCAGCAACTATCATACTGTCTGGATTTAGAAGTGTCAGTGAAATATCTCCTAACCCATATCACCATAACTTCATCCTGACACTTTATTTGCACTATAGTAACATTCATAAAGGAAGAAGCTCAGATATAAAAAGTACTAAACTGCAGTTCCTAAGAAAACTTCTTTAAAAGAAATCAGTAGAACCTATTTCTTGTGGAAGTAGAACAATTTAATGAAAATAGTAATACCATTTTGGGATTTCTGGTATCAATTGCAGTGACAAAATAGCCTTATTCAATCTCTAAATAATCTTGTGAATAAATTGGAAAATACACTATTAAAAAGAATAATACTGTATTACTTTTATGAACAGTATGCCTTTTCTCATAACTGATCTCATAATTGTAAAAAGTATGCCATTACTTGGAGTTTAATCATCGGTGATTCAAAATAATGAAGTACTCAGTAGATGCAAGGATAAATATATTGAATATTGTGGATTTATCTACTACATCAAGAGTACAGGATACATGTAATGCATTCACAGTAATGGTTTGAATGATTAACGGTCAAAACAAATAAATGTGCCAGACATGTAAGGCCATACAGCTCTATGATAAAGTATTGTGGCAAAAAGGTTAAAAATGAGTTAACGATTAGGACAAAATATCTTAGATGTCAAAGGTTGTAGAGTGTTGTAGGTTAGTATGGTAGAGAAATCAGTAAAGAGGGAGGAGCAAATGGAGTATGAAGGCCATTCACAACAACAAAGTCAGCCTTTCATCCTTTCAGCATGGCACTCACACTTTAGGATGTGGACAAAAGGGGAGGAAGAGGAAAGGAGGAGAAGAAAAGACTGAAAAATTAGTTGAGGCAAGGACTAAGGTCCACGGCAGGGGTGATCCCCTTCATTGGGCCCCTAGTCTCCATCTCCTAAGTCCTCCCATGACAACAAGGAGGAAAGATTGTGGGGGCATTCACATTAATATAAAGAATTAAAACGATGCTAGTCAATGCAAGTCAGATTACAATGAAGTAGTAATAGTTTTACCATCTGAGGAGTCTTATATCAAGCTTTGGCTTGATATTAACTATTTTTGTAGTTAATTCATGTATTTTCTTTCATTCTATTGATCTATTTATTTACTGAAAATTAACTGCCACATCAACATCAAAATGCAGCAATAAGGCGAGGCTGGGTGGGGTGGGGGGGGTGGGTCCTCAGGTAAGGAAAGATCATGTAGCATTGTGATAAACTATTGTGGCAAAAAGAATAAAAATAAGTTAACTATTAGAACCAAATATGTTTGATGTCAAATATTGCAGTGTGCTGTAGGTTAGTATGGTAGTGAAAAGGGTAGAGAGGGAATAACAAATAGCGTATGAAGGCCGTTCAGGACTGACAAAGACAGTCTTTCACCCTTTCAACACAGCTCTCATGATTTAGGATGTGGACAGAAAATGAAGAAGATAAAGCAAAGGAAAGGAGAAGAAAAGACCATGTAAAATTAACTGAGCCACGGACTAAGATCCAAGGCAGGGATGAGCCCCAACATTGAGGCCAGTCTATTTACTAAGGCCCCCCGGACGACAACAACGAGCAAGGGATTGGGGGGGGGCTCTTTTTATAGAATTTAAGAACTAAAAACATTCCATTCAGTGTAATAGAGATTAACCATATCAATAGAATATTTGATTCCTCTGTAAAATGTTTAGCTGGTATCTCTACTCTTTTTTTTTATGATAAAAGGCACTATTCGGATCAAAACTAAATCTTACCATTTCTAGTCACGAAAAAAAAATATCTGCAAAAGTGCATTTACTATATCTTTTAACAAAGAGGCTATATTTTTCCCATGATATTGGACGGTATTTATAGGCTTTTGCTAGGAGATGCTACATTGAAACTATTTGCCTTGATTTTTCATGTGAATAGAAAACTTCAGAGTTCTTGTCCTTACAGTTATCTATAATATGTTATGAATGTAGACAGAAACATACTAAAAAAATCTGATATGCAATTCACTGTTTACACAATAAAAATCACCAGAAGCAGAATTTGGTTAAACAAACATACACCAAAGTTTATTCAATATATTTTTAGCATGGATTCACTAGCCAATATTCTTTGATGTTGAAATACATATAAATTAAAACAATTCATAAAAAAGTAATTACCTTCATACTATTAAGTGCCAAATGCGTTTTCCTCTATAAATTTGCCAAATACTGCCAAAACTGTGATGAAGCACCCCTACATAATACAAACTAAAGAAATATGTTAACATTGGTATTATTCTTACATTAAATTAAAATAATTTCCTAATTAATAACAAACTCAGCATAACAAAAAATTATATTAAAAATTATTTTCTCATGACCTTGCACTGTATGAAAACCAATGATACAAAACTCTAAGATACTTCATGGAAATCTGTATCACATGGCCGTATGCTAAACTAGTGACAGCATTCCAACTGGTTCGGTCTACAGGTTGTTCTCTTCACAATTTCTATGGTTTCTTGGGCAATTACAATGAGCTCAATCCATCAAACTACCAATTGGCCTGCAGGTGATGGATGTACAGTACATAAATATTAAGTCCCACTTGCATGAAACTCTAATGTTACAGCCCTTCTTTATAAAAGCTTTACTGATCTAGGAAGCATGGAGACCTTTTCACTCACATTAAACCTTCCTTTTTCTCTTTTTTTTTAATTGTTATCTTCATTACTATTTGAAAGTTCTAAAACCTGTTATTGAAGCTCCCATCTCCTTTCATAAATGACAAATCTTAAGTATATTAATATTCCTTGCTGCAAACCAGATCAAAAGCCAATGCAATTATGGGTGGTATTTCTAGCTGGAAATTAACCAACTTACATTTTATATATATCTATATATATGTACGAAAAATAGCTGTTGCATGATATTCAGATAATCTTAAAATTATTCCATTAAAAGAATCTTAAGTACCCAAATATGACATAGAACAACATTTGCTTTGCAGGAATCATTAACTCTAAATATTTTACCAACACTGTCCAATATAAATCACATCCCTTTCCACACATGTTTATGTACAAATATTATAAAAGGACATTACTCTTCATGAAATTTGACAGTGGCAGCATCACTTACAATACTCAATATTTTATAATTTAGAATAATGATACCTCTCTAAATTCTAGCAATTAGTATTAGTTAAATAATCCATACTGTTCCACCTCCATCCAAAAGGAAACTTTTATAATATTTCCAAGCAAACCATGGGCTTGTTAGAAAATATTGTTACTGTCCATGGCAAAAAACAGATAC
>NW_020870030.1:901282-913782 GCF_003789085.1 Penaeus vannamei
ATCTTTAGATCAAATTGATCAACATTATACAGAATTTAGCTATATAATGCTGAGATAACTAAAAAAAGAATATGGATAAAAGAAATATGTTCACTCAAATCAAGATTTTATGCAATGAAAGTAATTACTGTATAATTCCAATTTTTTTCATATATCTATATCATCATATATGCATATATTTCACACACACAAATAATACAAAGCTTTGGTGAGTACCAACAAAAGAAAACAACCGAACTGAACATATTACACACACAAAAAGCCAAACACAAAGAAATAAAAAATGAAGGTGACACATACTTTTCCACTGACCTTTTCAGCCTTTTTGTCAGACCGTTCGAGTGCCGTGAGAGCATCCTTGAGGGCTTTGGACACCTCCTGGGGGCTCTTGGGGCTCTTGCGAAAGAGGGACATCGCGGTGGCCTTCTACGCCCGCTGTTTATAACACCATCACCTGCCAAGGTATGGAGCAATAGCGTCAGGAATGACAAAATGATAATATTCTAAGCATTTTCTTCTTTTCTTTCTCATCCTTTCAGTATTTCACTATAGTACTCGTATTTGCCTCTATCTGAGAAAAAACACTGAATGCTTGTGCTCTTTATAGCACCATCATCTATCATTGCAAGAATGACACGAGTTAGGATAGTCAAAATGGCAGTATCAAAGTGCTTTTAATTCACTTTACTTCCTTCCTTTGGTCTCTATTTCCTTTTTTCAGCCCTTCACTATTCTCTTTTTCTCTATGTAGGAATGGTTCTGAGTTTAAAAGTATACATGTGAACACATAACTAACAATATGAATGGAAGTGTATTTTCAACTTGATCACCTATTACACCAAGAGAAATAGGCCACACTAATATCAAATTCACAATAATAATACAAGTTACATCATTTACAAGTTCTCGCCCTGCAAAGAAGCAAGTGGGTCAACGCAAATGAATGAACGCGGCATTACAAAAATATAGCTTCTGCCCGCTCCACAGATAAACTTCTACTACCACGCTCACTGATTATGCTCACATACTTGTCTCTATCTAAAGAGGCAGTCCTAGATAAGTTGGTCGCTATTAACTGTGTCTTAACAGATAAAGATAAAAGATTAAGCACACCTGTAAAACACCAATCTAATGCAATGAATGTAATCATCAAAGTTTGTATGTATATAATATACCAAATGTGTATTTATATATGTACATACTTACATATGCACCCATGCACGTGCATGTACATATGTAGGTTTATGAATACAGGTTTGTGTTCTGATTATAAACGTATGTATGTGTAAATCAGTGTGTGTGTGTGTGTGTGTGTGTGTGTGTGTGTGTGTGTGTGTGTGTGTGTGTGTGTGTGTGTGTGTGTGTGTGTGTGTGTGCATTAGTATGCATATAGGTGTGCATGGATGTATGTGCATATGTATCTACTTGTGTCAGTATGCTTCTGTGTGTGTGTAGGCCTCTATGTGTGCATGTATGCATCTACGTGTGCATGTATGCATCTACGTGTGCATGTGCATCTACGTGTGCATGTATGCATCTACGTGTGCATGTATGCATCTACGTGTGCATGTGCATCTACGTGTGCATGTGCGCATCTACGTGTGCATGTATGCATCATCACGTGTGCATGTATACATCTACATGTGCATCTATGCATGTGTGTGTATAAATTATCAACATCTATGTAAGTATCTATGTGTGTATGTATCCATCTGTATGTGTGTGTGTGTGTGTGTGTGTGTGTGTGTGTGTGTGTGTGTGTGTGTGTGTGTGTGTGTGTGTGTGTGTGTGTGTGTGTGTGTGTGTGTGTGTGTGTGTGTGTGTGTGTGTGTGTGTGTGTGTCTGTGTGTGTGTGTGTGGTGTGTGTGTGTGTGTGTGTGTGTGTGTGTGTGTGTGTGTATGTGTCGTTGTGTGTGTGTGTATGTGTGTGTGTATGTGGTTGTGTGTGTGTGTGTCTGTCTGTGTGTGTGTGCTGTGTGTCTGTGTGTCTATGGGTGTGTCTGTCTGTGTGTGTGATGTATGTGTGTGTTGTGTATGTGTGTGTGTGTGTGTGTGTGTGTGTGTGTGTGTGTGTGTGTGTGTGTAGTGTGTGTGTGTGTGTGGTGTGTGTGGTGTGTGTGTATGGTATGTGTGTAGTTATGTATGTATGTATGTATGTAGTATGGTATGTGTGTGTGTTGTGTGTGTGTGTGTGTTGTGTGTGTGTGTCGTGCAGTGTGTGTGTGATGTATGTATGTAGTGTGTGTGTGATGTGTTGTATGTAGTATGTGTTTGTGTGTATGTGTGTTGTGTGTGGTGTGGTGTGAGTTGTGTGTGTGTATGTGTGTGTTGTTGTGTGTGTGTGTGTGTGTGTATGTATGTTGTCTGTGCATGTGGTGTGTATGTGTGTGGTATGTGTGTATGTATGTGTCTGTCTGGTGCTGTATGTATGTGTCTGTCGGTGGTGTAATGTATGTGCGTCTTTGTGCTGATATGTGATGTGTACTGTCGCCTGGTGTATGCATGTGTCTGTCTGTGTGTCGTATGTGGTGTCGTACTGTCGGTGTCATGTTGTGTCTGGTCTGTGTTTTGTCTCGTGACTGTGATGTGTGTGTCTGTGCTGTGTGTGTATGTGTGTATGTCTATCGTGTGCTCTGTCTGTGTGTGTATTGTGTCGTCTGGATCTGTGTCTGATCTGTGGGGTGAGTATGTTGTTGTCTAGTCTGTGTGTGTAGTTTGGTGTGTTGTCTGATCTTGTGTGTGTATGCTTGTGTCTGTCTGTGTCTGTCTGTGGGTGCTATGTACAGTGTGTCATGCTTGTTGTGAAGTCTGTCTGATTGGATGTGTCATGTGATGCGTCTATCTGTGTCGTGTTGGGTCGTGTCTGTACTGTGATGGTATGTGCTGTCTGGTCTGTCTGGCTGTGTGTGTGTATGTGCTGTGTGTGTAGTGTGTTATGTGTGTGTTTGTGTGTGTGTGAGCTGTGTCATGGTGTGGTGTGTAGTCCAATGTGTGTGTGTGTCTGTTGTGTGTGTGTTTTGTGTGGTATGTATGGTATTATGTACTGTATGTATGTGATGTATGTGTGTATGTGACTGTGGTGTGTGTGCTGTGCTGTGGTAATAGTATGTGTGTGTGTGTGTGTGCTGTATGTATGTACTGTAGTTAATAGTATGATTGTATGTGTGGTGAGTGTGATGTAATGTATCCGTACTGATCAGTGTTATGTGCATATGTTAGTGCTGTGTAAGTGTGATGTACTTTGATATGTATGATATGTTGTATTGTACTGTAATGTAATGTGTGGTGTGTGTGTATGTATGGGTGTGTGAGTGTGCTATGTAGGTGTGTAGTGTTGGTGTGTTATCGTCGTCGTGTGTGTATGTGTATGTAATACTGATATGGTGTGTGTGTAGTGTTAGTGTATGTGTGTGTAAGTGTTGTACTGCATAATGTAATGTAATTGTGTGTGGTGATCGTGTTGATGTCGCTGCTGGCTATGTGTGTGTGTGTGTGAATTTGTATGTGTCGTGAATGCTATGTAATGCAAGTGCGATGTGTGCTCATAGTAATGTCGATGTGCTGTAGTAGTGTACCGTGTGCTATGCTATCGCTTTGTGTGTTTTATGTAATGCGTTGTGTGTGGGTAGTGATGCTGTTATGTATGCGTGTAGTTGTGATGTATGCGTGTGATGAGTGGGTGTGGTGTATGTAGTGTGTGTGTGCATGGGTGTTGTCTGTGTGCTTTTGTGTGTAGCTGTGGTTGGTGGTGTAGGTATGTATGTAGTATGTAGTGTATGTATGTATGTGTGTGTGTGTGTGGGTGTGTGTGTGTTATTGTACTGTATGCGTGTGTGTGTATGGTTGTGTGTGTCTGTGTGTCGTGTGATGTGTGTGTTGTGTGTGTGTGATGTGTGTGTGTGTGTGTGTGTATGATGTGTGTGTTTGTGTGTTGTGTTGTATTGTTGTGTGTGTGTATGTTGGTGTGTATGTGTGTGTGTATGTGTGTGTGTGTGTGATGTGTATGTGTGTGTTGTCTGTGTGTGATGTGTGTGTGTGTGATGTGTGTGTGTGGTGTGTGTGTGTGTGTGATGTGTGTGTGTGTGTATGCGTATGTTGTGTAGTATGTGTGTATTTGTGGTATGTGTGTATTTGGTGTGATGTGTGTTATTTGTGTGTGATGTATTTGTGGTATAGTGTGTATGTTGTGTGTATGTGTCTGTGTGTGTTATTTGTATGTGTGTATATGTCTGTGTGCTGTAGTATGTCCTGTGTGCTGTATATGTCTGTGTGGTATATGTCTGTGTGTGTATATGTCTGATTGTGTATGTGTGTGTGTGTATATGTCTGTGTGATATACTATAGTATCTGTGTGGTATATATAATCTGAATGTGGTGATATGTCTGTGTGTATATATATATCTGTGTGCTGTAATATATATATATATCTGGTGTGCTGTATATATATCTGTGTGTGTGTATAAATATCTGTGTGTCTGTGTGGTGTTGTATATATCTGTGTGTGTATATTTATCTGTGTGTCTGTGTGTGTATATATATCTGTGTGTCTGTGTGTGATATATATTCTGTGTGTCTGTGTGTGTATACCTGTCTGTGGCTGTGTGTTGTATATATATCTGTGTGTCTGTGTGTGTATATATATCTGTGCTGTCTGTGTGTGTATTATATGCCTGGTGTCTGTGTGTGTATTATGCCTGTGTGTCTGTGTGGTATATGCCTGTGTGTCTGTGTGTGTATATGCCTGTGTGTCTGTGTTGATGTATATGCCTGCTGACGTGTCTGTGTAGGTGTATATGCCTGTGTGTCTGTGTAGTGTATATGCCTGTGTGTGTCAATGCTTGTGTACATACCTTTCGTGTCGTCGTGCTCTATTACCCTGCCTGCTGTGTTATGCACTGCTGTGTCTATGTGTAACTATGCCATGATGTGTCTGTGTGTGTATATCGCCTTGTGTGTCTTTGTGTTTATATGCCTGCCTGTGTACTGCTGTGTGTATATGCCTGTGTGCTCTGAATCCACAAATGTGTGTATATGCCTGTGTCTGTATATGCCTGTGTGTCTGTGTGTGTATAATGCCTGTGTCTGCTGTGTGTATATGTGCTGTATATGCTGTAATGTCTGTGTGTAATATCTGCTATATGCCTTCTGTCTGTGTGTGTATATGCATGTCTGTGTGATATGCTGTCGTAATGTCTTTGTGTGTGTCTGTGTGTGTAGTGTCTGTTGTCGTGTAATGTACTGTGTGCTGGTCTGTGTGTACATGCTCTGTGCTGTGTACATGTCGTGTTGTGTCTGTGTGTGTACATGTCTGTGTGTGTACATGTCTGTGTGTGTACATGTCTGTGTACATGTCTGTGTACATGTCTGTGTGTGTACATGTCTCATGTCTGTGTGTGTACATGTCTGTGTGTGTACATGTCTGTGTGTATATGTATGTGTGTATATCTATGTGTGTATATGTATGTGTGTGTGTGTGTATATGTATGTCTATATATGTGTATGTGTGTCTGTGCGCGCATCTGTGTGCGCGTGTGGTGTGTGTGCGCATGTGTGTGCGTGTCTGTGTGCGAACCTATGTGGCTGTGTACGTGCATGTCTTTGAGCGCACGTGTGACTGTGTGCGCGTGTGTGATTTGGGAGCAACATGTTATAATCTGTTAGATTTAATTTTTGTGAATGTATGCAGACTTTGATATTATAAATCTGAGACTTATTATTACAACCACATAGGTTAATTCTTAATCAAATTAATTCCACTGACTGCAATGCATCCATTATTTTTTTTTCCAGATTAGCCTTCTACTATTCCCATAATAGTAATCATAATCAAGCCTACATGGTACACATTCAATCTTTTATGTAACTCAAAACTACAACATTCATGTGAAGTGTAACATAAGTGATCAGAAACCATTAAGATGTTACTCATTAATCTGTGTGTGTCATCTATCTGCTTAAGCAAAGAGATTTACACAGGTGATAAGGAGCTGATGTTGAAATGATCTAGACCTTTCGTCATAACTCGCTGCAATCTCTGTCTTGTATTCCTATATTCCAGTACTTTTCGATTCATCTGTCATTTTTCACTCTAACGTCTCGGTATCATACTTAATTTGTGTCCCTAATTCATTCCTTGATACATGGTACCGTTTTTCCATCATGGCTCTAACAATCAAAAGACAACAAATCAAATGTCATATATGAAGTACAGGCTGATATCTATTTATTAAGAGATGTACTGAATTTATATTCCAATTACATGTTGAATGCTTATCTAGATATGGTTTATTAGCATTAAACAGATCACTGATAAAAAATAACGATGACATTAATAATGATAAAAAATCAATTATCTTGTAAGAAGTACATCCATCGCTTTGTACTTTTTTATCACAATGTACTGGTATGTAATCAAATAAAGTATTTGTATCTATCCCACTAAGTAAATACTTTGGCAGTCTTGCACCTCATCAGTATGCTGAGAGGAGTGCAGTTTTGGAAGAAACCAGTGACATCCAGTTGAGATTCTAAATCAAATTGGTTTGAACAGGTGGAAAAAACATTTAGTCTATAACATTTTTATTTTCATTTACTTCAAAAATGGTAATATATACTTCCAAATATTATGCATAGTAGTTTATCTGTAGATGTTTCCTAACATACTGGTGGCCTGTGACAATTAATTCACCCAATGTCCAAAGACTGCAGAATCTGGACCAAATATTTTCTTCCTCACAAAACTGAATGAATACTAATATGGCTAGTCATGTGGATCACCTCTACAACTTCTAGTAATCTGAAGTCTTATCCCCCAAGGTGAATGACTTAGCAAGACAATAAAGTACAGGATCGTTAAAACATAAAAAGATTAGGTACTTTAGAGAATATCTTGGCTTCATTAAAAAAAAAATCTTATCATGTCTGAATAATTATAACAGCAAGTTCTATTCTGTAATGTATCTCAGCAAATGTAATGTTTAATAACAAGTAATCCTTTATTCTCCACTGTCATTCTCCTTCTTCAATTAGTCATAAATGCTTGCAATTTTACAAAATCACACTTTTTTATAGGTATGAAATTACAAGGAAAGGAGTTATGAAGCTACAGGGCAACTATATGTAGTTGAATAGACTTGTAACAACTTGCTCTTGGAATGCAATAAATAAATAAAAAAAATCATGTAGATTTGTATAGCCTACAGGTACTTTTGGCCTAAAAAATAAACTGTATTTGCAGTCTCCTTACCACCCATGAAATTACTATCAGAAAACATACACACAGACTCTTATCACATACTTTGTTCTGATAGCCTTGATTACTCAATGACACACTAAATGGAATACCCAGCCATAAATGGAGCGGACATAATCCAAGACGAGTAGACCTTTCACTTGGGAAAAAATAAATAAATAAATAAAATAAAATAAAATAAGTATATAAATAGAAAGATAATCAAAAAATTAATAAAAACAAAAATGACAGTAGCTAATGATTAATAATTAATAACTAACTAATGATTAATAATAAAAAAAGCAATGACAATACTAATAATGAATGAATAAATCAAAATAAATTTTGGTATCGCTTTCAAGTTGGCTCTACAATAATAGTCAAATAATATCTTCTTTTACCACTGTTTAAGAGAAAATTATAAAAAATCCAAAAATGTATATAACTTTATGATTTCACAGTTCTGTGCAACTACATCTGCATCTTGTATTTTTTCAATACAGCTGACTCAACTCTATCCACCAAGACTATGATATAAATATAATGAAATTGTGCAAAAACAATAGTAATATCAATGTCTAAACTTTAATATCTTTAGTACCCTTCCAAAGAATGCAAACTCTCTAGTTTTTAACATAATATTAATATAAAGATGTCATACCAAAATAAGTCACAATGCAATCTCTAACACTATTCTAACTGAACATGCAATGAATGGTGGAAGAGAAAAGTTGCTTCATGATAGGATATACTCCGCCCACTCTGCCACTCACTTCCATAGTTTGTCAAGAGAAGTCAGTTCTTTAATACAAAAACAGCTACATATTACATGTCAAACATTTATGTACTTTTATGCCCTTGACTTGGACTTGGAATAGTATGCGTATCGGATACAAGAGCCTTGAAAGCAGAGGAGACTACCTTTTTTTGAAAAAAAAAAAAAAAAAAGGTGTGTTCAGTCTATAACTAGAGATCTTTCTTGCTATTTTAAATCTAAAATAACTATCTTCAAAATCTGGAATATGAGATACCAAAAATGAGGTCAGATGTAATTACTGCTACTTAGCAAAACATGACATACATATGAAATCATTAACTAATACTACCTCTTTGCTAAGACGCTGTAATACATAAGTTGGCATGTGTAAAATCGCAGTCTTGCATCTCTCAGCAATGTTTCTGGAAGCATGGTTCAACTAAACAACAAAGATCTTATTTTTCTGTAATCCAAAACTTTTAGCAATTTGCTATTCAAATAAATAACTTGTATTGATTTCCATCCTTTCAAAAATCACGTAATATAAGTAAAGGTCTGTCGCAGGTAAGATTAATAAAATTATCAAAAAATAAAAGAGGGGAAAAAAAGGGAATGAAATCTCATAGAAAATGGAACTTATCAAATCTTTATAAACACCATTTTTTTCCCTTACAGTCCTCAAAACCATGAACATTTATTTTGAAAATCTATATCCATGTCCATAATAAACAGTTTTATTGTCAATATGAGAAACTCATGGGAGAAAAATATTCAATGCATTTGGTAATCAAATCAATCATCCACACTTCTGAACTGTATTTCTCAATCCTTACCAAAAAACTACAAAATCTCTGCTCCCCCCCCAAATATATATATATGCATAAATGTTTACAAATTTCTGTGTAATACAATTATGCATATGATACACATCTAATATTGTCCACAACTGAACTGCCTGAAGATAAAAAATAAACAATAGCTTCTGAAAGACAAAGGAACAAAACTACCATACTGCTGCGGAATATAATCAGTGCAAGGGATGTATAATGATGCTAATATTGAAAACAGTGATTACTGTGGCACAGGTAATTCCTGCGACAAAGAACACATGACCACCATATATATTCTGGCAGCATAAGAGGTTGCAAAGCTTTCCTGCAATATACTGTCAAATAAGGAACTAGGCTAGTCCAAGCACTATCTTGTCAGGATATATATGGTAGAGATTTGCTGGTTATTGGTAAGCACATGATGCAACTCCAGTTCGGGTACGTAACCACATGGATATATTGTTCACCAGTACCTTTCTTTCTATACTTCTCAAATTCCTCTTACATCAGTTTCATTTCCGACATTTACTTAAATACAATCGGCAAATGAACATCATCTTCATTCATGTAACCTTCAAATTCTTTGGTTAAAAATTTAGTTAAATTGCAACCATCATTTCGTTCTTCTACTTCAACTTTTAAATCTAACTCGGAAAATAACAATGATTTATATATTTTAAGAGAAGATATATCAACATTTTGTTCCATCTTATATTTCCGAATTTAAAGTATATGCTTAGAAGATGCTTGGTGTCTCCATACTTGTTGGTGCTTTAGCAAAAACCAACTAATCTGCTCAATGTATATATATGCTCCAAAGATATAGTTTGTAGACCATCCTAGTGATTTATCATCAATTAAAGAACTAATCCATACACTATCTTGCCAAAACATGTACAGTAAAGGTTTGAAGGCTTTTACCAGAGAATGAAGTTTGACACTATCAGACTGGGTTTCACTTGTATACTCCATATCATAGATCCTAGTAGGTTTTGAAATGATTGAGAAAAAACACGAATTTGAAAATCACAATGAGGGTCTCCTACCATAACCACCTTTATAGATATCTCGAGTTTCTTTTGAACTTGAGGTGCAGTTCGGCAGGAATTCGTACATGAACCTCAGCTCATTGCTCACAATTACACCATTTCTCACAAATCACTCAAGAGAATCAATCGTTCAACATCTATATGTTTCACAGTTTTAAAAATCAGCATAAACTCACTCCCAAATATGCAGAAGCACTTGTAAAAAAACAAAACAAACACTTATAATCTTTCTAAGCAAGTCTGTGTGGAAACTAAAGAGCAAACACTCGTAGAAATCTGTTTACACACACACCTGCCAAGAATGCAACACTTGCTGTGTGGCTGAAAAAGTGATGCAATCTACAACCTTCATTCCAAATACAATTCAAATACAGTTAATCAGCCCAACTTTGGAGGGTCTACACATGCCTCGGAAGTCCTTTGATCTCCTCCACTTTTAGCCTTTTCATCATTATCATTTCTCTGGAGAACCTAACTTTCCATTTCACTTTGCACTTTCGGAGTTAATGATGATAAACACATTGGATGGATGTTTAAAATCACATGGCCATTCCTCTGACCTTCTTTTTGCCCATAAATATCTAATATCCTTGATAATTACACTCACAGGCACATGACCCCAATTTGCTCACTCTTAAAGATGTAATTAACTGCAAGAAACCTAGCCTTCAAAGATGTATTGGAATCTCCTTGAGAAAAAGAAGTGTAAATACTCACTTTAATCAATATATAAACATTGGCTTGTTTCTCTAAGTACTTATCACAGCAACACACAAATAAATACAGGAAAAAAATATGCAATCATAGAGCTATCACCCTTACGATATTCATGATATTTACAACGGTTTATAGAAAGGGGGAAAAAATATTCCCGGTAGACAGGAGTTTCAACCTCAATTTGCCACAACCTGTGAACCTCCTCCTCTCTCCCTCCCTCTCCTCCAACACCTCCCCCCCTGAAAAAAAACCCTCCTCCCCCACCTCACACCTTACACACAGCCGCCATACTCACCACCTCCACCAAAAAGGGCTCCAACACGTCACTCCTCCACCTGTATTCCACCCGAATCCACCTGTATTCCACCCAGTTCCTTCCTCCTTCCACCGATAAAAAATGGCTCGATCTCCAAAGCCTTGGTCACACTCGCCCTCTCCCTCTCTCTCTGTGACATCCACCGTTTCCAAACAGCGATTGACTCTCGGTGGGTTGCAAATGTTCAACACTGAAGCCAGGGAAGGGAGTAGTGAGGGCGGGGTGAGCGGAGACACACACCACACTCTCCAGGGTGATGAGGGTGGTGAGGGTGATGAGGAACGTTGCCAACAGGACGCAGAGGACGGGGGGGTTTCCCAGGCACTTGGAGGATGGACTCTCCTATTTCGCCTCGGGTTTTATTTTCTCTCTTTTCGACTGGGCCTTCTTCTTTTTCTCTTCTTTTCGCGATTTGGAAATGATATTCATAAGCCTTGCTCCGTGTCTCGTGGGGACGTAGAGGACGGGGTTTTCTGAGCGCGGCGGAGGACGGACTCTTCTATTTCGCGTTCATTTTGGTTCCTGTGCTTCTTCCTTCTTTATTGGAGCTAGAATTTATGTTTGTGGTTATATTCATAAGAGGACATAAAGGATGGGACTCCTGAAGAGATGTTTTATATTCACTGACTCCCATGAAGTTCCCTTTCATCGTTTCACTTGCAATATGGAGTTGAAACTATCTATTTTCTTGTATTTTTCCCTTAATACCTCATGTTTTCTCTGTATCGAGATCGGTGTAGTTCTCTAATATAAACCAATTAGAACATAATTAATGAAAACTTGTATTCAGAAAGCCAACAGCAAGGGCAAATTTATCAATTGAAGTTATTAAGGTTGTGCTACGGACAACTGAAGGAGGGAATGGCAATAACGATGGAATTCTCTGGTTATAACAGGAAAGTTTGGAAAAAAACATCGACCAATAATCTAGAATAAAATGTACTGGTATGATTTGCTACCTAAATGCCATCAGTATTAAAAGTTGTCATCACATCAGGCACTATTTGACCCTAAATAGAGCCCCAGTCGGCATTTGAATGCAGGTGTGAACGAGGTTAATTGGAAAAGTGCTGCTGGGCAAGAATAAATAACATTTCCAGCCAGCTCGTAGTGTAAGGATGAACTGCACTGAATGATGATAGAGAAAATAAGTAAACAGTATAAATCAGACTAACAGTTCATTATACTGCTTGAGACGAAGAAGGCCAACTAAAGGTAAGGAGTGATAAAGGAAATCAGATGACCACAGACTCGTGGTCTGACGACAGTTGTTTGGGCCAGGAATTTTACTAGTATATGTTTGATGTTCACACACACGAACACACACACACACACGCACACGCGCGCGTGCCTGGTATTTACTAATATATGGTTGATCGCACACGCACGCACGCACGCACGCACGCACGCACGCACGCACACACACACACACACACACACACACACACACACACACACACACACACACACACACACACACACACACACACACACACACACACACACACACACACACACACACACACACACACACACACACACACACACACACACACACACACACACACACACACACACACACACACACACACACACACAC
>NW_020870030.1:926282-931282 GCF_003789085.1 Penaeus vannamei
GAGAGGCGAAAGAGAGAGAGAGAGAGAGAGAGAGAGAGAGAGAGAGAGAGAGAGAGAGAGAGAGAGAGAGAGAGAGAGAGAGAGAGAGAGAGAGAGAGAGAGAGAGAGAGAGAGAGAATAAAATAATGAGTTAGGGGAAGGGGAAGTAGGAAGATCAGGGAGAACAAAAGAGAAATGGAGAACAACCCAAAATGAAAGAGAAGGAAGTAAGGTATGGTGGGAAGAAGAAATTTGGAAAATAAATAGGGCCACAGAAAGGAGAAAGGAAGATCACGATAAAGAGGAAAAGAGTGAGGAAGCGATAAGAAGTGATAGGAAGACAGGAAGAAAAAAAGGTAGTAATGGAGAATTAAATAAAGGAAGAGAAAAAGAGTGTGGGGCTGAGGAGCAGAAAAGGAGATAGGAAGGTCGATGGAGAAATGGAAAGCTAAAAGAGAAAGAGAAAAAGGAGGTGGAAGTAGAGAAATGGATAAATTGACATGGATGGAAAAAAAGGAAGAGGGAGAGGATGATGATGGATAGAAGAGTGATGAGGTGGAATGAAGAGGAAGAGGAAGAGGTAGGTAGATAGTAAAGGGAAAAAGAAGGGAGGAATGGAAACCACAATGAAAGAGGAGGGAAAGAACAAGAAGAGAGAAGAAGAGAAATAGGTACGAAAAATATAGAAAAAGGTAGAGGAGAGGGAGAGAAAGATGAAGAAAAGAAAAGAAAAAAAATAGGGGTTGGCATGGAAAGGAACAATTAAGGAATTAGTGGGGAATGGAAAAATTGAATATTGCAAACATTTTAGTTGGAAATAGGTAGAAAAAAGAGATTAGCTATTGAATACCTTATTATGCAGTCAACATTAATACTAAAATCATCATTTTATATTCCCAGGTACATCTGTGAAAACTTGGAAAACTGTAGTCAATTTTCTCCAGACTTGATTGTGGAAGTATCACACCCAATTATATCAGAAAAGGTTAGACTTAAAGTGATATTAAAACTGTAGTTATGCAGTTTAATACCATTTGGATTGTTTGCAAATTCCCTTTTATAGTACTTTATAATAGTAATATTCAGTTTTCAAAAACTTCTTTGACAGTTGGCAGTTAAATGCAAAGTTGCATTAGTTTGACAGTGTATCAGAAAATGGTTCTAATTAAATTTATAACTTAATTTACATAGAGGTCATTACAAACTAACATCAATTTTCTTGCAGTATGGACCAATGTTCTTGAATACTGCAGACTATTTAGTCGGGTCACCCACAGCTCTAGCTTCACAACCCGTTGAAGATGCACTGCGGGCTGCGGCAACCTCCCATGGGCTCTATGTTCCAGCTGGAGCTTTTTGGGGTGCAGAAGATATACTCAAGATGGCTGATAGAGGGACACTGAAGGTTTATATCTTTTTACTGTTTGGGGGGAATCATACACTTCCTTGTGCTTCAGAATTATTCACTTTTTAAGGTCATGGAAATTGTAGAAATTTTAGATGTTTTTTTCTTGTCTATGAATTATTAAATTTTTAAGGTCATGCATATTATGGGAATTGCACATGTTTACTTGTTTAAGAATAGTCACTTTTTAAGGTCATACAAATTATAATTTCTTTTATATAAATAAAAGAGTGAAGGATCCAAACAAAATGGAATGAATATGTGGTATTGAAATTAGAGAGGGGATGTTATATTCATTCTCATGCAAATCTAACATTTACATGAGATAATGATATTGATCATGACATTATATAAAGAAATGTTTTAGGTATTTATATATAATCTAAACTCATATTCATGCAAATAGTTAAAAGTCATTAAACATCACTACAAAATCTTCTTGTAATAAAATGCTCTTTCCTCTTGCCAAGAAAAGCTAAAGGTAAAGTGCAATATCCTCCATGCAAAGGTTGCATTATAGAAACTGTTTCCTTACAGGGACTAAAAGTTACCATGAAGAAGCATCCAAGTTGCTTCAAGTTTGAAGGGGAACTCAAAGCAAAAAATGAGCAAATTTGTGGCTCTGAAGCAGTAACTCTCTATGATGGACCTGTACGAGGCCTTTGTCCCCTTGCACCCAATAATGTTAACACTATGGCAGCTGCGGCAATGGCAGGACATAATCTGGGCTTTGATGTTGTGCAAGGTTGTCTAGTATCTGATCCAAAGTGAGTATTGTGCAATCCTTTCTTTATTTTTTTTTATTACTACTACTGCATTGATTGTTCAGGCTGTTATTAACAACTTTACCATTTATCATTTGATACTCTTATAGTGTAAATTATTTTGGCATGCTTATATGCATCATGTATATGCCTTTAATGTACACATGCTTTGGAGAGAACTAACTTCAACTTTTCATTTCATAATACTTAAATCTGAGAAATAATATAAATGAATAAAGTGGACTGTGTAATATTTGTTTTCTGTTATCATCTTGGTAATGAAAATCCTTTTATCAGGCTCACAGACTGGCACATAGTAGAAGTCGAAGTTACAGGACCACAAATAGCAGGAAGGAATTTCACTGTGAAAACCACCCGTAATAACCCAGCTGACCCGGGAGCTGTTACTGGTAGTGCAACTTACGGCTCCTTCCTCTCTTCTGTGGTGCGGGCTGGTGGTCGAGGACCCGGGGTTCACCTCTGTTAATTTGGAAAAAATTACAGCCAAGCCCTTGCTAAAAGTATTTTTTGTTTCTCATTGTTATGGTGTTTGAATTACAGTGATTGAATGTTGTGTGTGGTTTTATTGCCATTAACTTTGATTTTTGCTATTATTGCTGCATCTTTGGGAAATGTGTCTTCCTGAATGGCTTATGACTTTTCTTTCAGTGTGATACATTATGACTATTGGTATATCTATTGATGTTTATTCAATATGATAATTTTGAAAATAAATTTGTTATAAGTAAAACATGATTCCTTGCAGCTTTTATCTGAAATGCTAGTATGTTAATTTCCTTAATGTAAAAATTAGTGAATAATAGCTAATTTTAATGTGTTTAAGTGTCTCAGCTGAGGGCCTAATTTTGTATGCTGCACATTTTACTTCTTTCACATTAAAATTATATTATATAACAATTTACAATCTTTGTAATTCCTACATGAAGATTATTTTCTAAAAGGCATGACATCTTCAGTTCTAAGAAATGCAAATGTTAACCAGATAATATTCAAATGTATTAAAATAATGTGAAAGGTTTCCACTAGAAATATTGTATTAAGAATTTTATTTATTGGAAATTTTCAGCTGCTTCAACATCTAAGGTCATTAGCAGCGTATACAAAATACAGCAATAGGGTAAGGCTTGAGGGCAAAGACCCCAGGTAAGGAAAGGTTATACAGCTTTATGACAAAGTATTGCAGCAAAAAGATTAAAGAATGAGTTAATAATTAGGACAAAATAAGTTAGATGTCAAAGGTTGCAGAGAACTGTAGGTTAGTATGGTAGTGAAAAGGGTAAGAGGGAATGGAGTACGAAGGCCAATCAGGACTGACAAAAAGCCAGCCTTTCATCCTTTTAGCACGGCTCCCACACTTTAGGATGTGGACAGAACAAGGGGAAGAAGAGAAGGAAAAAGAAAGGTGGAGAAGAAAAGAACACGCTAAATGAGTTGAGGGGGAAGGGGGCTGAAGTGTAAGGTAGGGGTGATCTCCCACATTGGGCCCCAGTCTCTGTCTCCTAAGCCCTCCGTGGCACACAAACATGGGATTAGGGGGGTATATTAAGAATTCTATTTACTCTCCTCTAATCTAAATAGTATGCCATCATCTAATCTTGATTTATCACCTCAAAAATAATGAAACTACTTTAATAATAATACGTAGAGAGATATAAAGAGATATTTTTATATTCCTAAAATACACAAATTACAACACTTTCTCATACATGGTTTAGTATTCAGTGATTACTTCTCCTGAAGTTACAACTCAAAGTGTCCTCCAGCATTTTCCTTATTTCCATTTCTTAAATAAACAGGTGCATTTTCAGCAGAGCTCTTACTGATCTGGGCAGGAAATTTGGGTGTAACTTGACAGAACTTACTTTCATGTTTATCAGTGGTGTGATTTTTACTCTGATACACTTCTTCCTTTGTGCACCCCCATGATAAAAATAATTACATGGGGCTAGGTCTGGAACTACATAGACCCCATTCTGTAGGCCCCTAACATCCAGATAAGTACTCACTGAGCTAATCCCTAACAACAAGGCCAAATGTGGGGGAGCAACATCTTGCCTAAACAGCAGCTTATATGCCTATTCTCATGTAGAAATAGTGACCACATGAATATTTATAACACTTGTAAGTAATATCTAATTTTCATTGTATCCTGCACTGTGAATACAAAAAAAAAACACTGAAAATTAACATAATATACTAGTAGTATCTGTCCTTATAATGAAAGATGGGTTTAGCAAATAAGCTCACTTTCATTATTCTATCTTTAGACTTCATCTAACTTCACAATGCACATTAGGAGACTTTGATGAGGCCAATAATGGCAGAATAAATATAGCAGTACAAGAAGTATTGTCCAATTAAACAACCTGTGAAATACTACCCTTTTCTACTATAACAATGAACCTGTCCAAGATCCTTCTCCAAAAGACTTCATAATCATGTCATTATCCCAGGCATATAGACAGGCCCCTTAAACTGTGCAAGGATCGAGAAAGTATGCACCCATGACAGACAGCTGGAAAGTGCAAGTAAAAAGAGACAAGCATACCAAGAACAGTATAATACATGATGACTTTGCAAAACCACTAAGGATTCTTCATTAAACAAAACAAAAACTGAAATGGATTTCTCTTCATCTATGGATTAATCATGTCTCATTCACAGTGCCATGGCTTGAAATATTCTGGCAGATTTACATGATGGAGACCTAATGAAGAGCAATAACAGCAAAGCATGGCTACTCAAGAAGGTATCACCACTTAAGATCAAAACTGCATTGACCAGATTGCAGCAAGTTAAACTATTACAGAATCCGACAGACTACTTGAGAA
>NW_020870030.1:936282-938782 GCF_003789085.1 Penaeus vannamei
TAGACGAACACATGTTTACCTGAATGGGCGTTCGTATATGCTTGCGAAATTTATAGGTTCACTGGAAACTTTACAATCAGCTGATCTCTCTGTGAGGGAGAAGAAGGCATCCAAAGGGAATATGAGGGGGAGAGGGAGGAGAGGGAGGGGAGAGGGGTAAGGGAGAGGGAAAGAAAATAACCGTTCTGAAGAAGACAGGCAAGGTAGGCAGAAGGTCACCTCTATGTGTAGCCTCTGTTCGTTATTCTGGCTTGAGGCTTAGTGCAAGTTGTGTCCAGGTTTGCGCTCTCATAGCTCAGTATATTTTATGATTGTGATAGTGTGTGACGCTGCATAACGTCCTGTAGGGTGTGCGACGGTAAGTGATTGCTTATTTCTTTTGCAAAATTTTACAGTTCGCCTTACAGCAGGGGTGCATTAGAGGTAGATTTCGTGGGAAGTAATTTGCGATACATTTAACTTTTTCTGACGCATTATGCTTAGGTGTAGTGACGTCATTACTGGAATATACAGAAACACACACACACCACACGCGCGCACACACACACACACACACACACACACACACACACACACACACACACACACACACACACACACACACACACACACACACACACACACACAGTATATATAAACACACGTATATATATGTATATATATAATATATATATATATATATATGTATTATATATATGTATGTATATATGATATAATAAACACATTATTTATGTATATATGTATATATATATATTATACATATATATTATATGTACATATTATTATATAAATATATATATATATATATATATATATATATTATATATATATATATATATATTAACCACATTTTTTAAAATGGCGAGTTCGTTTCTCCCATTCTCAACGGCTCGTATGTGTAGATCTATGTCTGTATAAATTGACAGATAGATAGATATACATGTTAATCAGACAACATCCTTATATCATAGAATAAGAAGTGACAACAGTAATCCGTCTTTTAGGAGAATGGCCGGCGCGGTCCCTTCCAACACCGGGAAGTTCCTCGCCGCTTCCTTCGCCATCCGCCCGCCGCACTCCGCCAGACCCCACGCCCTTGGCAGCCAGGACTCGAGATGGAGGACGTGGGCGTGGGTGCTCGGGTTCGTCGGGAGGCGTCCTTACTCCTCCTCCAGCACGCAGTCGCCACCTCCTGCGCCTCCGAGTCCGGGAGAATTTCGTCAGGAGTTCGGAGACAGCGACCGCGTTCGGCCCTACGAGTCGATTCCGGGACCGAAGCCTCTGCCGCTGGTGGGGAATAAACTGCTCTTCACTCCATTAGGTAAGTCTTTGTTATTTAAAAAAGAATAAAAAACAAAACAAAAAAGAAACAATAAAACAATGCACCTCAAGTCCTCATTAGGTAAGTCTATGATTATAAAGGAATCAAAACAAAACAGCATTACGATAAAGAAATACGAAAAAAAACAAAACAAATACGAACAAAAACAATGCATTCGATTAGGTAAGTCTTACGGTAAAAAATCTGAAGATACAGCAACGAACAACATATCAACAACTACAATGTGACGATTCCTTGAATTGATTATCTTTTTAATTGATTAATTTCGTAAGTTTCAATCCTTTTATTTTAATTAGTTATTATTATTATTATTTCGTAAATTTCTATTCTTTTATTCTACTTTATTTATTTTTTTTATTTCATAAGTTTCTACCCATTGATTTTGATTTATTAATTTCTTCATTTAATTATTAGTGGCATTTTCAGTGATTTCACGTAGGCCTACATATGCTGAAACTATGGGGGGGGGGGAGGTTGCCTCGTTTTCAGCTGTATTTCATAGATAGCTAGGTCGGTAGTTGGAGAGACTGCCTGACTGACTGACTGACTGACTGACTGACACACAACACACAAACACACACAACTGACACACTGACTGACACACACTGACACACTACACACACACACCACACACACACACACACACACACACACACACACACACACACACACACACACACACACACACACACACACACACACACACACACACACAGATATAATCATTCTGCCGACAAAAATAGTACGCTTGAGGGAGGAGGATGGAGTCCGGATGGATTTGTGAACAGATAATGAATTTTCTACATGAATTACGAATTTTCTGAATAGGTTTAGATTATTTTTTGGTACGAGAGGCCAAGCAGCTGCTCTAAAAGCTGAAATTTTTACTCTCGCCATGAGTTACTCCTATTGTAAATGCAACTCAAAAAGTTACAAACAGATTTTTATGAAAATTTAACCAGAGGTGTGTCTTAGCCTAACTTATATTCTATTAAATTTTGGTCATGATCCGGATCCAGATTTTTTTTTTTTTTTTTAATGATTTTGCCTTACCTTTGCCAAGGAAGTTAAGTTTACGGACGTCACTTGTGTCCTTGAGAAAGGTGATTTTAATGTAATGCTTTAAGTGTGGATATATTTGTTGCATTAGTGACACAT
>NW_020870030.1:941282-966282 GCF_003789085.1 Penaeus vannamei
TCCCTCTTTTCCTCCTTCCCTCACGCCCTTCTCGACGCCCTCAGCAACGGGGAGGAATGGAAGCGCCTGCGTGTCTGCGTGCACAGTCTTCTGCGGCGGGAGTTGGTGCAGAGCTACAAGGCGGCGCAGGCGGGCGTGGCGAAGGACCTGGCGACTGCTCTGGACGCCGCGAAGGGACGCCATCCGGAGGGAGTGGTGCCTGACCTCCTCAACTTGCTGTTTCGATACACGTTGGAAGGTGAGGAGAAGGAGAGGTCGTCGATGCTGTGTGTTTTTTTAAGATTCTTGGTTTTGTTTTTCATTTATTTGTTTATTTTGAATGGAGGAGTGTTGTATGGATGCTTGTGAGGTACGATAATTTATGGCTTGATTGCTTTTTTTTTTTTAATAAAATTAGTGAGCTTGTGGGTGGAACGCTCTAGATTCTTGGTTTTATTTTTTGTTTGTTTATTTTGAATGAAAGATTATTGTATGGATGCTTGTGAGGTACGATAAGTCATGGCTTGATTGCTTGTTTTTTTATCATCAAATTGGTGTGTTTGTGGGTGGAACGCTCACGAAATTCATAGTTATCACAAATTTTTTCTCTCGCTCCCTGCAGCCGTGGGCGTCGTAAGCCTGGGAACGCGTCTTGGGTGCCTCGACGCCGCCCACACCACCACCCACGCCCACACCCGCGCCCAGGACATCATCACAGCCAACGAAGAGACCCTGGCCGTCATGGGGGCGTCGCTCTTCAGCCCGCCCTTGTACCGGGTCCTGCCCACCCGCGCCTACAAGACCCTCTCCCGGGCTCAGCTCACCATCGCCCGGTAAGGAACTAGGCCTATACAAGCAAGGCCTATACAAGGACTTATATAGACCTTGGTAAGGAGTGGCGTTTCTGGTTCCTGTTGTGTTTTTGCAGATCATATATTAGGAAAGTATGTTATATTATTATTATATTAGTACTTTAGGAATTATGTTAATGCTATATATGGAAATTAAGAGAGGCACTGTTTAGGAAAATAAAAGGAGAGAGGCACTGTTTTAGGAAAAATAAAAAGAGACACTATATTTGGAAAATAAAGGAGAGAGGCATGTATTAGGAAACTAAAAGAGAAAAGGCACTATATTTGGAAAATAAAGAGAGACGTATTAGGACTAACTAAAAGAGAGAGACACTATATTTGGAAAATAAAAGGAGGGAATACACCACATCTTCCAAAAATACACATATAGAAATACATACACACCATACTGACTTTTTTTTAAAAGATATCAGACCACTACTAAACTCCTTAAGACCACCTCTATATCGAGACCACCAAGCCAGATATTCCTTCACCCAACCATACCCCAACACCCTCCCCCCCTCTCCCCCTATTCCCCAGCGTGGTGGAGGAGCAGCTTCGGAGGAGGAGGAAGGAACACGCACAGGATCCCGGGGCCTTCAAGGAGCAGCATCCCTTCCTCAGTTCTCTCCTCGAGCGGCAGGACATCGCTCCCACGGACGTCTTCCTGCTCGTCCTCGAGGTGTTCCAAGGAGGCATCGACGCGGTGGGTGTTGAAGATGATTTGTAGGCTTTTTTTGTGTGTGTTTCTTCTCTTTTTCTGTCTGTTTTTCATTTTTGTTATCATTGTTTATTTATTCTGGGAGAGGAGGGGGGTGTTGTATGTCTTGCTTTTTCATTTTTTAATTATTTTTATTAATTTTTATGTCAAATTTTCATTATTTTTATCGTTATTATCATTTATTTATTTATTTCAGGTTGTGAGTCTTCTATTTTTCTCTCTCTCTCTATTTTTTTCTGTTTAAATTCGTGTGTTTTCCCACTCCTCTTCGTCTTATTCCTCTCTTTTTCATTACAATTCCGTTTCCTTCTCGCACTTTTTTGTTCGTCCTCGGTCTTCCAAAAAGGAAATAGATTGGTAGGTCATTCCTGTATAGTATGATTCATGTATTGGTAATTCTATATATTTTTTTTTTCATTTTTCGGACTCATTTTTTTTTTCTTTTCATCATTTTCTTCATTCTTCTTCTTTCCTCCTCTCCTTTTCTTCTTCCTCTTCCTCCTTTTTTTTCCTTTCTTCCTTCCCGTCCTCCACCTCCTTTTCTTCTTCTTCTTCTTCCGCTCCTCCTTCCCTTCTCTTCTTCTTCTTCTTCTTCTTCTTCTTCTTCTTCTTCTTCTTCTTCTTCTTCTTCTTCTTCTTCTTCTTCTTCTTCTTCTTCTTCTTCTTCCTCCTCCTCCTCCTTCCTCCTCCTCCTCCTCCAGTAATAATAACAACCCAACACAATAACAGCAAAACACAAGAACAAAACAAACAAACCACAAAACAACAACAAAACAAAACAAAAAACACAAAACAACAACAACAAAGCAAACAAACCACGAAACATCAAAAAAACAAAAAAAAACAAAAACAAAAAACAAGAAACAAATCAACAAAGCCAGACAACAACCCCCCCCCCCCAAGCCCACCCCCGACGTCCCCAGTGACCTTTCCTCCCTCCTGCAGACGGCGACGACGCTGGCCTTCTGTCTCCACTACCTCTCGAGGAGAAGGAGCCGCAGGAGACGCTCTTTGAGGAGGTGAAGGACGTCGAGCCCGCGACACACACGCTGCAGGTGAGAGAGAGGGAAGGGTGGGGGTTGGAGGGGTGGGAGAAGGGTGGTGGGTGGGGGAAGGGTAGGTGGGAGGGAGGGGTAGGTGGGGAGGGAGGGTGGGTGGGGTGGGGGAGGGGTGGGGGAGGGAGTAGGTGGGAAGGAGTGGAGTGGAGGAGAGTGGGGAGATGATGGGTGGAGAGGGATGGGAGTGGAAGGAGAGTGGGGAGGAGGGGAGGTAGGGTTGGGGGTGTGGGTGAGGGAAGGGTAGGTGGGGAGGGAGTGGGTGGGAAGGAGTGGAGTGGAGGGAGAGTGGGAAGGGGGAGGGATGGGAGAGGATGGGGGGAGGAGTGGGTGGGGAGAGTGGAAGGAGGGAAGGAAGGGTGTGGGAAGGAAGTAGTGGAGGGAGGGTGGGAGGGATGGGATGGGAGACGGAGGGTGGTGGAGTGAAGATACGAAGGGAGAATGGAGGGGGGATGGGCAGAGTGGGAGGGAAGGAGGGAGTGGGGAGGGGGTAGAGAAAGGGGAAAATGGGAGGAGCGGAAGACAGGTGTTAGGAGGGGAGGATGAGGATGCAGAGAAGGGAGGATGGAAAGGGAGGAGGAGAGAAGGGAGGATGAAGAAAGGGAGGGAGGAGAGAAGGGAGGATGGAAGAAAGGGAGGGAGGAGATGGAAGAAAGTGGAAGAGAAGGGAGGATGGGAGAAAGGGAGAGAAGGTGGGGGGATAGGAGGGGGGTTGGAATCAACATAGGTTCAGATGCAGAGATCGAGTTCTAGTACGAGATTGACAAATAGAGGAGAAAAAGAAAGAGGGAGGGAGGGAGACAGACAGACAGACAGACAGACAGACAGACAGACAGACAGACAGACAGACAAAGACAAAGAGCAACATAGAGACATCCATGATGAATAACCAGCGAGAACGAAGAACAAGAAATAATAATAATAATAATAATAATAAAGAAATACCCCCCCAAATAAAACAAAAGAAAATGAAATAAAGAAAAGAAGAAAGAAAACGCCGAATAACTTAAAAACCAGCGTCCCCTTTTCTCCCCCTCCCCCCCAGGGTCTGCCGTACCTGCGCGCGGTGGTGCAAGAGGCGATGCGTCTTCGTCCTTCTGCTGGGGGGCGCACCAGGTTCATCCACGAAGACGGGGTGTTCAGCGGCTTCCACGTGCCTGCCGGGGTGAGTCTGGGGCGCCTGGGTGCGTGTGTGTGAGGGCGTGAGGGCGTGAGTACTTGAGGGCCGTGCATACGCACATACGCGTGGATGTGTGGATGTAAACGTGTCTCGCTTACAATCGTTTTCACTACACGTACACGCTAATATGCTGAGTGATGCTCATACACTCACTACACCCACTCATTCACTCTGTCTTTCTAATTTTTTCTTTCTATCTATTTAACGAACACACACACGCATGCACGCTACCAATCGCACACGCACGCCCGCACGCACACGTACGCCTGCACACTCACACGTCCGCCCGCACACGCACAGTACGCCCGCACGCACACGCACACACACGACACACACACACACACACACTCTCTCTCTATATATATATGTATATATATATTTTTATTATTATTATTATTATTATTATTATTATTATTATTAATCTTCTCTTATTCCCGTCTAAGACTTTTGTTTTTCGTCTACTTCCAATTCCTTCTCGTCTTTATCCTTTCTTCATCGTCTTCTCCTCCTCCCAACCCAGACCTGCGTGAGTTCCCCGCCCGTGATCGCCTGCCATGACCCGGCGGTGTTTCCTCAGCCGCACCAGTTCCGCCCCGACAGGTGGCTCTCTCGGACCAGAGCCCAGCCCACGGGAGGAGGGTCGACTACGCCCACGCCCAAGGTAGGAGGGTCGACCACGGCCACGGGGATAGGATCCACCACGCCCACGGGAGGAGGTTCGACTACGCCCACGGGGATAGGGTCGACCACGCCACGGGAATAGGATCGACCGCCCACGGGATAGGATCGACCACGCCCACAGAGGAGACGAGGATCCACCCGTACACCATCGTGCCCTTTGGCCACGGGGCGCGGATGTGCCCGGGGCGGAGGGTGGCCGAGCAGGAGATCTACCTCGCGCTCATCCAGGTCAGTGGGCAGCCGCGCGTTCTGAGGAGGTTTTTTATTTTTATTTCTGTGTTTGTGGGTGTGTGGGTTTTGTTTGTGATTGTTTGTGTGGGTTTGTTTGCTTGTCTGTGATTGTGTGTGTGTGGATGTGTGTGTGTGCGTGCGTGTGTGTGTATGTGTGTGTGTGTGTGTGTGTGTGTGTGTGTTGTGTGTGTGTGTGTGTGTGTGTGTGTGTGTGTGTGTGTGTGTGTGTGTGTGTGTGTGTGTGTGTGTGTGTGTGTGTGTGTGTGTGTGTGTGTGTGTGTGTGTGTGTGTGTGTGTGTGTGTGTGTGTGTGTGTGTGTGTGTGTTGCGTATGTTTGTATGTATGCATTCATTTATTTATGAACAAACACAGGCACCTAATCAGGAACGTGTAAAGTAAAACGAAATATCTCCACAAAGTGAACGGAATAAGAACGTATCTCTCGTGTTCGAAACGTTACGTCCTCACCTTGTCAGTATTGCGTCAGGATTTCATTGTATCTACAGCACGTACGCATCTTTTGTGTGCACGTTGCTTTGTTTGTGTTTGTGTGCGTCCGTATGTACGTGTGTACGTTTTAGTGTGTCAGTTCATTACTGTCATTGTGTCTAATTATGTGCATAACAATATTTTAATGAAATATGTGTGCATCAATTACAGTCATTATTATACCGCAAAATAAATAAAAAAACAAAACGGCAACTGTAAAAAAAATCCGATTTCAGCCACGTTTCCCTTCCCAGGTTTAGAGAAAATATATATTCCAATCTGTCGTATTTTATTCTAACTTCTCCTTCGCAGGTGGTCAAAGCCTTCAGGATGGAGTGTGTAGGATCACCTGAAGGCCCCGGAGAACCCGTAGGACAGGTGCTGAGACTCAACATGATGCCCGACGCCCCGATCGCCATCAAGTTCACGCGCAGGTGATGCCATAGAAAACGGAGTGGAACGGGGAGTGTTGAGTGGCATAGAAAACGGAGAATATCGAGATTCTGATTTTTTTTACAACTTTTGTTATTATTATTATTGTTCTTATTATTATTATTATCAATAGTTATTAAAATGATAATGATAAAAATAATTATAATCACTATTATTGTTGTTAATGTCGTTAATGTTATTATTATTTGTTATTATTATTATTATTATTATTATTATTATTATTATTATTATTATTATTATTATTATTATTATTATTATTATTATTATTATTATTGTTGTTGTTGTTGTTGTTATTATTGTGCGTGTTGCCTTATGTATGAAGTGATGGAGAATAAACATATATATATGTATGCATGTTTTGTTTTGCCTTTTGATTAGGCGATGATTCGTAAACACTGTATCTATTTGTAAACTTTATTTTGTAAGCGTTTCGTCCTTATTATTTTGTCTGTTTATTCTATGTTTCTTGATTTAGTGTATTTCTTCACATTTAATCATATATTTATTTAGGATATCCATTCGTCCTCTTACGCTATAAACGTATAAAAAATCAAAATCGTTATACCAATCACATGTGAGAAAAAAAATCTTGATGTCAAAGTAAAGGTCGATAATATAAGATAATCTATTTGAAAAAATAACACAATTTGAATCAGTAGGACAATCATTAATATTGAAAGCTAACCCATGTATACAGAATCTTATTTACTCATTTTAACTAATGTGTTAGATATCATAGGATAATACAGCTGATTATGTATATTTATAAGATTACACATAAGGAACTCCTATGTAAAATTAGCGTCGATTTTTTTTTACTTTACCATTCACATATCCCCATTATTCTTTTGTTTATTTCATATATATATAGATAATGAATAAGTAAATGAATGAAAAATGAATAACTTAAGTGAAGTAGATGTAACGTTATATCTTGCTTATTCATTCTCTTCAACTTTTCCATTTTTTTTTCACTAGGCACGTATCCCCTCAGGCCAGGAATGGTGAAACTGATGCTAGTAATAGGGATTATGATGATAATAATGCTGGTAGTATGATGATAAGGATAACTATGATGAGGATGGGTAATATGATGATGTTAATGATAATAGTAATATGATGATAATGGTAACGGTGATGATAATAATGATGATAGTATTGTGATGATAATGAAAATAGTAATATAATGATAGTGATGATAGTACTATGATGATATAACGATAGTAATATAATGATAGTGATTATAGTGGTATGATGATGTCTATGCGCAAGTATATATACTGTGTGTGTTGTGTATTGTTTGTTTGTGTGTGTGCGTGTGTGTGTGTGTGTGTGTGTGTGTGTGTGTGTGTGTGTGTGTGTGTGTGTGTGTGTGTGTGTGTGTGTGTGTGTGTGTGTGTGTGTGTGTGTGTGTGATGTGTGTGTGTGTAGGTGTATGTGTGTGTGTGTGTGTTTGTGTGTGTGTGTGGATTATATATATATATATATATATATATATATATATATATATATATATATATATATATACATATACATATACATACATACACACACATATGTATATGTGTGTGTGTGTGTGTGCGTGTGTGTGACGAGAGAAAAGCAACATGAGTACATGGCTGGCAATCCATGCCAATGAAACGCAACATTCAACATTTCCCATGAAACAAATCAGTCATTTCAACCATCGCAGAACCCTCACATCACAGAACATTCCACCATAACCCTCATCTTCACGAAAGGCTTCCTATGTGGCCATGTTGCGGGACGGAAGACCTTTTAAGGCCACCGAAAAAGACTCCTCGTGAGTTATTAACAGAACCTTATGGAGAACTAGAGTATTGCTTCAGTTTTTTTTTATGAATTCATGTTTATTTGAGATGAACTAAAGTATTGCTTCAGTTTTTTTTTTTTTATGAATTCATATTTGATTTGCATGTTTTATTTGAGATGAGTTTCAATTTTTCATGTTTATTATGATTCATTTTTTTTATTTCATATTTGAGATGAACTAAAGTATTGCTTTTTTTTTTTTTTTATGAATTCATGTTATTTGAGATGAACTAAAGTATTGCTTTTTTTTTATAATGAATTCATGTTTATTTGAGATGAACTAAAGTATTGCTTCAGCTTTTTTTTACATGTTTGAGATGAACTAAAGTATTGCTTCAGTTTTTTTTTTTTATGAATTCATGTTTATTTGAGATGAACTAAAGTATTGCTTGTTTATGAATTCATGTTTATTTATTTATTTACTTATTTATTTTACAGCCAAGGTCTCGTTAAGGGTGTTGGAGGTATTCACTTGTCAATCATTCTCGTCCATGTGGGAGATAGAGAGAAACTGCGGGATACTTGTTCGATTTGAGGTCAAGGAGACGTACGCAGAGAATTTTTTTATTTGGAAGAAAAATCGTTTATTTAGAGTAGGCAGATCACTCTCGTCCGGGGCCCCCTCTTTGAATCTTTTTTTGTGGTGTGTGTATGTGTGTGTGTATATATCTATCTATCTATCTATGATGTGCGTGTGTGTGTGCGTGTGTGTATGTTTTTTTTTGTGTGTGTATGTCTGCGTGTGTGTGTGTTTGTGTGTGTGAGTGTGTGTGTGTGAGTATGAGTGTGAGTGTGAGTGTGTGTGTGTGTGTGTGTGTGTGTGTGTGTGTGCGTGTGTGTGTGTGCGTGTGTGTGTGTGTGTGTGTGAGTGTGTGTGTATGCCTGCGTGTGTGCGTGTATGTATGTATGTGTGTTTGTGCGTGTGCATATGTGCGTGTGCGTGTGTGTGTCTATGCATGAAACCATATGAATAAGACTGAATATCTCAACAGAGCCAGAGATGCGCCTGACGTGTTCCGACCAAAACCTTCATCACAAATGCATGATGTACGTGTATGAAGACACACTCGAAACACGTCAAATACGCCTCTTGCTCTGTGGAGATTGCGCTTTCTTTCATGTTCTTTTTTTCTACATATGCCGCAATGAACACTGCTCAAATGTTTATATGCACACACAAACACACACAGACACACACAGACACACACACACACACACACACACACACACACACACATATATATATATATATATATATATATATATATATATATATATATATATATATATATATACATATATATATATATATATATATATATATATATATATATATATATATATATATATATATACATATATATATATATATATATATATATATTATATATATATATATATATATATATTATATATATATATATATATATATATATATATTATATATATATATATATATATATATATATATGTATATATATATATATATAGAGAGAGAGAGAGAGAGAGGTATATATAGGTATATATATATATATATATATATATATATATTATATATATATATATATATATATATATTTTTTTTTTTTTTTTTTTTTTTTTTTTTTTTTTTTTTTTTTTTTCTTTTCTTATATACGTGTGTATGTGTGTATGTAAATACGCGTGTTGATGCTGATTATTTGCATCCATGTTTGAAATGCAACACTCGTCATGTAACGTGTTCAGTTACATGGTAATTTGGGAAAAAAAAACTTTGGAGCGGAAATCCTCCAGATAAGCGGCGCGGCTCCGGCGGCCACCTGCCTCCAGATAGTGTACGTTCGAGTTGCAGAGGAAACGCTGTCCAGTCTAGCTTTCCGTGGCCTCGAGACTGCAATGTGTCTCGTGCGTGCGAGGAGTGGCGACTGTGGAACATTCGTAAAGAGATTGTATATCTACACCGGCCATAACAACAGGTTCATTGACCATTTTTACGAGAGAGAGTGAGAACGGGGGTATTTCTGCAACATATGCCGGGAAAGCTGTGTTGTTGTTTTATATGTATGTTAATACAGCTGATTTATTCTAGAATGATGGACGTGCAGAACAGGGAGTCGCCGACGTAGAGTAGAGTCTGTGTGAATAACGAATATGAGCAAGCTGACTCGGTGAGACTAATGCTTCTGTTCTTCAAAGGACTTGGCGGATACAATACGTTCTGGATAACACTGTGATCTGATATTTTGTCACAGAAAGACTATTCATCACGTACTGAAAGAAATGGATGAAAAATATGACGATTTCTTTATACTGACGTGTAAGTGTTTATAGTATGTGTGTTATATGTTTTTGGTGGATGTATACAAAAACAATCAAGAAATCACATGAGAATATGTACAGCCTGTATCACTTTTCGTGGAATTGTTTTGATAATAATTTAGGATCATAAACTTCTGATTAATGAAAACATTAGTCATTCATATTCTTTGTGCTTCTTGTTTATCACTTACAAGAAGTACAAACAATGCAGTTACTAAATGGTTGCAAAGGAGGGCATTCATCAAAAAACTAAAGTCAAATGTAATATTACTTTTTGTTTGTTATTTCTGCTTTCCCAATCTTCTGGCACATGCTGCTAGAAAGGCAATTCAGCGTCATACGAAACCATCTCAGAAGGAAATTCAAAGTCGCAACGCAGACGCTTTTATTAATATTGACAGTGTGCAAGAGGCATGTCAATTTTAGATAGGTTCGAAAAAGAAAATCTGAAAGCAAAACAAACAGGCAAACAGAATGAAAAGCACTTCCGTAGCAAAAGGGCATATATAACTTTTATATTCATATTAATCTCAACTGGATTATGATTATTCATTTCTTAGGATATCGTTGCTGAATGGAAATCACAAGTTAATTAAAATGACGTGAATAAACACCACTTTTCTCTTCCCAGACCGAGCTCTGCGAGAACACGTACCTGAGCGCCGGCACAGGATGAGGGTATAAGGTCAGAGGTTCAAGTCAGCGGCTTCGTGGGGAGCCCGGAGTCAGCCAGGGTCAGCTTTCGTCAGCGGGATGACGGTGTCGAGTCCGGCCGAGAACCAGAGCGCCCCCGCGCCGCCCGGATGGGCCTTCGACGTGTCCCGGTCGGGCGGAGGCTTCGTGCTGGCCGACCTGGAGATCGAGATGCCGGTGTGGGAGTTCGTCCTCTCGGTGGTCCTCCTCAGCACCATCACCGTCTTCACCATCGTCGGCAACGCCCTCGTCATCCTGTCCGTGTTCTCGTACCGGCCGCTGCGCATCGTGCAGAACTTCTTCATCGCGTCGCTGGCCGTGGCCGACCTGACGGTGGCCGTGTTCGTGCTGCCTCTCGGCGCCGCCTACACCATCCTCGGCAAGTGGATCTTCGGCCTCCACCTCTGCAGGTTCTGGCTCACCATCGACATCCTGTGCTGCACGGCCTCCATCCTCAACCTGTGCGCCATCGCGCTCGACCGCTACTGGGCCATCAGCGACGCCATCAACTACGCGCAGAAGCGCACCCGCAGGCGCGTGCTGGTCATGATCGGCCTCGTGTGGGCCATCAGCGTGGTCATCTGCCTGCCGCCGTTGTTCGGCTGGAACGACTGGGCCGAGGCCTTCTCGCGCGACACGCCCTGCGCGCCCACCAAGCAGAAGGGCTACGTCGTCTTCTCCTCCGTCGGGTCCTTCTACTGCCCGCTCCTCATCATGGCCGTCCTCAACGTCAAGATCTTCCGCTCCATCCGCAGCAGGCTCCGGAAGCGCGCTTCGAGGCACAGCCAAGTGCTCGACCTCGGCAACATCCGGTTCTCGCGGATCGACCACCTCTCGACGTACACGGCACCCACGCCGACCCGTCCCGCCTCCAACGGGATGCACGCTGGGCGCCCGGACGACGACGCGCTGCAGAACGGCGGCGCCAAGAGGAACGACCTCACACTCCCCGACGACGACAACGGGATCCAGCAAGTGATCCGGAGGACGCGGAAGATCTCCCTGTCGAAGGAGCGCCGCGCCGCCCGCACGCTGGGCATCATCATGGGCGCCTTCGTGGTGTGCTGGCTGCCCTTCTTCCTCATGTACGTGATCCTGCCCTTCTGCCGGACGTGCGCGCCCCCGAGCCCCAGGCTCATCAACTTCATCATCTGGCTCGGCTACATCAACTCCGCCCTCAACCCCGTCATCTACACCTTCTTCAACCAGGACTTCTCGAAGGCCATCGCCAAGATCCTGAGGCGACCCGGGAAGTGAACGGCCGAACGAGGGAACGGCCGAACGGGGGAATGGGTGAACGGCCGAACGAGGGAACGGCCGAACGGGGGAATGGGTGAACGGCCGAACTTTGGAACGTGTCAACGGACGAACGGTTGGACTTTTGAACGTGTCAGCGGGTGAATGAACGATCAATTGAATCTAACGGGTGTTTCGATCATCCAAAGCCTGTGATTATCAGAGATTATCAGAAGCCTGCGTCGGGTAATTCACAAGACCAGAAATGAGTGATTAACCGGACTGACGAAGGAACTGAGACTCCGGGAGAAATAATTGATTATATTTTGACATTGTGATTAAGGTGATTCTGTGGCGCGTGAGATGGACTTTTTTTTCGTTCTGATGATAAATAAATATTAAAATATAAAATAGTGTATTTTTATAGATATCCGAAAACAAACACAGACATACGAGGAGAGATAGATAAGCAGATAGATAGATGGAGACTCGTAAGTTGATAGCTAAGTGAAGAGATAGATGGAGACTAATAGATAAACACATAGATAGCTGGAGACAAACAGATATTGTAGATATACAGGAAGAGACAGACAGACAGAGATTGACTGCTAAACAGACAGAGATAGATGGAGAGATAATTGATGATAATAATAATGATAATAATAATAATTGCATTGATAATGATAATTATAACACTAATAATAATAACCGTGATAAAGATTGTAATGATAACAATACAAATGAAAATAAGAAAATACAAATGATTATCATAATAACAATAAAGATGTGATAGTGATAATAATGATGTTAATGATAATGATGATGATGAATATAGTTATAATGATAATAATGATAATAGTAATGAAAATGATAATAATAATGATAATAATAATAATGATATTGATAATACAAATAACAGTGATGATAACGATGGTGAGAAAGATGGTGATGATGATACTAATACAAAAATAACAATACTGATAACAATGATAATCATCCTCACAATGATAGTGACACCAACAACATATTTCCACATAAAATAAAATAGAAAGAAAGTAAGAAAGAAGAACACAAAATACAAGAAAAAAAATATCGTACCATTTCCTACCTACCTAAACAACCCTGTTTTCGTGAAGCGCCAATTAACTATTACGAATGGTTGGTGGTTTATGGCCGTGCGACACCTACCATCTTGAGTAAGTCTTGTGGTTCGAAGACGTTGCACATCTTGGAAAAGGGATGTCTTTTTTTCCGTCTCAAGAACTTTTAGAAGAGCGTTGGTTGTAAGGAAACCGTAATAAAAAGAAAAAAAAAACGTTTGGTAGTATGGAAACCGCAATAAAAAAAAAAAAAAAAAAAAATGAAAGCTATTAGTAGTATGGAAACCGTAATAATAATAATAATAAAAAAAAAACGGCTGGTAATATGGAAACCGTAATAAAAAGAAAAAAATGTAAAATGGTTGGTAGTATGGAAACTATAAATTTGAGCTTATGTATAATGAGATAAAATATGATTAATATGATATATCTTTTTTCATTTGAATGCTACGAAAGAAGAAGAAAAAAGTCAGAAATATAGGGTACCCTGTAATCTGAAAAAACATGAAAAGAATAGATTTGAAATAATGTATAAGAATAATATGAAAAATAATAAATCCCCCTTTCATTTAAAATGCTACGGAAGTTAAAAAATAAGCAAATAAATAGAAACAGATAGATAAAAAGTAAAAACTGTATAAGGGTAAGATAAAAAATGATTAAAAAAACATCCATTTTTCATTTAAAATGCTACGAAGAAAGAAAGTCGTTAGTAGCGTGGGGAACTCTGTAATGTAAACAAATGAAAAATGTAAATCTGAACTTTCGTATAAGGGTAGGATCGACAATGAAATTATAAGACAGTCCGGTATTATTTGAAATGCAACGAAAATGAAAACAAGAAAGTCGTTGGTTATACCGGGAGTTCTGAAATAAAAAAGGAAATTTGAAATCACGTATAAGGATAACATAAAGCATAATGACAAGAAATGCCAGATTTTTTTTTTAGAATATCAGACAAACAAAAGCAATAAAATCGTTAGTATCATGAAAATACAAATTTGAACTTACAATGGTAAAAAAAAAGTTTTTTTTTTTTTCAAAACAAATTTGAACTTACAAAATGCTAGAAAAACAAGAAACAAAAAAATGTCACAGAACAATTACAAATGTCACAAAACCGCAAACATCCCACAAAAAAACAAAAACAAAAAACTATGAACAATAACAGTAATGAAAATTGCAACAATCAACCAGCCATCAATCAATCAAATCAGAGAATCACTCGACAGGCAACACCGCAAGTCGACGTCGAAACCGTGAGCGTGTTGCAGAATCCAGCCTCCCATTGATAGGTTGCAGGGAACTGGATCTGCATTGCTTTCAACATCTGCAGAAGTTTCCTTGGAGTGAGAGGAAATTCAGATGCGAGAGGATATGTTTGCTGAGCGCCGAGTGCAGTGTCTTTTTTTTTAAGATAAACATCCTACTTTTTGAAGGCGTGAAATGTACCCAGCTGTTGCAATCTATCTGTAGTTATCACTTTGTTGTTATAGCCGCACGCTGTGTTCGAATCCGGAGTCACACACACACACACACACACACACACACACTGCAAGAGCCCAAATGTTGGGTCCTACAAGAGTTTGGTAGATGGCGAGCAAGGGGTTTAAGGTAGACAACCAAGATGTCTTGACTCCTTTACTGAATAAGGTGCTGGAGTGCGGCAGCTCCTCGGAGCAAGGTGTTGCTCCTTAGCTCCCCGCAGGGTCTGCTTGATCTCCTATACACTGGTTAAAAGATCGCACCAAGTCACGTTGTTAGCATGTGACGAACGGTGATGAACAAGCAAGCGTTACATCAATACATAGCTCTTGTGGAAGAGATAGACAACACAACATTCTAATGTCTGGTGAGGCAAGAAGAGAGGAATGAACAGAGGAAGCAATGGTCAGGCGTATATGCATATGTATATGTATGTGTGAAGATACGTATGTGACAAACATGTAAGATTATATATATATGTATCATATAGTAATTAGATATAGATATAGCTGGGTTACACACACACACGCACACACAGATATATATATGTATATATATATATATATATATATAGATAGATAGATAGATAGATAGATAGATAGATAGATAGATAGATAGATAGATAGACAGATATATAGATAGATAGGTAGGTAGCAAAAGGTATACCTATCACATAGATAGACAGATATGCATTTATTCCTGTGTATACGCATGTCCGTATTATATATTTCATCAGGCCCCGCTGCCGATCTGAAGAGGAGAAATATGTGATTAAATCATTAAAGGATTTGGATAAAAGACATAAAACACATAGAATTAAGAAAGTTTTTTTTTTCAAACAGCTTTTCTTAACAAAAGTGATATTGGTCTGTAAAAGGAATATAGAAAATTAATCGCATTATCATCATTACCATGATGATAATAGCGATAATACCATCAGTGATAATAACTATGAAGATACTAATAATGAGAACCAAGATAATAATAATGAGAACCAAGATAATAATAATGAGAACCAAGATAATAATAATAATAACTAAGATAATAATAATGAGAACTAACAACACCATTTATCGAACAGTAACAACTAAACTAACAACGGGACTACCACATCGCATAACGACAGCAGTGATACCAAAACAACAACAACAACATCGAAGCTCCTCGGGTATATGGCAACAGTGGAGAGAAAGGGCGACACGACATCCGCTCCGAAGGGTCAGCGCCCGAGGGTCAGCGGCGATAAGAACCCTAAAGAAAGGTTTTCTTATCAGTTGTTTGTGATATATATATATATATATATATATTATATATATATATATATATATATATTATATATAATAATATTGTATGTATATATTACACACACATACATATACATACATATATTTTATATATATACTACATGGCACACATAGATATGTAATACATACATATATATACACATATGTCTATATATGTATGGACATATATTACATAAATATATATATGCATATGTATATATGTATGCATATATGCATATATATATATATATATATATATATTATATATATTACATATATGTATATGTATATGTATGTATATATATATATGTATATATACATATCTATTTAATCTATCTATCTATCTATAATATTTATATGTATGTTTTATATGTATATATTTATGTATATCATACACACACACACACACACACACACACACACACACACACACACACCACACACACACATATATATATATATATATAATATAATATATATATATATATATATAATATATATATGTATGTATATATGTACGCATAAATATGTAATACATGTATATATGTACTATATAATATATATATAATATATATATACATATATACATATGTATATACAGTATATGTATGTATATACATGTAAACATAAATAGATAAAATGAATGTGATATATCATTTATATATATATAGTATATGTAAAACAGATCAATAAAGAAATTAATAAGTAAATAAAAAAATATGTATGTATATATGTGTGTGTGTGCGCGCGCGCATGTGTAAGTGTGCGCAAGTACAAGTATCCTCTCTTCTCTTCTTTCACTCTCTTTCTATTTATATATGCATATACATACACACACACACACCACACACACACACACCACACAATATATATATAATATAATATATATATATATATATATATAACATACATACATATATAAATATATAGATATATAAAATATGTGTGGTGTTATTGTGTGTTTATATATACACACATATATATACATACACATATCCTCTCCCCTGGAGTGAATCTGCTCCGTAGCTGATAACTTGAGCGACTGAATCATTTTGCTCAAACTTTCATTGTGATTTCTAATAACGAGATGATGAGACACTACATATGTTCACAGAGCGTGGGATGAGTGTATTGTACTCTCATACGATTGTTATTTACTTTAACGTTGATCCTTTTCGCTGTAGGCAAATGACCTCAGTTATCATCAGACAGTGAACATAACTCAAAATAACAGTCAAATAGGGATGATATTATTGTAATAGTTAATAGCCATTAGCCATTAATGACCTTGTTAATAACCCTATTCGTTACGATAACAAGTCTACAGGTTGTCTCGTTTAGCAAAATGAGACAAAAGACTGGAAATAAAAAGAGTTTAAAAATGTTACATAGACCTCACGATGCTATACATACACTGTAGCCTTTATTGCGCAGTCCATATTTGCTAACGAAATTGCGCGTTTGTAATATCGAGGGAGCTGCATCCGGTCTATCCAATGGCACGAAATAACTTTGACGAATAAATTAAGGCGTGCCCAAATTACACGCGAAAGTGGGGTTAATTTTGGCCGCAGTTTTGAGGATTTACGCAACACCCTCGCATTAAATGACCTCTACAAGGGTCTATTTCATGGGTCTATTTCATGGGTCTATTTCATGGGTCTATTTTGAAAAGGGTTTTTGACCACACAGCAATCTGCAGATGAGGATAGAACGGGGTGACTAGTATAGATGAAAGGAAATTTCTTTAGTAAGGCGCTATTTTTAAATAATTCTCTCGATATATTTAACTGTATAATCCAGCAAAACATAAGGATTATGATAACAGTGACAATGATAGTAATGATGATAATATTAACAATAATGAGCGTCGATAATGAGGGTAACAGTAGCAAACACATGATAGTAATAAGGATAATGACAATGATGAAAGTACTAGGGATGATAATAATAGAAAAATAATAGCAATGTTAATAAGGATTTTAACAATAGAAAGATAATAGCAATTAAAATAATATTGATAATGATAACAAAAATAACTATAAAGATGACAGTAATAATAATGATAATGATGCTAATAATGATAATGATAATAATGATAATGATAAAAATAAATAACAATAACAATAATGATGATGATGATAGCAATAATGATAATAGTAGTAATACAAATTATAACAAAAATGACAATAAAAACGGTAATAACTGTGATGATATACTAAATTTGATATACGATATCAATCATAAAATCAATAAATGATTATATTTTAGAGGATTGTCTTCCACATCACTCCATTTGCTGTCTTATCGTCGATATTATCCCGCAGAAATGTATTCACGTAACCAATAATCTATTTCATATAATCATTAACTATATCTATCCTTAGAAATGTTTTCCCTTTGAGCAACCTTTGTCCAATTTGCCTGCAGTGTTAAATAAGACTCAGCGTGGGAGGAGCATCCCCCTTGGCGACGCACCGTGTTGCCATGTTTAGCCTTCCCGTTGTTAAGTCTTCCGCGTTATGTTTAGCCTTCCCGTTGGTTTAAGTCTTCCGCGTTATGTTTTAAGTCTTCCGCGTTCCTTCGTTGGTTAAGTCCGTTATGTTTAGCCTTCCCGTTGGTTAAGTCTTCCGCGTTATGTTTAGCCTTCCCGTTGTTAAGTCTTCCGCGTTATGTTTAGCCTTCCCGTTGGTTAAGTCTTCCCGCGTTATGTTTTCCGTTGGTTAAGTCTTCCTTTGTTTAGCCTTCCCGTTGGTTAAGTCTTCCGCGTTATCCTTCCGTTGGTTAAGTTTCCGCGTTATGTTTAGCCTTCCCGTTGGTTAACTGATTCGCGACGGGATGAAGATGCGGTGTCAATATGACTTGGCGAGATTCAGTTTCTGGGTCACTTCCGTCATCCCTTGACACATGGAATGAAGGATATAAGCAGATTTTATACATACATATATAGACATACATGCGTATATATATATATATATATATATATATATATATATATATTATATATAATATATGTATATATATATACATATATATATATATATATATATATATATATATATATATAGTAATATATTATATATATATATATATATATTATATATATATAATATATATATATATATATATATATATATATATATATATATATATATATATGATAGAAGAAGATTCCCAGTGTTAATATGAATATTGACTGTAGTGGACTGGAGGAGTAAGCAGTTGGATCCAGAAAGGGCTGTCGAAAAAAAACAAGTACTTTTTCATAATTTTTACTCCAATAACATTCATAAATACAGACCTTTATTTTTCTTCACAAACGAGAGAAAACCACAACGCACAGAGTGTAACGCGCTTGGTGAGAGATGACCATTCCTAATAGGGGCTCAGTTTGGGATGGAGATCTCTCAGGCCACAAGACAAAACAAACAAACAAACAAACAAATCTCTTAGGAAGACGTTACATTATGAGAGAACGTAAGATGTGATAGTTAATTTTCATATATTGTCTGTGTATTTTTTTTTAATCAGCATGTTTTTAGATGATTTTCAAATCAAATTTTGTAACCTGGTGGCTGCACCTTATCTCCGTCGAGAAGGTAAGGTGTAGACACTATTGGATTTCCTAAAAAAAGAAAATGAAAAGAAAGAAAGAAAGAAAAAACACAATCGTATTCAAAAGTACAGTAAGTTTCTACACACATATAAACAAAGGAAAAACAAAAAACAAAAACCATATGAAGTGAGATATCTGACATTCCTATTTTCATTTACAAGTTCGATTAATCTAATTAATGATATTTACCGACACATTCTAGGCGAAGATGAAAAGCTTTTCCCTACCAATGCTGACTATGGCAACATACCAACATGCCTTCACGAGCATGTGTTGAGTATTCTTTACGGCCAAGAACTATATGAACTTTACACATCGATTATTGACATCAAATGTAAAAGAGTTTAATAAAGAAAAGAAAAGAAAAATTGAAATGAACAGGTATGAACAATAAGAACATTTTCGGGTAACTTTGGAAACTGTAGAAGTGTCAAGTTACCAGAACCATCACCACAAAAGTTCAAAAGTTCACTACAGTTAGCACAGTGAAGAAATCACTAGTTTCACACAAAAAAATGTGAATACAGAAATCTCTCACATTCTTACCAAATCTATTCTTAAAAGTCACTAATCATCACAAACCACTTTTTATAAAGCTCGAATTGCACAAAGTGTTTACACATACTTTCCTTCCACGTTGGTCCTCGAGATAATATTCGCTCAGAGTAATAGATATTAGAGTCCTTGGCAAGATAAGGTCAAGGAATTTGAAGATGAAAAACAGGAGAGCGATGAGGATGAAAATAATGGTGATTATAATGATAATAATGTTGATAATGATGATGGTAATGATAACAATGATAATAGTAATAATAATGATAATAATAATAATGATAATGATAATAACAATGATAGGAATGGTGGTAATGATAATCATAGTAGTATTGATAATGATAACAGTAATAGTAATAGAGATAATAGTACTATTAGTAGTAGTAGTAGCAGTAGTAAAAATTAAGTTTTACAGAAAACAAAAATCCGTAAATAATAACAGCTTTATAACTGAGCTTTAGTGCATTATGCGCTCCACAAATGCATTTTCACCATTGGTTTCTAAATATTAATTTCATGAGCAATGCTACTTAAGATCTACAGATTAGAAGTGATATGCCATTCTATACTCTTCTTCTTTAAACGTGATCATTCATATTTCTGTATGTTCTGTTGTTGATTATTGCTTAGTGTTCTCAAAGATATAGTTACTTTAAGAAATATTGTTGGTAAAAGATGCTCATTCTTTAGGTTGCAGAAGGCGTTGTAGAATCTATGGTTTCATTTCGTCTTTTCTTTGCTGATGATGTTTGCTAGATATATGGACAGAACTTTAAATCATCGGCCGTTAATGGCAATTCTCACTGGAAACAAGGATATCTATTTTGCTTTTGAGTTTAAAAAACAAAACCACCAAGCTACGCTCTTTTTTTGCAGGAACTCAAAGAACTAGATGAGCGCAAGGTGTTCAGGACGCGGAGGCGCTGGGGCAGCGCAGGATCTTGGCGAAGGCGCGCCGGAAGTCGAGGTTGAAGATGGTGTAGATGACGGGGTTGAGGGACGAGTTGATGTAGCCGAGCCACACGATGAAGTTGATGAGCTTGTCGTTGGGCACCGGGCACGTCGGGCAGAAGGGCAGGATCACGTACATGAGGAAGAAGGGCAGCCAGCACACCACGAACGAGCCCATGATGATGCCCAGCGTGCGGGCGGCGCGGCGCTCCTTCGACAGGGAGATCTTCTGCCGCTCCTCGATGAACTGGTGGATCTGGCTGCCGTCCTTGGCGTCCAGCCGCACCACCACGCCCACGCCCGCCTTCTCGTCGAGCGGCGACGCGTCGTCCTTGGCGTGGCTCGGGTCCGACGTCTCGGCGGGGGGCGCCAGGCCGGGCGTCGACGAGGACGGCCGCCCCGACGCGCCGCCGCGCCGCCGCCGCCGCCTTCCGCTTCTTGCGCCGCTTCTTCTGCACCAGCTTCTTCTTGCAGGTGTCGCTGTAGCCGTTGTGGCCGTTCTCGCTGAGCGCCGAGTCCTCCTCGCGCGGCGGCCGCGCCTTGCCGGCGGGCGGGAGCTGGTTGAGGCGCGACGCCTTGGCGCGCTCGCGCAGGCGCCGGCGCGTGGCCGTGAAGATCTTGACGTAGACGAGGGTCATGATGAGCAGCGGGCAGTAGAAGGAGCCGGACGACGAGTAGATGACGAAGCCGCGCTCCTGCGTGAGGATGCAGGGCGTGTCGGAGGTGAACACGTCGGGCCAGTCGTTCCAGCCGAACAGCGGCGGCAGGCAGATGACCACGCTGATGGCCCACACGAGGCCGATCATGGCCAGCACGCGCTTGACGGTGCGCTTCTGCGCGTAGTTGATGGGGTCCGTGATGGCCCAGTAGCGGTCGAGCGCGATGGCGCACAGGTTGAGGATGGAGGCCGTGCAGCACATGATGTCGCACGTGAGCCACATCTGGCACAGGTGGATGCCGAACACCCACTTGCCGATGATGCTGTAGGCCACGTTGAAGGGCAGCACGAACACGGCCACCGTCAGGTCGGCCACGGCCAGCGACACGATGAAGAAGTTCTGCACGATGCGCAGCGGCCGGTACGTGAACACGGACAGGATCACCAGCACGTTGCCCACGATGGTGAACACGATGATCACGCTCAGCGACGCCACCGTCACCACCACCTCCCACACGGGCATCGCCAGCGCGAGGTCGTCGGGCGCGCCGGAGAGGGCCACCTCCTCCTCCAGGCCCGAGATGTTGAGGTCGTACTCGATGAGCCGAGGGAGGGTCTCGTTCTCGCCGAGTCTGAGTATCGCCATCTTGAGGGACGCGGCTAGGCTGGCAGAGAAGGCCCCAGATAGACGCAGGTCAAGGTCTATTGCATGGTGTTGCAAAGCCTGTTGCACTCCATTGCTCGCTCCAAGAACTGTGGCATCATCCTTCCTGCAACAGAAAAGCTCATCAGAAATGCGTCTTTCGCGTTGTATGATCATAAATGTATCAGCTAAAGGACGTGTTCTGAAATCAAGCCTTTGTCTTCACCCACACACACTGTATATATCCATTTAACCATTATATACTGTAAGACATTTGAGAAGTCCGAAAACAATGCCACCCCAGACCCCCCCCCCCTTACATCCCGATAGTGTAACGTATTACAAATTCACTCCAAGCAAAGATAGTGAAAGGGCGTCGATGCTATAATGTTTGGTGTAAATGTGTACCAAAGAATCCTGTATAGGCATCTTATCTTCACATTATACTCTAAAAGTCGTATTATGTAAACCTAAAGCAACCAAAAACACTGGAAAATTGTTTTAATGCCAACCTAAAGCAACTTAAAAAAAAAAAAAAAAAGGAGATGCCCGACAATGTTCCGCTGAAAAGGGAGTAGTGTAATGATTGTACTAACTGCTGAGACATTCGCAAAGTTCGTTCCACTGCAATACAACAGTAACAACTAGAATGCACTGCTGTCCGGTTCACATACAGTAAATGTGGTGTTGTATGATAGATCGATGGTGAAAGTGCTATTATGCAGATTCAAAATGCGGATAAATATGAATTTGCATGCACAGTAAGAGCACACGGGATATCACACATTTGGATAAACAGTAACATTTACATCTGCCTGCCGTGTTTTCAATATGTATCGCGTGTGGTATAACTTTGCAACTGTATTTATGTTCAGGTGGATTATAATAGTTCACTTGTTTTAATTCTACTTACGTATTGCATCAAATTATTCCAATAATGATTATTCCAATAGTTTTGGGGGCTCTCAACTCATGTGTGTGTCTGCGTTCAGGAGTGCGTGTCTGCCTATATGTGTGTATGTCGACGTGGGTGAGTGTGTGTCTACGTGTGTGTGTATGCCAGCGTTAATGAATGCATTTAAATGAAACAAACTGAAGAAGAAATAATATGCTTAGCAAAATCGAGCATTTTCTGGCTCTTTCCTCCGTTTTTTGGCTACAATTTGTATCTACACGCATGTATGTGTGTCCACTTCCATGCGTGTAGCTGAGCGCCATCGTTTTGTTAGCGTGAATGCGTGTGTCTGCGTGTCTGCGTATATGTACGTACGCCTGTATCATGCATGTGAACTTGTGTGCATGTCGGTGAGCGTCTGTGTATCCGCATCGACCCTCCATAGGCCTCGAGAGCCACTCACCATTAACGCAAAAGTGCTTTACTCCGGTCCTCGCTAGCGCCGACCGGGAAGACCCTGACGATCCCTGGAAATGTACACAGAGATTAGGGACTGGAAGCTGAGCGGCTGCGGAGACGGGGATTTGGGAGACGAGGGAGGCCGCCCTTTGTGCTCCCCAATCACCTTCACTCGCATTTCACTCATGATTCTACTCTAACTGTTGACACGTAACGTTTTATATATACCTGTACACACACACACATGTATACATACATATATATACATATATAAATATGAATAAATAAATAAATATATATATACATATATATATATATATATATATATATAATATATAATATATATATATATATATATATATATATATATATATATATATATATATATATATATATATATATATATATATATATATATATATATATATATATATATATATAATATAATATATAAACTTATATGCATATATGTCTATCTATCTATATCTATATGCATATTTATGTCTATCTATCTATATCTATATGTATATTTGTATCTCTCTCTCTCTCTCTCTCTTAGACATGTCTCGAAAGCACCGGCGGGTCTTCTCTCTGATTTCTGGTTTTTTATTTCATCTCGTCTTTCATGTCTTTCCTTAAACATTCTATAGGATTTAAATCTGTGCTGTTTCCAGGAACACGAAACACTCTAATGCCATGATTATCCAAATGGATTTTAACCCTTTTGGTCGTGTGAAAGGGAGCTCCATCATACATGGAATTGCAGTCATTATCTGGGAAACACTCAGTTGGGGCAGATTTAGATTTTTATTTTTTTTATTTTTTTTACAATCTCTAACCTTCCGGCACCCATGGCGGAGATCGCAGACCATACCAGCACCTTGGTAGGAAATTTTGTTGTTGCTCTCTGGTAAGTCTCTAAGCTGGTTCTTCTAACAAATCTTGCTCTGTCTATCTTTATTTCTACCATATACTCATAAGAAAAAAACATGCCTGCCAATGACAATTATAATAAGAGCTACGAGATGCCTGGAACATTCAAATGAAAGCCTATAGAGCTCCATCTCCAACAGGACCTTTTTCTGATCTCGCCTTTGAACCAAGCATGAATATCATATTAGATGTAATATTTTGTAGCTAACATATATTTTTCATGCATGCCTATGTATCTCACTAAATTATGTTTGAATCAAACTTTTTTTCTGACTGTAATATTTAATAGCTAACACATTTTTCATGTATACATATGTATCTCACTATTTTTTTTCTGATTGTAGAGGGCAGAATAATGACAGTAATGATAATAATGATGATAATAATTATTATCCAGTCCATTTATAATGAAATATAGGCCAAAAGTAATAAAATCCCAAAAGTCGAAAAAACGGCAAAATCTAGCGTACACTCGACGCCATAGTTCTTTTGTTCTTTAGACCTGGATGACTTTGAACGTTCTTCTTTAACCATATTTACAATCTCTCTGTCCTATTTGGGAGACGAGACTGAGTTTCTCCCACACTTTCCTCTTCGATTGGCTTCATAGCTTCCCAAATTATCAAGTTTTCATCTCGCTTTTGCAACAGAAGTTTGGGAAACAACCGCTTCCATGGCTGCTTCCCGTTCGCCTGGAGACTTGGAGATAAACTTCAACAGCA
>NW_020870030.1:978782-986282 GCF_003789085.1 Penaeus vannamei
AGTTACTTCTTACATAAAACTTTTTTTCCAACGAATTTCTTGTCCGCGTGTGGTGCTGACATTTTTTTTTTTTTTTTTGCATTATGGACCTTTGATAGAGAGATAGATAGACAGGTAGATAGATAAATAGATAGATAAATGGGTATGGATAGAGGGACAGACAGATAGATAAATTGATAGAAAGTAAGCGAATGAATGCGAGAAGAGAGAGAGAGAGAGAGAGAGAGAGAGAGAGAGAGAGAGAGAGAGAGAGAGAGAGAGAGAGAGAGAGAGAGAGAGAGAGAGAGAGAGAGAGAGAGAGAGAGAGAGAGAGAGAGAGAGAGAGAGAGAGAGAGAGAGAGAGAGAGAGAGAGAGAGAGAGAGAGAGAGAGAGAGAGAGAGAAGAGAATAAGAGAGAAGCGACCATACCAATCCCCCCCCCTCTCCCTTTGCTCCTTCCGCCTCCACTCCACTTCCCTCCAGCTGTCACGGAGCCTCTGAACCGCCGTCGAGCCTCGTGATGGAAGTGCGCCGAGAAAACTAGTCCCTTCATTTTTTAAAGACGTTTCCTTGCCTTTCCTTTGTGATACATCTGACAGCCAACCTTTTCCCTGGACTTTGATATCTCACCTGAGCGAAGTAGAGGTCGCATTTCTTTATACCTTCTTTTCCTGGCTTTTTTTCCATCTTATATTACGAGCTTACCGTTCTTGATTTCCAGGGACGTGGATTTGTGAATGAATACGTTTTATGAATGAATGAGAGGACGAATGTGAGTGTACGGATCCGGTCGGTTCTTTTAGCTTATTTTTTTTTCTTTGATATTTTATCCCTCTCTCTTACTCTGTCTAACTCTTTCTATCTCTTGCTCTATCTAACTCTTTCTCTCTCTTGCTCTATATAACTCTTTCGCTCTCTTTCTCTAACTCTTTCTCTCTCTTGCTCTATCTAACATTTTCTCTCTCTTGCTCTAACTTTTCTTTCTCTCTCTCTCACTCACTTTCTCTCTCTCTATCTCTCTGTCTCTCTCTCTTTGTCTCTGTCTCTGTCTCACCTCTCTCTCTCTCTCTCTCTCTCTCTCTCTCTCTCTCTCTCTCTCTCTCTCTCTCGCATTTATTCGCTTATTTTCTATCAGTTTATCTATCTATCTGTCCCTCTATCTATGCCCATTTATCTATCTATTTATCTATCTACCTCTCCATCTATCTATCTATCAAAGGTCCATGATGCAAAAAAAAAAGAAAAAAAAATATATACATATAAACCGAAAACATTTTCTTGAGATCCTTATCGTTCTCCGAGCGGGTGTTCTCTTGACGAGGCGATAAAATATTTCTTCTTGTACGACATTCTACTTTGTATTTTTTTGCTGACTGATGAGAGTATCAAAAGATGAAGCAAAGACATGCTCTACTCAAAATAGGTCTATTGAAAGTTGAGACGCCAATTTCCAGTTCCTTCTGGAGATAAAAGATGAAGAGGAAAATAGAACAGCTTGGAAGAACTTTGTCTTTTAGTAACGAAATATATTTATTTCTTTTTTATTCTTGTATGAACACCGTTGTTTTTTTATAATTTATGATTTGAATTAGATTTCCTTTCAGATAATTTCCTTACTAAATGGTAACGACACAATCTTTGAGCTCAACAATAGAATTTATCATTAAAAAATAATAATAATACTAATAAAAAAAATCAGATTAAATTGAAAATGTTCTTCAGCCATAAGTAGAACTCAAATGGCAAAAATTAGCTGGAACTTGAAAAGTTATTGATGTACACTATCAGTTTCTTGTGTTTTCTATTTTGTTTATAATGGATATTCATTTTCCTCTCTCGTTCTCTTTTTGTCTCTCTGTTATTCCCTTTCTTCGAACACTTCTTCATCTACCCGTCATTTCACCGGTTGCAGATTATAACCTTTATGTTTGTTAATGTGCTAGATGTATGAGAATTCGTAAGGTAGAACTGTGCTAATTAAATAGGAAATTCTATGTACATGACGCATGCGCGATAGGTTACGGGTGGGATACAAACGTATTTCTTTTTATTATGTTATTCTTTAAGGTTTATCGCACTGTGCCAGATAGTTTCAGGTTTCCTATATTTTATTCCGGCTTTTGTCAAACTTTGTGCTAGATTTACTGAGCTGTTAATCGTAGTTCTGGCCACAAGTTACGTCAGATGTTTGTAGAGGTGAAAAAAAAAAAATCTTAGTAGAACTTCTTTTACATTTTTTTCCAGGGTGTTTTTAGGTGTTGGTGGATTTCCAAGGTCACCATACTACTTGATTTTTATTTCTTTTGTCAATTACAATCGATGTCTTACAATCTTTATTGATAGCGTACGTAATTATTTCACATCTCTCACTATCCTGATTTTCAGTTTAGGGTTGCTGAACTTTTTCATAAAAGATCTATAATAAAAAGAAATATATATGTGTTTCGCCGCACTGACAACCGCACACCTAACCTCCCCCCTCCCTCCCCTCCCCCCCCCTACCTTCCCGTTATTTTTTAATGGAATCTTAAAAAAACAACTCCACGTGCATGGCTGATTCTTTTATCGAAATCACGTATCTACTTCCGTAAAGAATATACATCCCGCGTGTGTAGATTTACCTGTCAGCTACATGCACACATACACACATGAATGAATACGTGTGTACAGGCATACAGACAGGCATATATACATATCTAAATATCAGGCCTATTCATTTCTCAGTATATCTATCTACATAATTTATCTCTGTCTATTCATCTAATTTATCTGCTTCTCTATCTGTCTATTTATCTATCTATCTATATTCACGTGGTGGGGGGGGGGGATTACCTTCTATGTGGTATAGCATTTACTGCCTCCCCGAAATGTAGGCCTATGACACGCTTTTCCAAAGAGTAAAAATTTCAACAACGATTCAGCGCTTAAAATATCTCTAACGTTATTACAATCGGGACCTTCATTCCATTTCCTAAATGACCATCGAACATTTCCTTTCTAAATCTCTAGCGCGGATTAGCGAATTCTATCAACTTCATCCATTTTTATGATTATTTTTTTTCATTTTTTGGATTTGAGGGACGCGACGCTTAGCCTCCTTCCTGGTACGCGCAACATGGGCGATGATGACATCCATAGCCAGTAGGAATATCGCCCTTATCGCCTCCCATGTGGTTATCCGGATGATAAAAATGGGGAATGTTGATAACGAGAAATGATTGAGAGCAAGAGAAAGAGAGAGAGAGAGAGAAAGAGAGAGAGAGAGAGAGAGAGAGAGGAGAGAGAGAGAGAGAGAGAGAGAGAGAGAGAGAGAGAGAGAGAGAGAGAGAGAGAGAGAGAGAGAGAGAGAGAGAGAGAGAGAGAGAGAGAGAGAGAGAGAGAGAGAGAGAGAGAGAGAGAGAGAAGAGAGAAGAGAGAAGAGAGAGAGAGAGAGAGAGATAGGAAGAAAAGAGAAAAAAACCTACCCTCACCCTCCCCTACCCCCTCCTATCCCCATGAAGGTTCAAAATATCGCAATCATCCCCCCCCCCCTCTCCCCCCCAAATTAATAATCTAAATGAAACCTCATTATGATTTCGCCGTGCAAGATGGATGGATCAATTAAACTTTGAAAAGCATTCACACTCGTCGGTTCATCATCATCAGCATCATAGAGGAATCCGCGCCCCCCCCCCCCCCCCCCCCACGCCTTGCGGAGGGGAGGGGGGTGGAGCGGATGGCGGGAGGGGGAGGGAGGAGGGCGGTTAGCCATTTTGGGGATTTCGGAAAAAAGTGAAAAGTGAAAGATAAGGAAAGCACTTCTGTGAACCTTTCAAATAATATATATATATATATATATATAATATATATATATATATATATATATATATATATATATATATATATATATATATATATTTATCTATACAGTATATACACAAGCACAGAGGGTTCTCGACTTACGACGGAGATCTGTTCCTACAACGGCGTCGTAATCCGAATTTTGACGAAGGTCGGAACACACCTAAATATATTACACATACATACGTACATAAACACCGAAGTCACTCACATTTGCTAATGAAGTGTGTATTAAAGTCATAATCTAAAACATAAGATACTTTTATGACGTACATGAAAACAAACAACTCTTATTTGTCACTCCTCCTTCTCTCCTTACCTCTCTTTCCCCTTCTTCCAGTTTCTCTATTTCTCCTCTTACCCTTTTTCTCCTTTACTCCTCTTACCCTCTTTCTCCTTCTCTCTGTTTCTGGCTCTCCTCCTCTTTCTTTTCACTTCCACTCTCTATACGCCCCCTCTTTCTCATCTTTCCTTACTTCTCCTTCTATTTATTCCCATGTCCTCATCATCATCTCTCCGTCTGAATTTCTCCTTTTTTCTTCTCTCTCATTCTTATTACACCGATAGTCGTGTGTTCTTCACTGTCCTTCCAAAAACTTGGAATGGACATATTCCCAGCCTTAGCAATGGACATCTTCCCAGCCATAGCCATAGCCATAGGGACATCTTCCCAGACCTAGGACATCTTCCCAGCGCAACATCTTCCCAGCCCTAGCATTAGACATCTTCCCAGCCCTAGCAATGGACATCTTTCCAGTGCTAGCATTGGACATCTTCCCAGCCCTAGCAATGGACATCTTCCCAGCCCTCAAATCTTTCCAGTGCTAGCAATGGGCATCTTCCCAGCCCTAGCATTGGACATCTTCCCAGCCCTAGCAATGGACATCTTCCCAGCCCTAGCAATGGCCAGGGCAATGGACATCTTCCCAGCCCTAGCAATGGACATCTTTCCAGCCCTAGCAATGGACATCTTCCCAGCCCTAGCATTGGGCATCTTCCGCACATCTTCCAGCCCTAGCATTGGACATCTTTCCCAGCCCTAGCAATGGACATCTTCCAGCCCTAGCATTGGACATCTTCCCAGCGCATGGGACATCTTCCCAGCCCTAGCAATGCATCTTTCCAGGCATTGGACATCTTCCCAGCCCTAGCATTGGACATCTTCCCAGCCCTAGCATTGGACATCTTTGGACATCTTCCCAGCCCTAGCATTGGACATCTTCCCAGCCCTAGCACATGGGCACAGCCCTAGCAATGAATAGAGCTAGGAATGGACCTTCCCAGCCCTGACAATGGACAGAGTTAGAAATGGACATCTGTCCAGTGTTAAGAATGGACATCCTCCCAGTGCTAGGAATGGACATCTTTAAAGCCCTAGAGGTGAAATGGACATAAAAGGGAAAGTACAGAGAGAGCAAGAGAGACAAAGAAAGGAAAATGAAGAAAAAAAAAAAAAAAAAACCGGCCAAACCCCCTCCCCCAAAAAAAAGAATAACTACAGTATAACGACAAAAGCTTCCTTGAAAAAATAAAAGAAAGAAAGAAAGAAGGAAAGAAAGAAAGAAAGAAAAAGTCCTCCGCAGACCCCGCGTGCGAACTGTTGCTCTGTAAATAACCGGCCATTAACAACTCGTCAACCGGTCGTTTAGCCTGTGTTTAGAAGCAATCAGGACCCCGTTTGCCTGTAATGGATTGTTGCACAGTCGCCGCCTGTTGAAGATTCATCGGTGCAATAAAATGCTTTTCGTCGTCCCCGCATCCTTGTTGATACATCCTAGTTTACGAGGATGTGTGTCTATATCTATATTCATCCTTCTACCCGTTTATTTGTCTATCTAATTTTCGCTTTATCAGTTGATCTGTCTGTCTATTTGTATGTCAATCAATCAGGCAAACTGTCTGTGTATCTATCAATTGGCTTTTGGTTTACTACCATTGATATCAATATCATTATGAATACTATTATTATTATCGCTTTTAACATATGTTACGTTAACATATTGTATAATAATGGTTGTGATTACCATTATTATCATCGTCATTATCATTATTATTACCATTATCATTACTACCGCTACTATTACTATCATTATCATCATGATCTTTGCTATTAGCATTATTTTTGGCATTGCTCTTATCATTCTTATCGTCATTACTATAATGATAAGCATCATTATTGCTATCATTATTATTGTTAGTAGCAGTAGCATTGGAATTAATTTTATCATTATTATCATTATGGTTATAATTATCATTATTATTGTTATCATTATCACTGTTACTATTATCATTATTGTCATAATGCTAATACTGATAACAATAATAATGATAATGATGATAAGAGCAACAGTAGTAGTAGTAATGTTAATGATGATATCAATAATAATGATGATGTTAATGATAATAACATTAATGATCATTATTACTACTATCATCATCATCCTCATTATTATCATTATCATGATTATTATTATAATGATGATTTTTATTGTTTTATTATTATCATTATCATTATAACTGTTTTTCAATTGTTAACATCAAAATCACTGTTCACACATTAGAGATAGACAGACAAGTAGATAAATAGAAGGATAGATAGAAGGATATAAATAAAAATAAAAAGTTAGATAAATCGATAAACATATCAAGAAGGAGAGAGAGAGAAATAAAGGGAGAGAGAAAGACAGAGATTTCTATAAGAGAACTGTTCAATATTAAGCTAAATTCAGACCAAAACAAACATACTGTATGTATGTGCCAAGCCTATAAGTTTCCATTGTTTTTTTTTCGTAGTTGTAAATACATTATGTTTTTTCGGTTGTAAATAGACTCTAAGTAATTACGTATTCATACTTAAGAAACTATTATCATCTATATTTTAAAAATGATGATCACTAGAAGACGAGGGAGGAGGAGGAAGAGGAGGAGGAGACGAAGAAGATAGAGGAGAAAAGAAAAGAAAAGAAGATATAATTTCTTTATCTGTTCCTCTTTATGTATCATCATTTATTAATTTTCTTCATTATCATCTTCATTATTATTAATATTGCTGTCATCATTAGTATCTTATCTTTATCATATCATTATCTATATCTTATACATCCATTCGTTTATCTATTTCGAAATATCCCCTGAAGTCATGCACTGTCCTTCCTTTGCACGCGGACAAAGACACTCCTTTGTCAGTCACTTTGACATCCTCAAGGGAGCGAAGTCCTTTCGCCTCAGACACAGACACGGGGAAGGACTGTCGGAAAGCTGATCAATCCCGGAGTGAACAGTTGGTTGTGTTCGTCTTATGATGCAGGTTCTTTGATCTGGAATCTGAATATTTTTCTTGTTTATTATTATTATCTCTTTAATTATCATCACTTAAAAAATAGTAAGGTAGTTTTATATGTGTACGAATTCGTCTACACACAAACACACTTGAACGTACACCCATAAACACTCCAGCCACAATGTGTTCACACTTAAATCTACACCCGCCCATCCACACACACACACTCCTCACCCACCCCAAACATACATGCACACTCACAACCCTCACCCACCCCCACCCACCCACAAAAAAGAAAAAGAAGAGGAAGAAAAAGAATATAAAGAAGAAATAAAGAAAAAAACAACAACAACCCCACAAAGCCCAAACCACATCCGGACCGAAATGAAACGTGTCTCAGA
>NW_020870030.1:993782-996282 GCF_003789085.1 Penaeus vannamei
TGTGTGTATACATTATACATACATACATACATACATGCATATATATATATATAATATATATATATATATATATATATATATATATATATGTATATATATATATATGTATTATTTATATATTACATATGCATTATATATAATTGATACACACACAACACACACACACACACACACACACACACACACACACACACACACACACACACACACACACACACACACACATATATATATATATTCAAACACACCTTGATGCCTCCCTCCTCTCCGCAGCCTCCCTCGTCCTCCTCGCCGCCGCGCCCTCGCCCGCGCCGCCGAGGACGCGCCGCAGGACACGAGCCGCAATCTCCTGAACAGCGAGAGCCAGAGCGTCACCGTCGGCTACAACAGCTTCGTGAGCCTCGCCGCCCTCGCGGTGGGCGCACTCGTTTTGGGGCTCATGACGTTCCTCGGAGGAGGGACGAGGCCGCCGGGTACGAGGCCCCCACGTGAGTGCCAAGGGGAAGGGGGTGGGGTGGGGTGGGATTTTGTGGGGGGGCTGGATGGCAGTGTTTTGGTTTTTCTTCTTCTTTTTTTATCCATTATGTTTTTAGAGTCGTTTGTACAGTATGTATATCAGTATGACTACCGTATATTTATATTATATATATTTATATATATGTATATATATATATATATATATATATATATATATATATATATATATATATATAATATATATATATATATATATATATGATCTTTATATATATACACATATAGATATACATGTACATATACATAAATCTGTGCGTGTGTATGTATGTTTTTGTATATAGTAACGTATGTGTATATACGATGGCTGTGCACATGCATGGATGCAAACATATACATACACTCACATATTATTTACAAATAATCCAATTTGCCGTTTATCATATCACATTTTTCATTGCCTGCCATTTAGGTTATTGTGGGCAATGGTGCATACAGATACATATATATATTTACATATCCTTCATATTCTGGGAGAGCGAAATTTATGGAAATGTGATCCTAAAATTCCACTTTGATGAATGGCTGACTGACTCGCATCAAGCGGGATCGACGGAGATAAACACATACATCATAAGCCAGAATATTTAGACTAAAATAATTTATTCGAAAGAAGAGGATGATCGTTCGTGTGGGAAGCCATCGGGTAGAAAATATATGCTCCGCGAATAGCATAATTGCCGTTAAGATGTGCTTGTTTACTCGTTACTTGTTTACTCTTATTTATGGTTGTAGTATGTACTTAATATCGACTACAGTGTCGTACTATCGCGTATGTTCTTAGACTGATTATGTATAATGTACATCAATATACCAGCGTTGCTATTCAGTTACGCTCCCTCACTACCATGCACGAGTATGATGTACTAAAATGTACTACATCTCTTCTCTAACCAGTAGCTACGCCCCGACCTCTGGACCCGCCGCCTACGAGAAAGTGTACAGTGTACTCAACAGCCTGAGGGAAGCCGCGAGGAAATTCCAGTGATTTGTGGGTTTTAATTTTTGTTTTGAAAGGATGTTTTGTTGAGTTCGGAAACGTGATGTTCTTTTGTTAATCTAATTTATCCATGATTTTGATATTCTGTAAATAATATATATGTATAAAAAAACATGTGATTTATTATTCGAGTAATATAAACACAATACATAATGACATATATCATTAAGCGTAATATTTCGCCATAAAACCAAACAAAGACGAGATATAAATCCAAAATAAACACAACACGAAAGATCCTTTCTAATAATCGAAAAGTAAAACGAAATGACCAGATCTTTTTTTCTGAGATATCGCTATTTTTTTTCCCTCTTTCTAAAAAAAAAAAATAAAAAATAAAAGGAGAAGAAGAAGAAAAAGAAGAAAAAAAAAACCTCCATAAACTCCATATGATCTGTAGGCCTAGCTGGCATTGTTCCTGTGATGGAATTTAGGATGAATGTACAAGGATGTAGGCCTATGGGGTTTCTCTCGCTCGGCCGGGAAAAGAATATTGGATTGTGAAGGAGAGTGTGAAATGAAGAGAAGATAACTGGATGGGAAAGTGCACATAATGGCACGATTATACATAGCCGTGTGTACATGAATGTGCGGTCACTCTTACGCACACATGAAAGATATGTATGCATATAAATGAATATATATATATATATATGTATATAAATATATATACATATATATATATATATATATAATATATATAATATATATATATATATATTATATATATATATATATTATATATGTGCACATATATGTGCAATATATGTATGCATATTATAATTATATATATTATATATATATATATATATATACATATACATATATACATGTATATCTATACATGAAGGAAATAAACACACACACACATATAAATGTATATATACTGAAAGGCTACAAACAAACACACGCGAATTTAAGATCGCATAATTCCACCGCATCGCAATTCCGCCGTCACGACGGCGG
>NW_020870030.1:998782-1011282 GCF_003789085.1 Penaeus vannamei
TCATTATAGACTCAGAGACTCAGAGCTGAAGTAAAACACAAACTTTGTTGTTCTGACAAAATTGTAAAGAATTGAGAGGGATATAGATAAAGTTGGAGAGAGAAGAGAGAGAGAGAGAGAGAGAGAGAGAGAGAGAGAGAGAGAGAGAGAGAGAAGGAGAGAGAGAGAGAGAGAGAGAGAGAGAGAGAGAGAGAGGTGGGAGGGAGGGAAGTAGAAAAAGAGCGAGAGAGAGACAGAGAGAGTGAAATAGAGAGAGAAAGGGTTAGTGAACATAAAGAAAAATAGGTGTGTGTGTATGCGTGAGTGAGGGTATACATATACATAATGTATTTCTAACTATGTGTTTTCATGCGTATCACACACACACCACACACACACACACACACACACACAACACACACACACACACACACACACACACACACACATGCAGACACAGGAACTCCAAAGAATTAAAACATGATGTCTTTTCATGAGAATCTTACATTTCTAATAAATTAATATTGCATTGGTTAAAGTTTTCTATAGGCCTATAGAGGTCAATAGTAGGCCTATCTAAGTCTACCCTAAAGCTGCTACTCAATGAGTTAAGTGCAACTCAGCTTAATCTAGTTCAGCTAAACTTAGGCTAAGATAAATTAGCTTAATTTAACCTAGCTTAGCCTTGGTTGGGAAAGGGTTAGCTTTTGGTAAAGGATTTTGAAAGCGATCTATTCTTACTGTTGTTTGACCAGATCTAACAGATACAAAGTGGAAAGAAAACGGGTAAAAAAAAAAAAGAAAACGAAAAAGAGCATAACATGACATAAAAAAAAAAAGCAAAAAACAAATTCTCTTAAAGATAAAAAAAGCATATAAAAATATCACATAACTCGATCCTGGATACCCCCCCCCCAAAAAAAAAAAAAAAAAAAAAAATAAAAAGATTAAGAAAAACATAAAAGATAAAAAAGCATATAAAAATATCACATAACTGCATCCCGGACCGACCCCCCCCCAAAAAAAAAAAAGGAAAAGAAAAAAAAACAAAAAAACAAAATGGAATTAGTAATGAATGCCAGAGGGATTATCCATGCAAAGAAAACGTGTCAAATTATATCGGGTATTTCACGAAAAACACATTGTTGCAACCGAATATTCTGGCTTTCTGTGCATGCGTTCTTCTTGTCGGTTATTTCACGTTCTCTTTCTTTCTTCCGTTTCTGTCTGTCTGTCTCCCTCTCTCTCTTTCTCTCTTTCTCTTCCTCCTTCCTCCTTCCTCTTCCTCCCCCCTCCTTTCCTCCCCCTCGCTCTCTTTTTCTCTCTCCCTTCCTCCCCCCCCCCTCTCTCTCCTCTATCTCCTATCTCTTTCTGTCTGTCTGTCTGTCTCTCTCTCTCCTCTCGTCTCTCCTCTCTCTCTCTCTCCTCTCTCTCTGTTCTGTCTTGTCTCTCTCTCTCTATCTGTCTCTCTCTCTCTCTCTCTCTATTCCCTCTCCCTCCTCCCTCCCTCCCTCTCTCTCTCTCTCGCTCTCTTTGTCAGTCTCTTTCAGTGACTAGATATATGAATTATTGTATTTCAATGACGTTTCGTTAATTTTTTTTTAGATCCGTAGAGAATGCGTTACTGAAATGTTATCTTTATGTGCATGTGCGTGTAATACAGATGTACATATTTCCCCTCCCCCTTCCCCCCCACGCTCTCCTTCTCCCCCTGACATTCCACTTTGAGTATCTATTCGTTATTTCCCCCCTTCTTTTCTTCACTTCTATTCGCGTGGACACACTTCTTTAATACCCTTCCTGTCTCTTCCCTCTCCTCATTTCTATTTTTCCCCCTCTGTCTCCTCTCTTTCACATCCTTTCTCTCAGCTATTTTTTTTTCTCTCTCTCTTCTCTTGCCCTCTCCTCTCTCTCTCATTTCTCCTCTCCTGTTTCCTTATTCCTGCCTATCCCTTTCCTCATTCTCTTTCCCCTCTCTTCCCTCTCTCAGTCACTCTTCCTCTCATTCTTCTCTCCTTCTTACTTTCCCATTTCTTGTTGTTTTTATCCCCCTCCTTCTCCATCTCTTCTCTCCCTTTCCCTGACATTCTCCTCGCCCCCCCCCCCCTCCTTCAACTCCCTCACCCCTCCACCTCCCTTTCCCTGTAACTTCCCCCGTTTCCCCTTATTTTGTGTCCCCCCCTTTTCTCTCTCTCATTCCTACTCACCCTTCTCCATTTCCTATTCTTTTTTTCTCTCTCTCTCCTTCTACTCACTTTCTCTCTCTCTCTCTTCTCTCTCTCTCTCTCTCTCTCTTTCCTTTCCCACTCACTCTTCTCTCTCTCTTCTCTCTCTCTCTTCCTTCCCACTCACTCTTCTCTCTCCTCTCTCTCCCCCACTCACTTCTTCTCCCTCTCCTTTTCTTACTCTCTCTCTCTCTTCTTCCCCGAACATCCCCACTCCGTTTGAACTTTTTTTCTTCCTTTCTGTATCCTTATTTCCCCTCTTTTTCCCCTTCTACGCCCACGTTTCGAACTTCGAGCACTTATAGAACCTGTTAACTCTCCCCCCCCCTCGCTCTCCCTTCTCCTTCCCCCTCCTCCCCCTTCCTTTCGTTTCCCTCCCCGCTTTCCTCTTCTCCTCCACCTTCCTTCCTCTTCCATCTTTTCTCCCTTTCCTCCGCTTTAATTCTTATCTCATTCCCTTCCCCCTCCTCGTTGCCTCTTTCCCCGCCTCCTTCCTCCGTTATCATTTCCTCTCTCCGCTTCGCTTTTCCTCTCCTATCTTCCTCCTATTCCTTCCTATCCCTTCTCATCTACGCCGCATCGCCCTCTCCCTTTCTCTTTCCTTCCTCCTTCCTCTCTTCTTCTACTTCATTTTCTTCTTTCACCCTTCCACCCTCCTTTTTTCCTCTTCCTCCCCTCTCCTATCCCTCCACCCCTCCTTCTCCCTTTCCCCTAACCCTCTTCCTCTCCCTCCCTCCTCCTTTCCTCTTTTCCCTCCCTCCCCCCTCCCCCTTTCCCCTAAACCCTCTTCCTCTCCCTCCCTCCCCCTTCCTCTTCTTTCCACCCCTCCCGTCCTCACTCTCCTTCTTTTCCCTTTCCTTCACTCTCCCCCTTCCACCCTTTCTTCTTTTCCCTTTCCTTCACTCTCCTTCCCTCCCTTCTTCCCTTTCCTCTTTCTCTTTCCTTCACTCTCCTTCGCCCCCCCCTCTTTTCCCTTTCCTTCACTCCCCCCCCCTGCATACCCTCCTCCCCCCGAAAATGGACGTCATCAAAGGGGACTCGAGCTGAAGGCACCTCCCAGGGGTTAATGAGGGGGCAATTAAGGGCCGAGTGTTCTAATTAACCTTTTGCACCTGCCGTGTCATACGAGCGGGGGAAGGGGAGGGGAGGGTGTAGAGGGGGCAGGGGTAGGGGAGAGAGAGGAGGGAGGAGAGAAGGAAGTAGGGAGGGAGAAGTAGAGAGGGAGGTAGGGAGGGAGAAGTAGAAAGGGAGGAGGAGAGAGGGAGGGAGGAGAGAAGGAGGGAGGAGAAGGAGGTAGGGAGGAAGTAGAGAGGGAGGTAGGGAGGGAGGAAGGAGAGAGGGAGGGAGAGAGGGAGGCTGGGGGGAGAAGAGAGGGAGGGAAGGGGGAGAAGGGGTGAAAGTTCAGGGAGAAGGGAGAGAAAAGAGATGGAAGGGAGAGAGGAAAAAGGGGTGGGAGGGAGGAGAGGGAGAGGGATGGAGAGGAAGGAGGAGGGAGAAGGTAAGGAGAGGAGAGAGGGTGGAAAGGAGAAGGGAGAGAGGAGCTAAAGGGAAGGAGAGGGAGTAGGAGAGTAGAGAGGTGCATTGCTCAGTGTGACTACCCTTTGAGAGAGAGAGAGAGAGAGAGAGAAGAGAGAGAGAGAGAGAGAGAGAGAGAGAGAGAGAGAGAGAGAGAGAGAGAGAGAGAGAGAAGAGAAAGAGAGAGAAAGAAAGAAAGAGAGAGAGCAAAAGAGCGAGAAAGAGAAATCAAGAGATCAAGAGACCGACAAATCAAAACAAACAAACATGCACAACAAAAAAAAACGAAAAAAAATTCACCCCCCCCCCAAAAAACAAACAACAACAACCACGCGAGACTCAACCCCCCCCCTTTCCCCCTCCCCCCTCCCCCCCTTACCCTCCCCCGATGACGCAACACCCGAGTGCCCGCGAGATCGCAAGAAGCTCCTCGAACTCCGTCAATCGCGGGTCAGGTGGCGGCACGAGGCGACGAGAACCCGCTAAGGGGGATAAAAAAACAGCTGATTTTGAGAGGGAGACGCTGAGCTAATGCGTCTGGAGGAGGTCAGTTAATCACGTGATCCACGAGGGGAAGGCGAAGGGGACTGGGAAGTTTGGGAGATGAAGGGCGGGAGGAGAGGAGGCGTTGGCGGAGGAGGAGAGATGCATAGAGCAAGTGCAGTATATATGTATATTATACATACATACACACACACACACACACACACACACAACACACACACACATACACATACATATATATATATATATATAATATATATATATATATATATATATGTATATATAAACATATATATACATATATGTATAAAACACCACACACACACACACCACACACACACACCACACACACACAACACACATATATATATATATATATATATATATATATATATATATAATATATATATATATGAGAGACAAAAGATATACAAATGAACTATAGAACAAACGCTAAATAAACAAAGAGGCAGGCCCTAAGAAACATAAAAAAAACTTCGAATCCTCTTTTGCTTACTGCTTAATAGTGAGACTTGAAAAACGAAATCCGATATTTTCTTCCGTTGCTCGTTAGCCAAATAAACGGACCTTCTACTCCCATATTTCCTTTCAATGTTGCATTTGAGTGGATCGGATACCTTGCCTCCCCACTTCTTTCCCACAAAAAGTAGGGACTGTTATATATATTATATATATATATATATATATATATATATATATATATATATATATATATATATAATATATATATATATATATATATATATATATATATATATATATATATATATATATATATATATATATATATGTATATATATAGTGTATACTGTCTGCCTTTATCGTTGCGCGTCTGTCTGTCTCTGCGTGTCTATCTGTCTACTTTTATCTTTGTCTGTCTGTCTGTCAGTCTCTATCTCTGTCTGTCTGTCTCTCTCATACATCTTTCTCACGAACACACACACTCGCTATCAGATACACACACAAAGACAAATACAACAACGAGCAGCGTCGATAATGATAATAATGATGATACTAATGATAACGAATGTAACAAAAATGGCAGAATAACAAAAATGATAAAACAGAGAGCAACAATCAGACTGGTAATAATGAAAATGCCACTCTCACTATCATCCACAGGCACTCTAATTAACCTTCAAAATAAGACCTTTCTATCCCTCACCCACTGGCACTGTAACCCTCATCCTCTGGCACTGCAATCAGCCAACACACGATCTTTATCCCTGGCACCCAATGATGAAAATGCATGATCTTTCACCCACTGGCACTGTAATCATCCCCATGGCACTGTAATTTCAATCAATATCCTTTTGTGGCCACGATTACCCTGGCACTAAACTTTTAATCAACACACGATATATTATCCCCATCATCTCTGTAGTAATCAACACACTGTAATCTTAATCAACACACGACCTATAGTGCCCACCACAATCTCCCTGGCACTCTATTTATCCTTCAACCTCAACCAAACAACCCAATCTAGACGTAAAGAGGGAGCGACAACCATTCGCTGTAATTGTATGGTGGTTCTTCCAAACAACCATTTTGAGGAATAAAGAGGAAGCAAAAAACCAGGCCACCATTTGAGGATGTTGGGGAATAACGCTTGTCATTCTTTCATCACATTTCACAAATTTAGAAAAAAGAAAGAAAATGATATTACTCTTGTGATGAAGGAGGAAAACGTGCGTAGTTCAATTTGCTTTATTTCTCGGTTATATATATTTCTTTTCTGGTCGAGACTCATTTGTTATTTTCATTTTCTTTTATGGCTTTTTTTTTTCATGTATTCGTACTGTTTATGTGCCAGGCGAATTATCATGCCATTTGGATTTTTATATAATTATTTTCTTTTTTCCTGGATATTCATTTTGTTGTGTCTGTATTTTTAACTTGTTAGCATTTATTCTTATCTATTGAGATTGATTCATTATCACTATCAATGTTATTCTGTTTTATTCTGTTTTATCTTTTAATAAATTTTCCTATATTTTGCTCTTATTTATTTCCAATTCGTTGTTACCAAAGACATCCAAAAATAAAATTATCATAGATAACATTTTTAGATAGTAAGGTCTAAGATTAGATGCCATAACGTCACACTTCAAAGATAAGTTAATGCAATCGACCCAGCTTGACACAAGAGAACCAGGTCAGGTCAGCAACAGTGTCAGGAAGCAAGATAAACTTTATCCGGGGATTATTCTTGATTAGTCGCGATGCCTGAGTGGTTTAGTGGATGGTTGTATTAAGAACAAATCCTTTGGGGAAATTGCTAAAAAAAAAAATCGCTGTTAAACTTATATATAGAAAAGGGTTCGGCCATTTTATGTACACACACACACACACACTCATTCTCTCAATCATACACACACACTCATACACACTCACTCATTCTTTCAATCACACACACATACATACACAATCACTCTTCTCAACCACACACACACACACACACACACACACACACACACACACACACACACACACACACACACACACACACACACACACACACACACACACACACACACACACACGCACACACACACACACACACACACGAAACACACATATTTATACGTATTATTTTTCCCTTAAGCGGAAATGCGGTGATCACGTGACACTTCCTGATGTCGGTCGCATTAGGAGGGGCCTCAGATAAACGAGATTATGGCAGAAGTATTACGGTTAAAATGGCAGGAAATTGTTGCCAAGGCGGTACCTTAAAGCCCCTTTGCTGAAGAAAACTAAATGCTAAAGAAAGTGGTAATTAGACAGCCAAGATGTTTTGATTCCTTTATTAAAGAACAATTCCTTTATCAAAGATTAATTTCGTTACTGAAGAGTAATTCCGTAATTAAAAAGTAATTCATTTATAAAAAAGTAATTCATTTATTAAAAAGTAATTTCGTTATCAAAGACAAATTCCTTTATCAAAAGTAATTCCTTTATTAAAAAGCAATGATGCCAGAGTGAGGCTCCTCCTCCTGGAAGCGAGGTGTTGCTCCTTGGCTCCCCGCTGGAAATCCTCCTGTCATATTGTACAGTGGTCTATATATAGGTATAAATCACGTGTACAATACAATGGAATGTCTATGGTGGCAAGAGGAGGTGAATGACAGTGGTCTATATATAGGTATAAATCACGTGTACAATACAATGGAATGTCTATGGTGGCAAGAGGAGGTGAATGACAGTGGTCTATATATAGGTATAAATCACGTGTACAAGCTATGATGAATACCATACGCATAAGCTATGTGTCTCAAGATACGTATTTAACAAACTGGGAAAGATAATGCAAATACATGTAGAAAATAACAATACATACGCAGAATAACATTAATCGTTTTCACTAATATGATCACAGACACATCTGGGACACATATACCGACACACACATCCAGACACTCACCGACACACACAACCCCTCCCTCCCCCCTCCCCCTCACACACACCACACAAACACACCGGCAGCTCAGAAGGAAGCAAAAAGAGGATAAGAAATCAGGGTCCATTCACAAAGAAACCGAAACGTGAGGAAGAATGCGTCTTCAGATTAGATTCTACTTGTGAGTCGCTGGGGCCATCTTGAGAGAAAGGGAGAGAGAGAAAGATATAGAAGAGAGGGAAAGAGAGGGGGCAGGGTGTAGAGAGAGAGAGGGTGGAGAGGGAGAAGGAGGGGGAGAGGGGGGTAGGAAGGAGAGAGAGAGAGAGAGAGAGAGAGAGAGAGAGAGAGAGAGAGAGAGAGAGAGAGAGAGAGAGAGAGAGAGAGAGAGAGAGAGAGAGAGAGAGAGAAGAGGGTAGGGAATGAAGGAAGGGAGGGGTAGAGGAAGAGGGAGAGGTGAGAGAGGAAAGATAAGAAAGGACGGGAAAGAGAGGGGTAGGGTGTAGAGGGAGAGAGGGTGGAGAGGGAGAAGAAGGGGGAGAGGGGGGTAGCGAAGGAAGAAGAGAGAGAGAGAGAGAGAGAGAGAGAGAGAGAGAGAGAGAGAGAGAGAGAGAGAGGAGAGAGAGAGAGAGAGAGAGAGAGAGAGAGAGAGAAGAGATTGAAAGAAATTCAAAGAGACAGACAGAGATAAACTAAAGAAATGAAAAAGAAAAAGAAAACAGAAAATCAAATAAGCAGAAAGACAGGCAGACTAATTGCTTTCGTCAAAAGGATATAGTAATGAATTCTTCTCCAAGCCAGGGCTCATAACCCTCGCACAGTACAAAACACATTTCAAGGATAAGTGAACATGTAATTATGTACTTACAGTAGTAAAATAGCCAAGTACACCAAGAGCGTGTTTCAGTACGAAATAACAACCATCGGCAACTCTGTTAATTAAGGTACTTCACATACCACGCTAATATGCTAAGACTTGGAGACTCTTCATCATAGTTCCATTGCGTCCTTTTGTTTCTCTAACCGGTCTTTAATGTCTGCCTAATCCTCTTGATTACAAACCATTTCCTTAACGGTCCATCATTTTCTCAAGTCCTAGCTCTTCGGTAAAAGCCAATTAAATGTCGCACAGGTTGTTATCCTCAACAGGCTACTCGTTATGCTCCTTTTCCTTTGGTATTTGATTTGTTTGTCTTTCAATTTTTCAACTTTTGTAGGGTTAGTCCTTGGAATTACTTTCGACAACCTTCTCTCTCTTTTCATGAACGTTAAACGGTATGGATTTTTTCGTCAGTTGAATCTTACACTCTCTACACTTGAGAAAACAATGTCTGGATAAATTTGAATCAATGTTTTAACCCCTTAATTGCATCCAGTCGGCCAATTAGAATTGTGCAAGGCCCGACCCCGTGAATATTTGTACATACAGACATGCGTATATGCAGAAATACATGCATGTCTCTGTCTATCTGATGTAAATACATTTAACTATCTATCTATCCGGTAGACATGCATGTTTGAACTGATAGATACGCTTTTACTTCTGTGTATATTTATGTCTGTATACGTGAATATCTTTTGGTTCGGTCCTCTGTGTATATGCATGTCCCTTTATACGAATATCTTTTGGTTCGGCCCTCTGTGTATATGCATGTCCCTTTATACGAATATCTTTTGGTTCGGCCCTCTGTGTATATGTATGTCCCTTTATACGAATATCTTTTGGTTCGGGCTTCGCACAGTTTTAACACACCCGCCGACTGCCTTCAGTTCGTCTTCCTTCTCTGGCCGCTCGCCCCCCTCTCCGTGTCTCACCGTCGCCGGCTCTCGTCTGCATCAACCCCGTAATTAGCTTCTGCGATTCCCGCAACCAACCATTGCTAAATGTCGTCTGGCTCTTCGGGCAATCCACTCTCTTTTGGGAGTCTTGTCGATTAACTGCAGAACCGAAAGTCTTAGAGGGCCTCGTCTTGCATGCCAAGAGATCCGGTATTATGCAGGAGCCTCCGTAGTTGTAGCTGCAAGATTCCACTTTTTCTCTTCTATGAACGTTCCTTTTGTATATTCTCGAGTCCTAGTTCCTGGCACGGAACCCACAACACGCAACTTGTTCACAGAGACCACGACGTGTGTTCCCGTGTGTGGCAGTTCAGACGCGTGGTTGGCAGTTACACGTCCGGCGGCGCACTCCTGAATTCAGCTACTAATAGAGCGACTTTCTCTGCTACTTCCTCTCCTCTCCTCAAGGGGCGTGCCTCTTGAACCATACGGCCTTTCATTGTCGAGCGGGTTATCGGAGACCGGAAGACGATAATTTTCGCTAATCTCTCTTTCTCTTCCGGCACACTCCTCACTGTCCCCTTGAGGTCCTTAGCCGTCAGGAGTTTCGCAACCTCTCCATTCTGTACCGTAAGATACGGCCTGTTGGGACCCTTCTTCAGTCGCAACTCGTAAGTGCGGAGTTCTGGGCCCTGGTTCACGGTCGGACTCGTTTCCTCAAGTCCAAACAGGACCGAGCAAACAGCTGCCTTTCCCTGTCATTCTCCCCGGCAGCGTTCTGGGTCACGCCCGCACCTGCCTCACTCGCTTCATCTTCATTATCCTCAACATCTTCAGTCTTCTTTCTCCTTCCTTCGCCGCTCACCGTCGCTTTCACAGTCTCTGCTGTTGTTGTCATCCCGGCAGCTCATTCTTTTGTTGCTTTCGATTTTTTCATCTTCATCCCTCGCTGTACATTCGCCACACAAAGCCCGTCCTGGTCTGGCGGAAAGCTGAGACGACGAGACGGCAACACTCGCTCCAGACGTGACACCCAGGGAGGAAGCACACGCGCCCTGAGACCTTCGTGGAAGGGCACTGGCACCCGCAGGAGCTCCCAACACTCCTTCGTCGGGGTATAGATGCCACACCTTCATAGAATGTCTATGATTTTGAGCTTCACTATTAACACGAAGCAGTAATAGTGTGCAAAATCACTGTAGGGATTGAAGCGCCTTACTAACACCACTGTTACTAACTGCATATGTTGGACAAAAGGGGGATGGGCAGCAGAATCACAAATTACTTGAGAGTGTGTGTTACACTTCGAATGAGAGAGAGTATGTGAAAGAGTGAGGGAAATGTACATGCATAAACATTTATATATAGGTATATATGTACACATATATATAGAGAGAGAGAAAAAGGAAGGGAAAGAGAAGGAAAGGAAGGAAAGAGAAAGAGAAAGAGAGAGAAAAGAAAAAGAGGAGAAAGAAAGAGGACAAACCGTGAGAAACCTAAAGAAACCAAGAGACCGAAAAAAAGAAAAAAGAGAAACAAACCAACAAACCAACAATTAGAAAAAATAAATACATAAAGAGAAGTAGATCAAGAAAAAAATACACCAAAGCAAACAACTTGAGGGAAATGCAGTTATTTCGAGACGTCCTCATGAAATCTCCCTACCTCTCTCTCTTCAGACTCAACATGAGGCTTTGCAGGCGCTGACTCACACCCGAAAGACGGTTCAGCAAATGCATTACGGGAAGGCCAGAAAATGCTGACGTAGGAAAGCCTGTCTCAGACATATTTGGAAACCTACGAAAAAAGAAAAAAAAAGAAAAAAAGAAAAAAAAGGAAAAAAAAAAGAAAAAAAAAGTAGCAATGGCAGTAGCAGCTGAAATAAGGACTATATTTTCGTAGCAGCTGAGAGAACACGCATCTAGAATATCTTGTGAGGCATTTTCTGTTACATATATATTTTTTTATATCTGAATTATGTATGGTTTGGTTGGCATTCTAACTAGCCATGTTAGAGTGTCTTTCATCTTTCAGCTCCCCCCCCCCCTCTTTGTTCTTTCTGCATTTTTTTTTTTAGTTTTTTTGTAACCTCTCATAATTCCCATTTCTCTCACTCTTTCTCCATTTCTTTATTTTTTTCTTAAGCCTTTCTCTTTCCTTTTATATCATGAAACCGTAAATCCACGACAGTCACACACACACTTATGAATACACAAACACTCTAAAAAACACACAAACATACATAAACACAAATGCACATTTATAGACACAAACACTTATAAATACAAACACATATACACACATACACTTAAATGCACAAACACTTAGACACACAAACGCACACTTATAAACACACAAACACACACATAAAAACGCACAAGGACGCACTTAAAAACACAAAAACACTCATAAACACAAACACTTAGAAACACCTTATAAACACAAATACACATAAACACACAAACATATTTTTAAACACACAAACATACTTTTAAACACAAACACGCATAAATTGCACAAACACACACTTATAAACACACTTAGAAACACACAAGCACGCACTTAAAAACACAAAAACACTCATAAACACAAACACGCTTATAAACAAACACACCAGCAACCCGCAACCTTAACTATGTTGAAAAAAAAAAAAAAAAAAAAACACGTCCTCCCATCCTCCATAAAAAAAAGAAAAGAAAAGAAAAGAAAAAAAAAATCCACGCATAAGATGACGTAAGCAAAGCGACGTGATTCAGCCCCCCTTCCCCCCCCCCTCACTTCCCCCCCCTATCATGCACGCAGCAACAAGCACCTTAGTGAGATGAGGTGAAATGTCTTAGCGACTCCATGGGCGTAAGAACGTCATGTCATATTGTTGATGAGAAAAATTTTTTTTTTTTTTTTTTTTTTTGACTGGGTTGTTGTCAAGGAGCTGTTGTTGCTTCGTTGTTGTTTTTTTTGGTGTTGTAAAATAAGCTTTTTTTGTGTGTGTTGTTTGCTGCATTGGTAATATATATTTTTTCCCCAATAATCTTTTTTTCTTATTTTTTCGATACAGAAAAGAATTTTTTTATTGTTTT
>NW_020870030.1:1021282-1023782 GCF_003789085.1 Penaeus vannamei
ATAAATAGATAAAAACCGATAACTCGATAAATAGATAAAAACCGATAAATCAATAAATCTGTAAATAAATAGATAAAAACCGATAAATCGCTAAATCTGTAAATAAATAAAAAAGCGATAAATCGATAAATCTGTAAATAAATAGATAAAAACCGATAAATCGATAAATCTGTAAATAAATAGATAAAAACCGATAAATCAATAAATCTGTAAATAAATAGACAAAAACCGATAAATCGATAAATCTGTGAATAAATAGATAAAAAAACCGATAAATCGATAAATAGATAAAAACCGATAACTCGATAAATAGATAAATCAATAAATCTGTGAATAAATAGATAAAAACCGACCAATCAAAAGACGTGTTTGGACCAAGGGCGACCCTTTTTAATATTCCTTTGGCTCTAAACCGCCCATTAACACGTCCATCAAAGGCAATGGGAGTGATTTTGGACTTGATGGAACAGTGGTCTTGGAGACGGAGGGGGTGGAGGCGGAGGTGGATGAGGTGGAGGTGGGGGGAGGGGAGGGAGGGGAGGTGGAGGTGGAGACGGAGGAGGTGGAGGTGGAGCTGGAGGAGGTGAGGTGGATGAAGATGAGGTGGAGGTTTGGTGGTGGTGAAGGTGGAGGTGGAGTTAGATAAGGTGGATTGGATGAGGTGGAGATGGATGAGGTGGAGATGGATGAGGTGGAGGTGGAGGTGGAGGTGGTGGAGGCGGAGTTGGATGAGGTGATGAGGATGAGGTGGAGATGGATGAGGTGGAGGTGGATGAGGTGGAGGTGGATGAGGTGGAGGTGGATGAGGTGGAGGTGGATGAGATGGAGATGGATGAGGTGGAGGTGGATGAGGATGAGGTGGAGATGGATGAGGTGGAGGTGGATGAGGTGGAGGTGGATGAGGATGAGGTGGAGGTGGATGATGGTGAAGGTGGAGGTGGAGGTGGAAGAGGATGAAGTGGAGGTGGTTTGAGTGGAGATGGAGGAGGGTAATGAGGAAGAAGATAAAATTTTATAAAACAAATAAGGAGAAAAAGAAGAGCAAAAGGAAGAGAATAGAAAGAAGAATAAGACTAAGAATAAAAGAAAACGAAGGAAGAGAAAGAGAAGAAAGACAACAAAAACAATCATGAAAAGATAAAGAAACAATAGAAAACCACGAAAACGAAGAAGAACAAGAAGAAAGAAAAGACAAAGAAAATAAGAAAGAGAAAAAAAAGAACAATAAAAACCAAAAAAAAACCGGACAAGAGAAACGAAGAAAAGAAGAAGAACGAGGAGGAGAAAGAGGAAGAGAAAGAAGCCCCATTAATCTTAGTAATCCTCATCGGTGCAAGTGGAATGTCTCGCAAGATTGCCTCTGTCCCGGCGGCTCGGAGGCGGGAGAGAAGGAAGGGTCTGAGGAGCCGGTCTTGGTTCGTGCCGATTCAGGACCATTTCGGCTCGGGTCGCGGCTACAGGCAGGCGCGCGGACGCTTAAGGACCTATCACACTATCACTTTTTCCGTCAATTTTGTAACAAGTTTTATTTAAGATAAATACAAATATTCTCGAATGTAGGTCTTGTATATAGGCTTGAAATTTTATTTAACATAAATACAAAATATCTCGAATGTAAAATATATCTTGAAAATGCATATACAAATATGAATCTTCTCTTGAATTTAGTAAATACAAATATTCTCGAATATAGGTCTTGGCTTGAAATTTGTAAGGATATAGGCTTGGATGAAGCTCTTGTATATATGCTTAGATTACAAAAAGTTGACGGAAAGGTTTTCAGACGGAAACGATCATTATCGTCTGACTAGAAAATCGACAATTCGCTCAAAATTTGACAAAATTTCAGAAAAATTATAAAAAAATTGACGGACAAAAGTGCTAGTGTGACAGCGCCTTTACACACGCGTGCACACACACACATACGAATATGTATGTGTGTGTGTGATTGTTTGTGTGTTTGTATGTGTATGTGTTTGTTTGTTTGTTTGTGTGTGTGTGTGTGCGTGCGTGTTCATCAGTCTATCTCTCTCGTTCTATAGTTCGCTCTCCCTCTCTGCTTGTTTGTCTGTGTGTCTCTCTCTATCGCTTTTTGTCAGGTCCTCTCCCTACCTACCTACTTATTCATCCATCTCTCTCTCTCCTAATATATCTAACTTTCTATTTATATATGTGTGCGTGTGTGTGCGTATGTGAGTTTGTATATATGTTTACGTCTATGTGTGTGTGTGTGTGTGTGTGTGCGCGTGTGTGTAAACTTATTTTCACTGTCCTTATCTCTTCATCTTTTATAACCTCTACTACTAAGTGACAAACATTATCGTAATTTGCGCAATGATCACCTCTTTTTTCTTTCTTTTTATGGCGTTTCGTTGTAATGAGTAACATTAAATTCCAACTGAACTTCATCCCGTTTCATATTTCATGTATTACAATCGGTGTCACGTGATACACTAATGCAGTTTTATGCTACACTCAACGAATGCAAATGATTATCGCA
>NW_020870030.1:1031282-1038782 GCF_003789085.1 Penaeus vannamei
TTCAGCGGTTGATCACCAGGACTCTAATTGTGTGGGTATAATGGTTCTCTTGCTCGCGGCGGGATATGGGTCCTGCCGCCTGATTAATGGATGGCTCTTTCTGTGTGTGTGGATGCGGCGGGGGTTCCTTTTGGCTGATTGTGTTTTTGCTTTCTTTCTTGTCTCTGTCTGGTTGTGCTTGTTGTGTCTATGTCTGTCTATGTCTCTGTATTCTCTCTCTCTCTCTCTGCTCTCTGTCTCTGTCTCTCTCTCTTCTCTCTCTCATCTCTCTCTCTCTCTCTCTCTCTCTCTCTCTCCTCTCTCTCTCTCTCTCTCTCTCTCTCTCTCTCTCTCCTCTCTCTCTCTCTCTCTCTCCTCTCTCTCTCTCTCTCTCTCCTCTCTCTCTCCTTCGTCTCTCTCTCTCCTCTCTCTCTCTCTACTAGACGTGTGCATCTCTGTTTCATATAAAGATCTCTCTTTACCTCCCTCTTTTCTTCCTTCTCTTCCAAGATTTCAGGCTGTCCATGTGTGTATTATAGTTTTTCTTGTTCACTTTGTATTACGGTCTGGTTTTCTAGTGTGTGCGCTGTATGTGGTGGTCTCTTTTCACAGTATTTGTTTTTCTTGTTACGTTCTATTTTTTTTAGAAGTCTGCATGGTATGTATATATACATGCGTATATACAAACATATACATAATATATATGTATATTCTACATATTTATTTTATGTATATACATATGTATGCATTATATATACATATATTCTAATATCTATCATTTATTTAACACACACACATAACACACACACACACACACACTCACACACACACACACCACACACACACATACACACACACACACACACACACACACACACACATACACACACACACACACACACACACACCACACACACACACACATATATATGTATATGTAATTATAATAATACTAGTATTACCCCTGTTGCTTTGGGTAGCTATTGTTATTATCATTACCTTTATCAACTCTGCCAAAGAAGGTTGTGTCTGCTGACGTCACGAGGGCATTTGAGAAAAAAAAGTGATTTTAATCAAATTCTTCAAAGGTGAATATTTTTTATTGCATGTGACCTTACTGCCTTGGCGGAGGTATGCGTTCTCTGAGTGTTCCTAAGTTTTCTTGACATATCCATTATGTATATGAATATATTTTTTTGTTGAATTCTGTTCTTTTTGACGTTTTTCTTCTCTGTATTTTTTACTTTATATATATATTTTTTTATAATTCATCCTGTAATGAATGTAGTTTATATATATATTTTTATCGTGAACTGTCTACGTAAAATGTATATATATATATATATATATATATATATATATATATATATTTTTTTATCGTGAACTGTCTACGTAAAATGTAAATGTGATATATGATAATGCCAGAGTGATGATAATATTATGAACTTTTTCTAATGATGATGATGATGAAGATGATAATCATTATGAATTTTGTTATGTAATTTACCGTACTCTAGTGATTATAGATATGATCACAATCATAATCATCATCATCATCATCATCATGGGGGCTGACGCCGACGGGGCGCATAGCCGCATCCACCCCTCGCTTCCACCTAAGAGGATCCCTCATGGCTAGACGCCAGGCAGGGACTCGGCCCATCTCTAGTTCTTCACGGCAGGTTTGGTCGATCTGCCCAAGCCATGACTTCCTCGGTCGTCCACAGGCCTCCTCCACCCAGGGTTGTCTCGAATAGAGACGACCTGATGGGCAGGATCATCCTGAGGAAAGCGAGCCAGGTGGCCGTATAGCTTGAGTTGGCGATCACGGATTGTGCAGATAACAGGGCTTGTGCCAGTCTCACGGTGCAACCGTTGGTTGGACACATGGTCCCGCCAACAGTACCCCATGATCTGGCGCAAGGACCTATTGCAAAAGGCTTCAAGACAAGCCTCCAAGGCACAGGACAATGTCCAGGTTTCGCTACCGTATAGCAAAACTGGCATTATCAGGGCCTTGAAAACCCGAAGCTTGGTCCTTCTGCACAGGTACCGACATCTCCAAATACTCTTGTTGAGAGAGTTCATGACCCCTGCTGCCAGGCCAATCCGTCTGCTGACTTCATGGTCTGACAGCCCAGAGTTATGAACTACACTACCAAGGTATGTAAAGCTCTCTGTGACTTCAATGTCCTCGCCGCAAGCACGTACCGACTGAACAGGTTCTCCTATCAAGTCCCAAATTCCTGGACCTTGGTCTTGGTCCAGGAGACCTCTAGACCCAGGGGCTTTGCTTCATTGCTAAATGCATCGAGAGCCGCCACTAGGGTTTCCAAAGACTCAGATAGAATGGCAACGTCATCAGCAAAGTCAAGGTCTGTAACTTTGATATTGCCCAGCGTTGCCCCACAATGACTTTGAACAGTAGCTCTGCCCAGTATCCAGTCCATGCAAGTGTTGAAAAGAGTTGGTGCAAGGACACAGCCTTGCCTCACTCCTGAACTAACAGGAAAGAAGCTAGACAGGCCCCCACCACACTTTACAGCACTTTCAGTACCAGTATACAGGCTTGCTATTAGTCCAATAATCCTTGTTGGTATTCCTCTCAGCCTCAGGATCTCCCAAAGTGACTCCGATGCGCCGTATCGAACGCCTTCTTGAGGTCGATGTAGGCTGCAAGCAGCCCACGCCCGAATTCACGACGGCGCTCTACAATGACTCGAAGCGCGAGGATACGGTCTATTGTGGACTTACCAGGAGTGAATCCGGATTGCTCCAGTCTCTGGTGCCTCAGTAGATGGTCTCTGATACGTCTCAGAAGGATGTGGGCGAGAACCTTGCCTGGTACACTGAGCAGTGTGATGCCTCGGTGATTGCTGCAGTCCCAACGGTCCCCTTCCCCTTCCAGAGAGGGATGACCACACCCCTCAACAGGTCAGGAGGAACGGAACCGGACTGCCAGATGGCAGCCAGGACAGCAATGTAACCCCCGTGCCATAGGTTCACCACCAGCCTTTAACAGTTCAGCTGGCATGCCGCAGATACCAGCTGCTTTACCACTCTTCAGCTTGGAAATCGCCCCCCTAACTTCAGTTAGGGAGGGAGGGTCCTCACTGATAGGTGGATCTGGCAGCGGGATCTCGACACTACCCGCATCCAAGTTAACTGTTGGTGGGGTCAACCTGGTACAGCTGCTCAAATACTCAGCCCAACGTCCCCGCACCGCAACAGGATCTGAAACGATCTGACCACTTACTGAGCGAACTGCTGTCACCTGTGAAGAGGGCTTGGAGTTCAGCTTTCTCAGGGCTTGGTATGCAGGACGAAGGTCATTTACTAAGAAATGGCCTTCTACTCCTCTGCAAGACTCCTAATAAACTGTTCCTTGTCCCTTCTTAACAGGGACCGAGTTCTGCGCACATGAGAACGGTGCAATTCCCCGATCCCTGTCAGACGAGCCGCCGACATGCATCTGTTGGCTTCCAGTGTCTCCCGCGAGATGGAATTTCTGTACTGCTCTCGGGCGTACACCAATCGTATCTTGAGCTGCATCAAGCGTTTCACGCTTAAAGGTATCCCACAGAAGAACAGGGTCTGTCAGACTGCCAAGCACTGCGAAACGATCAGAGATTGCCTCAGCAAACCCGCGGGCACACTCCCCCTCCCTCAGCCTGTCCAAATGAAATACCCTAGGGTGATCATTTGACCGCTGGGGGTTTTGAAGTGGACTCGGAGGGTAGCCACAACCAATCTATGGTCAGTACCACAGAACTCAGCACTCCTGTACACCCTGCAATTTTGAAGGATCCTCCAACGAGTGCTAACAAGTACGTGGTCGATCTCCTTGGCTGCGTTACCGCATCACTGTACCATGTCCAGCGATGAGGGTCTGGGCGCTGGTACAGGAGCCAGAAATCCTCAATTTCTGGGACCTAGCAAAGTCCGGAAAAGGAGGCTATTTCGCTACCGGCATCAGCTCCTGAACCATGGGACCGACAGACATCTCATAGCCAGCTCGATCACAGCCAGATACCGCATTGAAGTCGCCCAGAACAATACGAATATCTCGTCGGGGACATCTGTCTGCCACAGATGTAAGTTTGGCGTAGAACATCTCTTTCACGTCAAGTTTACAAACATCGGTAGGAGCGTACACAGCAATAAGAGACATGAAGCCAAAAGAAAGCTTCATCTCAATACCATTATACGCTCATCAACAGGAGTAACCTCTACTACTGAGGGCTGGAGTCTGCTGGAGACGGCAATGGCTACTCCCTGGAGATGGTGGCCATCGCTGCGGCCCGACCAGTAATAGGTGTAGCCACCTACACAGGTCGTGCCGCTGCCAGGCCTCCTCACCTCCGAGAGAGCAGCCACCTCAACTCTCAGCCTCCCAGTTCCCTCGACAGTAGAGGCAACCGATCATCCTGACGCAAAGAACGGACGTTCCAAGCCCCCACCTGACTTCCCGCCTGAGGTTCAGCCCTCTGGCAGTCGCTCCGGGTGGATGCCACCTCTGCCACCCCCACCGACGTTTCCCCATATAAAAGGGGGTGGCGGGCTGCGTGCCCCATCATCCACCTGTGGGGTTCCCGAGGGCTTTCCCCCACAAGCTTCACTCTGGGCTGGCGGCCACCAGAGCGCAGGCGAGACGGGTAGTCCCCGTTCCAGCCTGCGCTCCAGCAGTCGCCCTCCCAGCAGGGCCCACAGTCCGCCTCACTTGCTGGGTGGGAGGGGCTTTTCCCCTCCTCCCAGCCTCTCCATTTATATGTCTTACTGCGATTGGTTTATATCTGGGGGGAGGAGGACTGGCAAGGCCCACCTCCCCGAGCCTCCCATTAACCCAGGGGGCTAGGGGGCAGGAGTTGGTACAGGGCCAGGGCGTGTCCACACGCCGGTGGGCCATGAATTCTATTGTTATGTAAATTTACCGTACTCCAATGATTATAGATATGATCACAATCATAATGATGGTAGTAATGATGATAATAATTGAAAAATGATGATTGATAATGATAATGATAATAATGATAATGAGGATAAAAATTGTTATAATAACAAAGATAGAAATAATGAAATGACAATAACAATAACACATCTGACGTAACAGCGGTCAGACTTTATCATCAATAATTGATAAAAAAAATGATTTTATAGTATGAAAGACATGGGCCCACTTCTCACAGAACATCCTTTGGTGTCGTCAAAAAGCACGTTGAAAAGAAAAAAAAGAGAAAAAAAATTAGAAAAAAAAGACCAAGGAAAAATAATGGTGAAGCAAACTTTTTTTCTTCTTCCTCTTCTTTCTTTTTCTTTTTCATTTTTTTCTTCCTTTTAGCTCGAGCGAGAAGAAGAATCTCCGACAGCGCATCTGTGTCAATTCAGATTACTTAGAAGCCCTTTGACAGCAACTCTATTCTCGCGCATTTGAACTTCTGTCGCCTTTCAGTCCGTTCTTACGCTCGCTTTATCGGGAGGAAAACTTCAGAAGTGAGTGTAAGAAGAAAGAGAGAGAGAGAGAGAGAGAGAGAGAGAGAGAGAGAGAGAGAGAGAGAGAGAGAGAGAGAGATAGATAGATAGATAAATAGATAGATAGATAGATAGATAGATAGATAGATAGATAGAGAGAGAGAGAGAGAGAGAGAGAGAGAGAGAGAGAGAGAGGTAGATAGATAGATAGGTAGATAGATAGATAGAGAGAGAATAGAAAGAAAAAAATAGAAAAGGGGAAAAAGAGAGAAAATCATTGCCTGGTGCAGATGGTTGGAAGTCGAGCAGGTGTCATTTAGACAAAAAAAAAAAAAAAAAAAAAAAAGAGACGAAAAGAAAAAAGGACGATAAAATTCGAGAATCAATTTCACTCTTCGAAAAAAAGGAAAAGGAAAAAAAACGAGGGAGGGAAGGGAAATAGGAAAAAAAATATATCCACGGTTGCTACACACCTCATTTAGATTACGGTGGACGAATCTGATTATAATATTTTCCGTCTGTATATCTATCATCGGGAAAATATATGTTCCGATAAAAGTCTACGGAATCTATACGCCCGATTTAAATTACAAGGGACGGATCTGAAGATAATATATTTACCTCCACCAAGAAGGTTGTGTTTCTGGTAGCGTTGGTTTGTTATCTAGTTTGTTTGTTGGTTAGCCGGATAACATAAGAAGTTATGAACAGATTTTTATGATTTTTTTTTTACAAGAGGTGTGTCTTAGCATAACTTATATGCAATTAGATTCTGGTGGTGATCCGGATCCAGGATAAAAAAAAAGAAAAATTATTGCATAGTTTTCCCTCTCTCTTTTTCTCTGCTTACCTTTTTCTCCCACATCGAGAGAGATAGATACAGAGATAGATAGATAGATAGATAGATAGAGAGAGAGAGAGAGAGAGAGAGAGAGAGAGAGAGAGAGAGAGAGAGAGAGAGAGAAGAGAGAGAGAAAGAGAAAGAGAAGAGAGAGAGAGAGAGAGAGAGAGAGAGAGAGAGAGAGAGAGAGAGAGAGAGAGAGAGAGAGAGAGAGAGAGAGGAGAGAGAGAGAGAGAGAGAGAGAGAGAGAGAGAGGAGAGAAAAGAGAAAGAGAAGAGAGAGAAGGAAAGAGAGAGAGAGAGAGAAGGAGAAAGAGAGGGAGAAAGAGACAGAGAGAGAGAGAGAGAGAGAGAGAGAGAGAGAGAGAGAGAGAGAGAGAGAGAGAGAGAGAGAGAGAGAGAGAGAGAGAGAGAGAGAGAGAGAGAGAGAGAGAGAGAGAGAGAGAGAGAGAGAGAGAGAGAGAGAGAGAGAGAGAGAGAGAGAGAGAGAGAGAGAGAGAGAGAGGAGAGAGAGAGAGAGAGAGAGAGGAGAGAGAGAGAGAGAGAGAGAGAGAGAGAGAGAGAGAGAGAGGAGAGAGAGTGAGAGAGAGAGAAAGAAAGAGGAAAAGATGGAGAGAGAAAAAAAGAAAAGATAGAAAGAAAGAAAGAGAATGACAGAAAGAGAGAGTGAGACAGACAGAGAGAGAGAGAAAGAGAGTGAGAGAGAGAGAAAGATATCGATAGATAGATAGAGAGAAAGGGAAAGAAAGAAAGAGAAAGACAGAGAGAAAGAGAAAGAAAGAAAGAGGCCATACATACATTTCTAAACAGACAGAAATAAATAAAAAACAGAGAAAGAGAGAAATAACGAAAGAATGAAATAGAGAGATAAAAAAAAGAAGAAATAATTCCCCTCCCTCTGAAGGCCCGAAATAAATAAAAAAAATCAGAGAAACATAAAAAGAGAGAAACAACGAAAGAATGAAATAGAGAGAGATAAAAAAAAAGAAGAAATAATTCCCTCCCCTCTGATCCACCCTTTCATCCGACATCCTCGTCTCGTAATCTCGTTTATTACAGCATCCGGACTCGTGAATCCTCACTTTGCTCTCTCGGAAATTCATTCTTGTCGCCGGCGCTTTTCTGAGGCAACCGAGAACGGCTTCTTACTTTTTTCTTTTTCTTCTTCTCTTCTTCTTCCTTCTTCTTTTTGTTATCCTTTAATGTCCAACG
>NW_020870030.1:1046321-1048821 GCF_003789085.1 Penaeus vannamei
CGCCTGTGTGTGTGTGTGTCGGAGAAAGAGAAAAGTAAGCAAGACAGAAAAAGAAGGAAAGAGAGAGAGAGAGAGAGAGAGAGAGAGAGAGAGAGAGAGAGAGAGAGAGAGAAGAGAGAGAGAGAGAGAGAGAGAGAGAGAGAGAGAGACAGACAGGACAGACAGACAGACAGACAGACAGAGAGAGAGATAGAGAGAGAGAAAGAAAACGAGAAAGAGAGTTAAAAAGAGCGAAATAAAAAAAGAAATACTAAATTCCAGGATCCGATGCCGAGTCCCGGACCGTGCACTGACCTCTTTTGCAAGCGCACCGATGCAGCGCCGAGGATGCAATACCTTTAAAAGGAGTTTGATCGCACTGCTTCCGGCTGGCCCTTTGGGAGTGGGGTGGGGGTGGGGGGCTTCATAGGGGAGGGGGAGGAAGGGCCCTTTGGGAGTGGGTGGGGGCTTCATAGGGGAGGAGGGGGGGAAGGCCCCTTTGGGAGTGGGGTGGGGTGGGGTGGGAGGGTGGGGGCTTCATAGGGGAGGGGGGGAGGAAGGGGAGGAAGGGCCCTTTGGGAGTGGGTGGGGGGGGTGTGGTGGGGTGGGGGCTTCATAGGGGAGGGGGAGGAAGGGGAGGAAGGGGAGGAAGGGTTCTGGGAGTGGGTGGGGGGGTGGGGGGGCTTCATAGGGAAGGGGGTGGAGAAGGGGAGGAAAGGCCCTTGTGTGTGAGGGGCTTCATAGGGGAGGGGGGAGGGGAGGAAGGGCCTTTGGGAGTGGGTGGGGGTGGGGGGGGGGGCTTCATAGGGAGGGGAGGAAGGGGAGGTAAGGGTCCTTTGGAAGTGGGTGGGGGGCTTCTTTAGGGGAGGGGGGGGAAGGGGAGGAAGGGCCCTTTGGGAGTGGGGTGGAGGGGTGGGGAGAGGGGGTCTTCATAGGGAGGGGGGGGAAGGGGAGGAAGGCCCCTTTGGGAGTGGGGTGGGGGTGGGGGTGGGGGGCTTCATAGGGAGGGGGGAGGGGGAAGGGGAGGGTTGGGGTGGGGTGGGGTGGGGGGGGCTTCATAGGGGAGGGGGGAAGGGGAGGAAGGGCCTTTGGGAGTGGGGTGGGGTGGGGGGGGGGGCTTTCATAGGGAAGGGGGGGAAGGGGAGGAAGGGCCCTTTGGGATGGGGTGGGGGTGGGGGGTGGGGGCTTCATAGGGAGAGGGGGAAGGGGAGGAAGGGCCTTTGGGGAGTGGGGTGGGGGGTGGGGGTCTTCATAGGGGAGGGGGGGGGGGGAGGGAGGAGGGGCCTTTGGGAGTGGGGTGGGGGGTGGGGGCTTCATAGGGGAGTGGGGGGAAGGGGAGGAAGGGCCCTTGGGAGTGGTGGGGAGGTGGGTGGGGGGGGATTCATAGGGGAGGGGCGGAAGGGGAGGAAGGCCCTTTGGAGCTGGGGGTGGGGGTGGGGGTCTTGATAGGGGGGGGGAAGGGAGGAAGGCCCCTTTTGGGAGTGGGGTGGGGGGGGGGCTTCGATGAGGGGAGGGGGAAGGGGAGGAAAGGAGTGGCAGAGGGGATAGGGGAAGGGCAGGGTAGGGGAGGAGGGATGGGGAAGAGAAAGGAGAGGAAGAAGGGGAGGGAAAAGGGGAGGAAGGGATGGAGGAGGTGGAGAAGAGGAGAGGAGGAGGGGCGGGTAAGAAGAGGTAAAGGAGGGGGAAGGAGAGAGGGGCCGGAAAGGGGGTAAGGGGAGGGATGGAGATAGGAGGAGGAAGAAGGGAGGGAGGAGAAGGAGAACAAAAAAGAAGGAGGAGGATGAGGTAGGAGGGGGAAGAAGAGGAGGGAGGAAGACAAAAAGATAGATGAAAATGAGGAAGAGGAGGGAACGGAGAGAGGAGGAGGAAGTAGGACAGGGAGAGAAGGAAAATAAAGAAGAGGAAGCGAAAAAGAAAGAAGAGAAGGGGGGAGAATAGACGACGAAGAAGAAAAACAGGAGAATGATGATGAAGAAGAGGTGGAAGTGGGAAGGAGGAGGAGGAGGAGGTAGAGTAAAATTGGACATAAGAATGAGTTAGTAATGCATAAAGATGATAGAAGATGGAAACAAAAAAAAGAAAATAAACATAAAGCAAAGAAAATGGAGAAAGTATAAAAGCGGAAAGCACAAGATATGTCAAAAGGCAAAAAAAAAAAAAAAAAAAAAAAAAAAAAAAAGAAAAGGAGAAAAATGACAAAGGAAGAGCAGAACAAAGGCGGATGGAGAACACAAAAGGACACATACAAAACTACAAAGTAAATCTGGAGTAAAGGTAGAAACAGAAATACAAAGAATGTGCAAATAAACGGGAAACGAAACGATTTAGAATTTTTAAAAACATTTTCTCTCTCTCTCTCTCTCTCTCTCTCTCTCTGTACTGTCTGTCTGCCTATCTCTCTCCTCCCTCTCTTCTTTCTGTCTATCTTACTCTTCCTCTCTCTGCCTCTCTCTCTTTCTCTCTCTTTCTCTCTCTGTCTCTCTCTCCCTATCTATCTATCTGTCTGTCTCTCTCTCTTTCT
>NW_020870030.1:1061321-1066321 GCF_003789085.1 Penaeus vannamei
CTCTCTCTCTCTCTCTCTCTCTCTCTCTATATATATATATATATATATATAATATGTGTGTGTGTGTGTGTGTGTGTGTGTGTGTGTGTGTGTGTGTGTGTGTGTGTGTGTGTGTGTGTGTGTGTGTGTGTGTGTGTGTGTGTGTGTGTGTGTGTGTGTGTGTGTGTGTGTGTGTGTGTGTGTGTGTGTGTGTATGTATGTGTATTTTTTTGCGTTACATACACATGTAAGTGCGTGTGTGAATTCATATCTGTGTTTCCTGAAGCTCCTTGATATTGCCTCTTCACAAATATCCTTCCACCTGAACAACAAAACTCGCGTGGCATTTGTGCGGCCGAGTGAGCGAACGTAAACACACTCCGACGCTTTGTTATTCCGTAAACAAATCTTCATTGATTCGGCATCCGCTTGTGCTTCGTGAAAACATTCCTCCATGTTCCTTTATTATTTATTATTTTTATTATCATTATTATTTATTATTCCTCCATGTTCGTTATTGTTGGTATTAATATTATTGTTGAAATTATTGTTTTTGTTTCTATTAGCTTTCTGTTCATTGATTTATCTTATATATATGCCATTATTGTCATTATCAAGGTTGTTATTATTATCATTTTCATTATTATTTTCACTATTTTCACATTACTACTGTTATCATTATAATTACTATTACCACTGATATTTTTTGTAACTATTATAATTATTGTTATTATTATCATTATTATCATTATCAGCATTACCGGTATTTCTATCATTAATGTTATCATTGTTATCATAAAGATAATGATAATGATAATAATAGTAATGGCAATAGTGGTAAAAACAATAATCGTTATAACGATAATAATAATGATAATGAATATATATGTATTATATATATATATATTATATATAATATATATATATATATATATATATATATATATGTTCATTATCATTATTATTATCGTTATAATTTTTGTTTTTATCACTATTGTCATTGCCATTATCATCATTATCATTGTCATTAACATTGTTATCGTTATCATTATCGTCATTGTTATTACTTCTCTCATTAATATCATTATTATTATGGTTACTATTTTCATTATTACTATTAGTGTCATTGCTTTTATTATTATTGTTATTATCATAATCACTATCATTATTGTTATTATTATCATTATTACCATTATCATGAATATGATCATTTCTGCTTCTCTCTCTTCTTAACTCTGTGTCTGTCTCTTTTCTCTCCTCTTTCTCTCTTTCTTTCTTACTCCCCTCTCTCTATCTCCTTTCGATTTTCTCTCTTACTCCCCTTCTCTGTTGCATACTCTTTCTTTCGCTACTCCTCTCTCCCCCTGTATTTCTCTTTACCCACTTCTTCCTTTGTTCTCTTTCTCCACTCATCCCCTTCTATCTCCTCTCACCTTTTTTTCTCTCTCTCCCTCCCCTCCTCATCTTTCTCCTTTCTCACCTAATCACCCTCTTTCACTCAATCCCTCCTCCACCTCCTTTATCTCTCTCTCTCTCCCTCCCTCTCTCTCCCCCCCCCTCCTCTCTCTCTTTCTCTCCCTCCCTTCTTCCCTCCCTCTCTCTCTCTCTCTCTCTCTCTCTCTCTCTCTCTCTCTCTCTCTCTCTCTCTCTCTCTCTCTCTCTCTCTCTCTCTCAGCTCCGCCTTTCACCAACCCCGCTCTCAGATTTAGTACACCCCCCCCTCCCCACCCCCTTCCTCCATCCCCACCCCACCCGCCCTCGAATATTAGTTTCCATTTGTGTCGTGGCGCTGCAGGCAAAACTAATTACAAGATTTCCCCTCAAGTCAAAGGCAGGTCGAGGGGACGTGACGATGGGCCGGAAATGATCACTTTCCCCCTTCCGAAGGCCGTGGGAATGGGGGTTGTTCGGCTCCTTCGGTTCATTCCCAGGCCTTCTTGAGTCGGGAATGAGTGGGCTGGCTCTCCGGAGTATCATTAGTATCATTATCATTTGTTTTTTGTTATTATTAAGATTGTTATTGTTATCATCGTCATTATTATAATTTTGTTATCAACGTTCTGCTTCTTCGTCTGTTGTTATTAACATTATTATTAATTATTTACTATTATTATTTATTTGTTTTTCATTGTCATTATCATTAGTAGTATCACGATTATTATCATTATTATTATTATCATTATCATTGTTTTTAATTATCATTATTATTATACATGTAGTAATGATGACAGTAATAAAAGTGATAATAACAATAATACTAATGATCATTACCGTTATTATCATTATTACTGTTGTGTGTGTGTTTGGAAGGAGTTAAAATATCTCACTTTCTCTCCTTTTTTTCTTTTCTTTTTATATATATTTTGTTTACTACTTCTTCAGTATTCTTTATTGCCTCTTTAAGTGTTTCTTTTCTTGTGTATGTGTGTGTCATCGTTTCTACATATTCCTCTTTCTTATTTTCTGTTTACTGAATTTTCTTCTCTTCGATTTCTCCCCTCTCCCCTCTTTCTTCTGTTTCTCTTAACCCTCTCACCTCTTCTGCTTTTTTCTAACTCACTATTCAACTTTCTCTAAACCTCTCTCTCTCTCTTTTTTTTTTTTTATCTCTCTCCCGGTTCCCCTTCTGTACGACCTTTCCCCTCCTTCCGTTCCTTTCTCTATCCCACTTCCCATTTTTATCTCTCGTTCTTGAGAAGGATCTACGGCAAGGAGCAATAACAGGCTAAACAAGGTAGCTAATGGCTAGACCCTCCACTCCGTAATTGTGTTCATTATGGTTATCATTTTCCGTTTATTTCTGAGAAACATCTGCGGGCTCTCAGGGTGACAAAGCTGCGGAAGGTGAAAATGTTGCCTCTTGTTTAGGAGGACACACACACACACACACACACACACACACACACACACCACACAACAACACACACCACACACACACACACACACACACACACACACACACACACACACACACACACACACACACACACCCATAAACCACCTCCACAGACAACATTCCCCTCCATTCTGATCCCGAGAGAAAGATTCAGCTCACCGGCCAGAAAAGGGAAAGTGATTTTGAAGGCCCGAACACCCTTTTCCCAAACACGTTTATGGGGTTGTTCGCAAATTTGCACTAACGAGCGACTCCAAACAAGGCCTTAACCCTGTAGATACAGTTTGAAGGATATAAATGACCCAGCTAGGGAAACAAGTTGTCGTTGGGCGAATGTCCTCTGCTGGTGACGCTGTAGACTGCGCTTCGGTGTCTCACTCGGAACTGATTTTTTTGTTTGTTGTTTTGGTGTGACGGCAGAGACGTGGAAGCAAGGTAAAGCCATGAGGAAATAATCTACAGTTCTTATTCCTGGCGGTTTTTGTGCATGGGAGAAACGAAAATGTGTTTTATATAGTGTATAATGTCCACGATGGTATAAACAAGGTACCAAAGGATGTAAACATGGATTCACTTCATCTCGGCCATCTCTGACGTAGAATTCGATGTGCGATATCAACAAAAAATAATTTCACATTATTCTAAACATAATGATGTGATTAATCAGATGTCAGCTGTCAACTTCAGTATAGCAAAAACAATTATCGACATGTTACTTCCTTAAAACTTTATGACCTACAAGTATATCAGTAAACCACGGGGGCAATAGATTATAATATGTATAAAATATATAATTTCCAATTTCTAAGAAATGTTTTTTGTACTACTTGTCGCTGACCCCTCAACTGTTCGTACCCAAAGCCCTTTGAATATCGGATATTCTGGAAACCCACAATCTTGCGGTAAGTTACTAGTTTCATCTGGTATTCTCTTGTTGAATATTCTTCCGCATTCGATCGCTTATATTCCTCATACAGTCTCTCTTCTCTCTCTTCTCTCTCTCTCTCTCTCTCTCTCTCTCTCTCTCTCTCTCTCTCTCTCTCTCTCTCTCTCTCTCTCTCTCTCTCTCTCTCTCTCTCTCTCTCTCTCGGCGTGGAGGCCGAGGGACGGGCGGGCCTATGTCTTGGGATTCTTCTGTCGCATAGTGAAGGGAGACACTTGTTTTTAAAATTGTAATTGATCGAAGCTTGATGAGATTCAGTATATGATGAGGTGTAATGATTACAGATTGTTTGTCTAATGACACTGTGGCCCCTGTCTCTACGATCTCTCCAGCCAGAACATCAGGTAAAATTGTCTCATTTATCGTAATGATAGATGATATAGACCTAGATATTAATATGCACAAAGTTCTATTGCACGCACACACAAACTAATCTGTCTATCGATCTATCTGTCTGTATGTCTATTCATCTATATCTATCTCGATATGTTTACATTTACGCACATGCACACACACACACACACACACACACACACCACACACACACACACACACACACACACACACACACACACACACACACACACACACACACACACACCACACATACATACATACATATATGCATTTACGTATATATTTACGTACTGTATGTTTACACAAAAATATTACCAAAAAGAAAGATTTGATTCCATAGTGATTATTCCAAAAATTCATCTTCACTGAATGCTTATCTATACGGAGAAAGACCTGCCATCGTCTTTTTTTATTTTTTATTCTATTTCATTTTTTTTATTTTATTTTATTTTTTATTATTATCATTATTTTTTATTATTATTATTTTTTTGGCTGTCGGTTTCCCTCCTCTTTTGCCGCTTTCTGTCCTGCGCCTTTGTTCTTAATTATGATAATTTATGCGGAGAAATTAAGACCCCTTAGAGAGTGGAACCCCGAGGCCCGCAGCTCCAGTTGTGCATGGTTAATCCGGATTTTTATAGCATACACACACGTGTATGTATATGTATGTATTTGTGTGTGTGTGTTTGTGTGTATGTACGTATATATATACATACATAAATGTGTGTGTGTGTGTGTGTGTGTGTGTGTGTGTGTGTGTGTGTGTGTGTGTGTGTGTGTGTGTGTGTGTGTGTGTGTGTGTGTGTGTATTTATATATGCATGTA
>NW_020870030.1:1068821-1074416 GCF_003789085.1 Penaeus vannamei
TATACACATTTCTGAATTTCTGTTGACGAATAATTTGACAATTAATCTATCGCATTGATAGCTTAACAATTAATCCATCAACATCTAAAAAAAAAAAAATAATAATAATAAATAAAAAACGCATAAAACATCCAAATAAAACCTTCAGTATTATAGAGAGAAAATATATACAAATGCAGTAATAAATGCACAGTTAGCATCAACTTTCGCATATAAAAATACCCTAGCAATATGCAGAATGATTGATACAACTACATTGAAAATTTATTTCTAAGGGACCAAACTCTTCTCTTTTTTCGCTGGAATTTGATGGGAGTTTCATTTCGGATTTAATGTCTTCCGGTAAATTGGTTCCAGGCTTTCCATAACACTTAATATGAAACCCGGCGCTTTGGGGGTTCTGTAACTAGACCTCACCCGCTGCGGAGGCCTCGTAAAATACGGGGTTTGTACTCCCGGGGTGATGGTAGTGTGTGTCTGTCTCTGCTGTTCTGTGTGTCTTTCTCTGCTGTTCTGTGTGTGGCTGGCTCTGCTTTTTTTTGGGTGCCATTTTAACTAGTGTGTTGAAAAGTGTTTTTTTTTTTTTTTTTTTTTTTTTTTTTTTTTTAGTTTGTCTGTCTGTCTGGCTCTGTTTGTTTGTCTGTCTGTAGCTTTCTTTTTTTTCTATGTCTCTTTTTTTCTCTCTGCCTCTGTCTCTTTTTTTCTCTTTATGCCTCTGTCTTTCTTTGTCTCTCTGTCTCTCTCTCTCTTTCTCTTTCTCTCTTTCTCTCTTTCTCTCTTTCTCTCTTCTTCTCTCTTTCTCTCTCTCTTCTCTCTCTTCTCTTCTCTCTCTCTCTCTCTCTCTCTCTCTCTCTCTCTCTCTCTCTCTCCTCTCTCTCTCTCTCTCTCTTTTTTCCCGACCCACAGTGTCGGATATAACTTTGTAACCTCCCTTCCTTTTCTTCGTTCCCTCCTCTGTCCCTTTCCTCCCTCCCTTCCTTCCTTCTCCCTCCTTTCCTCCCTCCCTCCCTCACTATTCATAGCATATTGGACTTTCCCGACCCACAAAGTGTCGGATATAACTTTGTAACCTCCCTTCCTTCTCCTCTTCGTTCCTCCCTCTGTCCCTTTCCTCCTCCCTTCCTTCCTTCCTCCTCCTTCCCTCCTTTCCTCCTCCCTCCACTATTCATAGCATATTGGACTTTCCCGACCCACAAAGTGTCGGATATAACTTGGTAACCTCCCTTCCTCCTCCTCTTCGTTCTCTCCCTCTCTCCCTTTCCTCCCTCCCTTCTTCCTTCCTCCCCTTCCTTCCTCCTCCCTTCCTTCCTTTCCTCCCTCCCTCCCTCACTATTCATAGCACATTGGACTTTCCCGACCCACAAAGTGTCGGATATAACTTTGTAACCTTCCTTCCTCCTCCTCTTCGTTCTCTCCCTCTCTCCCTTTCCTCCTCCCTTCCTTCCTTCCTTCCTCCCTCCTTTCATCCTCCCTCCCTCACTATTCATAGCATATTGGACTTTCCCGACCCACAAAGTGTCGGATATAACTTTGTAACTTTGAAATCACACAACGAACAAATTCAAGTCTGTGGGTGTTCCATCACTAACTTTTTTTTTCCTCCCTCAGAAATATTTATTTATATCTTCAAATTCATTTTTATCAACATTCATCTTTATCAACATCCTTATCAATAATATTATACCGGGACAAAATTCTCGGGATAAACTTTTTTTTTTTTATATAGATTTTGAAGTTCATTGGACTCGATAAATCCGCTGGAATAACAGGTTGGTGGATTGCTCTGTAGATTTTGATTTATGGAAGGCCGCTGTATTGGCATTTCGCTTTCCCTTCGCCGGAAAATTATGAGGTCGAAGACGATGCCTATTTTGCATGCCGGGTTTCCATCTCCTGCCTCCCCCCCCCCCCTTTTCGGCATCTTCCACTCTCCTGTGTCTTCCTCTCGTTATTTACATGTTTACTATTCTCATTGTTTTTATTTGGTATGGTTGTGGTTATTGTTATGTTTATTATCATTGTTGTTATCAGTATTATTGTTGTAATTACTATTATTGTTATCATCATTATTATTACCATTATTGTTTTATTGTTATTATTAATTTATTCGTTATTATATCATTGTTATTATCGTTATTATTATCATCATTGATATCATTATTATTATCTTTGCTGTCTCCCATTTCTATATGAGGTCGCCTTTTTGGATGAGCCGCCTTCACTGATCTCTATTTTGCGCTTCCTTCTCTGTGATTCCTTTCAATTGCAGGTCATCCCTTGCACAGTCTCGCCATCTATTTCTTGGTCTTCCCTCCTCCTTCTACCCTGAACTTTCATCTCCATTGTATGTCTTCCAACATGGTCTTCCTCCCTCTCAGCAGGTGTCCGTACCTTCTCAGTCTCCCGTCCTGTATTTTCTTTGATATTTCTACCACCATTGTCGACTCTCTTATGTACTCATTCCTAATCCTATCCTCTCTTTGTACCCTACACATCCACCTCAACATTCTCATTTCTGTTACATCCATCCTTTTCTCCTCTGTCTCTTTCATATTTACTGTTTCTGTTCCATACGGCATGGTTGGTCTAATAACTACCCTATGAAACTTTCCCTTCAGTCTTAGAGGTACTTTCTTGTCACAGAGAACCCTAGAGGCAGACCTCCAGTTGTTCCACCCCGCCTGTACTCGATGCTTCACTTCTTCATCCATGTTCCCACAAGCATCCACTATGGACCCCAAGTACGTGAACTTCTGTACTCTCTTTAGCTCTTCTCCATCCGTGTTTATGCTTCACTCATCAATGCTGGTGCACATATATTCAGTTTTGGACCTGCTTATTCTCATTCCTCATTCCTCCAATGCGGTTCTCCTTTTTTCCAAATTTATCTCTAGATCCTCCCTCCTCTCTGCACACAAGGCAATGTCATCAGCATACAATATGCTCCATGACACTGTCTCTCTTACATTCCTGGTCGTCACATCCATCACGATGTTGAAGATGAACGAGCTAAGTTGTCCCACTTTTACCTCAAAGCCATCCGTCTCTCCAACACTGCTTCTCACCCTGTACATTTCTTGTATCATTCTAACATACTTTTCAGGAATCATCTCTCTCTGGCTTCTCCAAATCTCTATCATTCTCTCTCAGGCTTCTTCAAATTTCTTAGTCTTGGTACTCAGTCATAGGCCTTTTCAAGGTCTCTGAATACCATATGTAGATCTTGCTTTTCTTGCTGAAATTTTTCCATCACCTGCCTAGGACAAAATATACCATCAGATGTTCCGCTTCCTTTCATAAATTCTTTCCCTATATCTACTTCCTCTCTTAGTCTGCCATCAATAATTCTTTCCAATATTTTCAAGGTGTGGGACACCTTCTTAGACATCACCTTTACCTTTGAAAATAGGTATCAATATAATTTTCCGCCACTCTCCCGGTGTCTTTTCTTGCTGTAATATCTTTGCCATTAGGTCGTATAGGATGTCTACCCTTCTATGGCTTTCCAAACTTCCCCTGGGATTAAGTCAGGCCCTCTTGCCTTCCCATTATTATTATTATCTGTTTTTTTCTATTACTGTTATTATTATCCTTATTATTATTATTACTATTAGCATTATTTCTATTATTATTATTATTATCATCATTATTATTGATACTATTACAGCTTGACATTATAAAATCCGGCCATCAATAATCCGGTTCTTTCAGATTTCCGGCATTGATTTTAGTGCGCATTTTAAGATTTACCGCATTGGTTCGCAACTGTTTTATGGAGTTGCCATTTATGTTTTGATGGCGTTATTTGACTATGTTATTTGGTTGGTGAGCATTAACATTTGCTTTTCATTTAGTGTTTGAGTTTCTTGTTTTTAAAAGGACTATGCACATATTTATTTTCTTTTAAATGCATACAGCTTATATAACCAGAAATGCGGCATTTTCGAAAATCCGGCACAAAGGTCTGGAGGTTGCCGGATTTTTGGATGTATCATTATTATCATATCATTGGTATTATTGTTATTATAACAATTGCTATTATTATCGTCACTAATATCAATGTTATCATCATTATCATTATTTTTTGTTATGATTATTTCATTATTGTCATTATATTATTGTTATTATCATCGACATCATCATCAGTCATTAATATTATTATTACTATTATCATTATCATTATTATTGTTATTACTATTATCATTATTATTGTCGTTATTACTACTACTACTTACTACTATTATTATTATCATTATTATTATTATTATATTATTATTATTATCAATCATTATTGGTATTATTGTCATCATCATTATTATTATCATTATTGTAACTGATATCATTATTATTGTTATTATTATTATTATTATTATTATTATTATCATTATTATTCTCTTGTTTCTTTTATCACTATCATTGTTTTTTTTATATTATTTCTGTTATTTTCCATTTCTTATTCCGACACCATCGTTGAATTCCCTCTTTTATCTCTCTTTATCTCTCTCTCCCTCTTTTTTCCTGTCTTCGTTTAAATCCCAGTTATTTAATTTCCCCGCGAGTTAATGAGCCGAAATCCTGATAAAGAGCCCGGGTGATTTTGCAACTTGCATTTCCAAATTGTTACCCAGGCGAGGAATCTGTATCATTGGGTATTGGGGCATCGCGGTCGTATTTCGTGAGGTATAAAGGTGGGGTTAAAAAGTAGGAGGAGAGGAACGAAGGAGGGAGATGGAGAGGGAGAGGGTGATGGTGGGGGTGGGGGGAGAGGGTGAGGGTATGGGTGAGGAGTGGGTAAGGGTGAGGGATATGGTGGGGGGGGGAGAGGGAGATGGAGAGGGTGATGGTGGTGGGGGGGGAGAGGGAGATGGAGAGGGTATGGGTGAGGGTGAGGGTGAGGGAGAGGGATGGTGGGGGGGGGGAGAGGGAGAGGGAGAGGGTAATGGAGGGGGGGAGGGAGGGGTATGGGTGAGGTGAGGGTGAGGGAGAGAGTGATGGTGGGGGGGGGAGAGGGAGAGGGAGAGGGTGAGGGTATGGGTGAGGGTGAGGGTAAGGGAGAGGGTAAGGGTGAGAGAGACGGGTTAAAAAAGTGGGAGATGAATGAAGAAGAGGGAGATGGAAAGGGTGAGAGTAAGGGAGAGGGAGAGGGAGAGGGAAAGGGAAAGGGTGAGGGAGAAAAGAGGGGAAGGAGAGGGTGAAACAGAGGAAGAAGGAAGAGAAGGGGAGGAGGTGGGTAAGGATGAGGGGAAGTGAAAAGGAAAGGGAGTGGAGATGGAAAGGGTAAAGGTGACGATAAGGGAGAAGGAAAGGGAAAATGAGAGAAAAGGATGGAGACGAAAGGGGGAAAAGGGATGGGAGGGAGGGAAAGGATGGAGGAAGGAAAAGAGCGAGAGAAAGTGAGAGTGAGAAGAAATTAGAGAAAAGCGGAGAGGAAGTGGGAGAGGGTAAAGGGAAGGGGAACAAAGGAAGAGGGAGAAGAGAAAAAAAATCGAGATAGAGGAAGGTAAAAATAGACAGATAGAGAGAGAAAATAGATAGATAGATAGATAGACAGATAGACAGAGACAGATAGACGACAGACAGACACAGACACAGACA
>NW_020870030.1:1074516-1079516 GCF_003789085.1 Penaeus vannamei
CGGACGAGAGAGCCGAGAGCGAGAGCGTGAGAGCGATAAGACGACGGCGCAAGCGAGAGCGAGCAGCGTGAGAGCACCCCCGTGCGCGAGCCGAGAGCGAGAGCGAGAGCAGACGCTGAGAGCGAGGGAGAGAGATGAGATACCGAGGAAAGGAGAGGAAGAGAGGAAGAGAGAGGAGAGGAGCGGACCGACGACGGAAGAGAGGAAGAACAACCGAAACGAGAGAGAGAGAGAGATCGAGAGAAGTACCGGCCAGAGTGAAAGAGAGAAAGAGAGAGAAAGAGAAGAGAGAGAGAGAGAGAAGAGAGGAGAGAGAGTAAGAAGAGATGAGAGAGAGAGAGAGAGAGAGAGAGAGAGAGAGAGAGAGAGAGAGAGAGAGAGAAAGAGAGCAGATGAAGAGAGAAGAGAGAGAGAGAGAGGGAGAGAGAGCACAGAAACCGAGACCAGAGCGAAAGGCGTACTCCCGTGACCCGCTTATCCGTAGCAGCATTTCTGCCGTTTTCTAAATATTAGATGATGCAGAAAACGGATATAAATAATAAAATTGAACCATACACTGTCATAAAAGGAGGAATATTAGATTACAATTACAGTGCTTAGAGTCAGTGACTAATGATTTTAGGATTCCCTGCGTCACTTTCTTGTTTATTGCACTACATAAGATGATATAAAATAAATATTTTATTAAGCCAATAAAGTAACATCATTCAACAACATAAAATGCACTCGCATCTCATCAAAGAAAATGTAATAGTTGTATAACTAAAGAAAATGCGACATTAAACCTGTAAACTTGATTTATGTATAAAGTATACGATTGTTCACTGTGAGCGTGTTGCAGGGCTGAGGGTTTAAAGTCACTGTATGGGAATATGTCTGCCTTTGGTGATGCCCAGCTGAAAGACCGGCTGAAGCGACATCGAAGCAGATTTTTTCATGTTTGATTTATTTAAACAAGGGAAAATAATTCGTTATTGCTTTAAATATTTATCATTTGCATGCAATCATAAATAACAAAAAACAGCCCGCGGAAAAAAAAATCCGTAGTTACGTCACCATCCGTCTTTTGTTTCCGTTTGGGAGACGAATTTCCGTAGAAATCCGGCGCTGCCCATTACCCGATGCAACAGACATCTGTCCCGCCCCACGAGCACGCAGGAGACAGGTCGGCTGGTTGCCCTCGAGCGGCCGCGTTGTAAAGGAGAAATGCCTGTCCGATACCCCCTCCTCCCCCCCCTCCCCCTCCTCCGTAGCCCGTCTGTGCTGTTGACTCACATCCAAGGGCAGCATAACATGCATACTTAAATTCTCGTAGTACCTGCTGATGTGTAAGTTACATCCCGCACAACGCCATCTTCCTGTCACTTTTAAACCTTCCCGTCTCCTTTGTAGTCTCGCCGCCGCTGGTAGAGGGCAGCAGCGGCCCTCCGGAGCTCCTCTATTTATGAAACAGCTGCAGGAGAGAGCGAGCTTGGGGGGTGGGGGGTTTGGGGTTTCCTTCGTATTGCTGAGGAACGAGGGAGGGGGGAGAGGAAAAGGGGAGAGAGAGAGAGGGTTCTATCGCGATTTAGAAAATTGTAACTCTGTCGTGTTCAAATTTCGATTAAGAAAAAAATCGTATATATGTTTTTCTTTGGTTTTATTTTTTTTCGTTTTGTTTTGTTTCAAGGATTTCTGTCCCTCTCATCTCATCCTCTGTCCCTCCCTTCTCCTCTCCTCCTTGCTCTCTCCCCTGCCCTTCCTTTCCCTTTCCCTCTCTCCCCATCCCTCTCTGCCTCCCTCTCTTTCCATCCCTTTCCCTTCTCCCTTCCTTTCCCCTTCTTTTCCTCCCTCTCCTTTCCCTTCCCCCTTCCCCCCTCCCGTTACTTTTCCTTTTCCCTCCCTTCCCTTTCCCCTTTTCTCCATCTCCATCTCCCATCCCCTTCCCTTTTCCCATTCCCTCCTCCCTTCCTCCTCCCTTCCCCCCTTCTTCTTTCCCCTCCCCTTCCCTTCCCCCCTCCCCTTCCCTTTCCCCTTCCCCCCCTCCCCCCCTCCCTCCCCCATCCCCACCACACCCGAAGACTATAATTAACCATAGAGACTCACGAACAATTATTTATATTGGCTCCAACTTTAGACATGGAGGTGTATTTATAGATGAGCTATTTATAAGGACAGAAAGAAGTACCAGAAGAAGAAGAACAGTAATAACTCCTTCCTACACCCTCTCCCCTCAACTCCCCATCCCCCCCCCCCCCCCCAAAAAAAAAAAAAAAAAAATAGTAATAAAAACAGGAAAAAAACTATATAATCGCAAAAAAAAAAAAAAAAAAAAAAAACAAGAGTATGTATAAACCTGGCCAGCTCGTAAGTCTGAGAGAATTGTGGGCGAGCGAGGACATAAATCCTAGGTGCTGGATTTAGGCTGTAGAAAGTTTTATTTCGCACGTAACACATTCTAAGATCAGCGCCATAAATTGTTCCGCGGGGTCTCGGCAGGAGTGTGGTGTCTTGAGGTGAATCTCGGTTGCAGAATTATCGAATGGGGGGCGGGGGTGGGGGTAGGGGATAGTAGGGTTGACGGTTGATTGTGTTATCTGGTAGAGGGATAATTTTTTTTTTTTTATGATGGATTGGAAGTTGCTGTTTAGTTAAGTATTTATCTGTCTGTCTGTCTGTCTGTCTGTCTCTCTTTCTCTCTCTCTCTCTCTCTCTATCTATCTATCTCTCTCTGTCTCTTTGTCAATGTATATGTCTATCTGTCTATCTGTCTGACTTCCTCTCTCCCTCTCCCTCTCCATTTCCCACACCTTCTCCCTCTCTATCCCTCATCCTCCCTCTCCCTTTCCCTCTCCCTCTGCTTCCTTCCCTCCCCCTTTTCCTCTCCCTCTCCATCCTCTGCCTCCCTCCCTCTTCATCCCCTCTCTCCCCCACTCTCCCTCCTCCAATTTATACATTATTAGAAGGAGATACTGCACCGCCTGATCTTGCTGCCATTATCTGACATCTTGACATCTTAAGTAAACTTCAGTCATGTCTAATTCTCTCTAAATTTTGAGGGGAATCTTCCGTTTCTCTCGTTTTAACACCTCTAGACATAATCGATCTCGTGTCATGTCTTATTTTTAGATAAAGGAATGAAGTCTCTTTTGATTATTACTACTATTTTTGATTGTTGTCGTTTATTTAATCGCCTCCAAAAATAGTATATCTAGTTTTATTTTGAGATAAAGTATTGGAGGTTCCTTTGATCATTATTATTATCTTTCTACTATTATTGTTTATCATGATACCTGAAAATTACTGACCTCGTGTGCTGTCTTATTGTGAGATATATAATTGAAGATTCCTTAATGATCTTGTCTATTTATTCGAATTCTCGTAGTTTATCAGGATATGTTGTCGAAGAGATATAGAACCCTTAGTGAAAGAACCTTCAGTGATATAACCCAAAGCGACAGGACCTCAAATGATAGAACCTGAAATAAGAGAAACCAGAGTGAACCTGGACAAGCAGCGACAGAAACTGATTCGATAGAACCTCAAACTATTGAATCCGGGACGACAGAACCCTTTGTAAAAGAACCTTCAGCGACAGAACCCAAAACGATAGATCCCGAAATAGAAGCAGCAGTACTGAAAATGAACCCGAATCGAGAGAACCCTTAATAAGAGAACCTTCAGCGACAGAACCCGAAGCGATAGATCCCTAAGCAACTGAACCCGATTTGATAGAACCCCGCCAGAACCGAACGCTAAGCCACAGACGCTTACGCAACAGAACCCAAAGTGACAGAACCCGGAGCAGCAGAATCTGAAGTAGCAGAACCCTCGCGATCCACCCGAGGCTTTATCGATATAAGGATATACACAATCACGATGACTAGGAATTTGGAATGGGAATACCAGAGGGAGACACTATGCCCACTCTGTCTGTCTGGCTGGCTCTTTCTCTGTCTCTGTGCTTTTGTTTGGGTATCTGTCTCTCTCTCTCTCTCTCTCTCTCTCTCTCTCTCTCTCTCTCTCTCTCTCTCTCTCTCTCCCTCTCTCTCTCTCTCTCTCTCTCTCTCTCTCTCTCTCTCCTCTCTCTCTCTCTCCCTCTCCCTCTCCCTCTCCCCCTCTCCCTCTCCCTCTCCCTCTCCCTCTCCCTCTCCCTCTCCCTCTCCCTCCCTCTCCCTCCCCCTCCCCCTCCCCCTCCCCCCTCCCTCCCTCTCCCTCTCCCTCTCCTCTCTCTCCCTTCTTCCCCTTCCTCCTCCCCTTCTTCCCTTCTTTTCTCTCTTTTCCTTTCGTCTCCATCTTTTCGCGAAAAATAACATATCAGTCACATCATTATTCACTTGCAACAACTGATAACGAGTCAGAACGCATAATGAATTAATAATCACGAAAATGACGAAAGATAAAAGTGATAAATAAAGGTCATAATGAAATGCCAACGAAGGATGAATAACGAAGGGAAAAGACCCGCGGCCTTGCGTAATCAGCTTTATGCAAAATGTTACTTAAACGAAAAGAGAAGGTATATATTATATATATTATATATATATATTATATATATATATATATATATATATATATATATATATATATATACATACACACACACACACACACACACACACACACACACACACACACACACACACACACACACACACACACACACACACACACACACACACACACACACACACACACACACACACACACACACACACACACACAACACACACACACACACACACACACACACACACACACACACAAAGAAAAATAAACGAAGGAGCAAGAAAAGGAAAATGAAGGGGAGGGGGGGGGGGGGATAGGTTTCCAGGAACTACACTTGTTATTTATATTCCTCTCTCTTTGATGTCCAGCTTCCAGTCTATCTTCTCTTCTCTCTTATCGTAAATTCACTTTTAATCTTTTTCCCGATGTAATTCCGCGAGGGAGAATGCAAGGAAGGAAGGAGAGTAAGAGAGGGAGAAGAATCTATCTGTCTGTCTGTCTGTTTGTTTATT
>NW_020870030.1:1107016-1119516 GCF_003789085.1 Penaeus vannamei
ATTGCTAAATGCATTGAGAGCCGCCACTAGGGTTTCCAAAGACTCAGATAGAATGGCAACGTCATCAGCAAAGTCAAGGTCTGTAACCTTGATATTGCCCAGCATTGCCCACAATGACTTTGAACAGTAGCTCTGCCCAGTATCCAGTCCATGCAAGTGTTGAAAAGAGTTGGTGCAAGGACACAGCCTTGCCTCACTCCTGAACTAACAGGAAAGAAGCTCGACAGGCCCCCACCACACTTTACAGCACTTTCAGTACCAGTATACAGGCTTGCTATTAGTCCAATAATCCTTGTTGGTATTCCTCTCAGCCTCAGGATCTCCCAAAGTGACTCCCGATGCACCGTATCGAACGCCTTCTTGAGGTCGATGTAGGCTGCAAGCAGCCCACGCCCGAATTCACGACGGCGCTCTACAATGACTCGAAGCGCGAGGATACGGTCTATTGTGGACTTACCAGGAGTGAATCCGGATTGCTCCAGTCTCTGGTGCCTCAGTAGATGGTCTCTGATACGTCTCAGAAGGATGTGGGCGAGAACCTTGCCTGGTATAACTGAGCAGTGTGATGCCTCGGTGATTGCTGCAGTCCCAACGGTCCCCTTCCCCTTCCAGAGAGGGATGACCACACCCCTCAACAGGTCAGGAGGAACGGAACCGGACTGCCAGATGGCAGCCAGGACAGCATGTAACCCCCGTGCCATAGGTTCACCACCAGCCTTTAACAGTTCAGCTGGTATGCCGCAGATACCAGCTGCTTTACCACTCTTCAGCTTGGAAATCGCCCCCCTAACTTCAGCTAGGGAGGGAGGGTCCTCACTGATAGGTGGATCTGGCAGCGGGATCTCGACACTACCCGCATCCAAGTTAACTGTTGGGGGTCAACCTGGTACAGCTGCTCAAAATACTCAGCCCAACGTCCCCGCACCGCAACAGGATCTGAAACGATCTGACCACTTACTGAGCGAACTGCTGTCACCTGTGAAGAGGGCTTGGAGTTCAGCTTTCTCAGGGCTTGGTATGCAGGACGAAGGTCATTTACTAAGAAATGGCCTTCTACCTCCTCTGCAAGACTCCTAATAAACTGTTCCTTGTCCCTTCTTAACAGGGACCGAGTTCTGCGCACATGAGAACGGTGCAATTCCCGATCCCCTGTCAGACGAGCTGCACGACATGCATCTGTGGCTTCCAGTGTCTCCCGCGAGATGGAATTCTGTACTGCTCTCGGGCGTACACCAATCGTATCTTGAGCTGCATCAAGCGTTTCACGCTTAAAGGTATCCCACAGAAGAACAGGGTCTGTCAGACTGCCAAGCACTGCGAAACGATCAGAGATTGCCTCAGCAAACCCGCGGGCACACTCCCCTCCCTCAGCCTGTCCAAATGAAACACCCTAGGGTGATCATTTGACCGCTGGGGGGTTTTGAAGTGGACTCGGAGGGTAGCCACAACCAATCTATGATCAGTACCACAGAACTCAGCACTCCTGTACACCCTGCAATTTTGAAGGATCCTCCAACGAGTGCTAACAAGTATGTGGTCGATCTCCTTGGCTGCGTTACCCGCATCACTGTACCATGTCCAGCGATGAGGGTCTGGGCGCTGGTACCAGGAGCCAGAAATCCTCAATTTCTGGGACCTAGCAAAGTCCCGGAAAAGGAGGCTATTTTCGCTACCGGCATCAGCTCCTGAACCATGGGGACGACAGACATCTCATAGCCAGCTCGATCACAGCCAGATACCGCATTGAAGTCGCCCACAAACAATGCGAATATCTCGTCGGGACATCTGTCTGCCACAGATGTAAGTTTGGCGTAGAACATCTCTTTCACGTCAAGTTTACAAACATCGGTAGGAGCGTACACAGCAATAAGAGACATGAAGCCAAAGAAAGCTTCAATCTCAATACCATTATACGCTCATCAACAGGAGTAACCTCTACTACCGAGGGCTGGAGTCTGCTGGAGACGGCAATGGCTACTCCCTGGAGATGGTGGCCATCGCTGCGGCCCGACCAGTAATAGGTGTAGCCACCTACACAGGTCGTGCCGCTGCCAGGCCTCCTCACCTCCGAGAGAGCAGCCACCTCAACTCTCAGCCTCCCCAGTTCCCTCGACAGTAGAGGCAACCGATCATCCTGACGCAAAGAACGGACGTTCCAAGCCCCCACCCTGACTTCCCGCCTGAGGTTCAGCCTCTGGCAGTCGCTCCGGTGGATGCCACCTCTGCCACCCCCACCGACGTTGCCCCATATAAAAGGGGGGCGGGCTGCGTGCCCCATCATCCACCTGTGGGGTTCCCGAGGGCTTTCCCCCACAAGCTTCACTCTGGGCTGGCGGCCACCAGAGCGCAGGCGAGACGGGTAGTCCCCGTTCCCAGCCTGCGCTCCAGCAGTCGCCCTCCCAGCAGGGCCCACAGTCCGCCTCACTTGCTGGGTGGGAGGGGCTTTTCCCCTCCTCCCAGCCTCTCCATTTATATGTTTTACTGCCGATTGGTTTTATATCTGGGGGGAGGAGGACTGGCAAGGCCCACCTCCCCCGAGCCTCCCATTTACCCCAGGGGGCTAGGGGCAGGAGTTGGTACAGGGCCAGGGCGTGTCCACACGCCGGTGGGCCATGGCCCTGAACCTCTGGGGCCCCCCTGCTGCTCCGAGATCCCCCTCAGTTTAGCCTGGAACCGCAAGGTACCCAGTTTCCATGGGTGGCCACGAGGAGGCACTGCAGGGAGTCTCGATGATGGAGAGGCTATGCACTGGCAGGGGAGGCTTATGCAGAGCTGCTCCCTTTTTCGCACGGGGCTAGCCAGCGGTGGCAGCTGTAAGTGAGAAGGCATGCAGAAGCTCTTAACACTAACTAGACTACCACTCCATCGCTTCACACCACCCTGCGCATGAAGCCCATTATATATAATATATATATATATATATATATATATATATATATATATATATATATATATATATATTATATATATATATATATTATATATCCATATATATATATATATATATATATATATATACTATTATATATATATATATATATATATATATATATATATATATATATAATATATATATATATATATATATATACAGCAACAATAGTATATTATATATATAACACATATACCACTATTATATATATATATATATACATATATATATATATATATATATATATATATATATATAGCCATATACATATATATATATAAATATATATATATGTATACATATATCACATACCCACACACACATATATGTGTGTGTGTGTGTGTGTAATGTGCGTATGGGTCTGTGTGCATGGCTGTATTCATGTACGTCTTTTGTGGAGATAAGAAGCAGCATGCCAGATTGACGTTCAGAAAATACCTGTGACATTGTCTGTTCCCTCATTATTTTCTTTTATTTCCCTTCCTCGAGCGCGGAGGCCCTAACGTTTGTCGTATTCCCCCTAACCTCTGTTCAAGGTCAAGGGCCGCACTGCCTAAGAAGCGGCCGGCCTCTGGAGCTGCAGCTCACTCCACGGGTAACTCTCCCTGCGGGTTCCTGTGACAGAATCTGACCTATAAATGCCATGACACCTGAATCATAAATCCCATCGCCTCTCAACAATCAGCCGCAGCTCTAGCGCCTCTTGGCCGAGAGTAGGATCTGATTCCCTCGCGTTCTCTTGCAGGCGCCGTTGAAGGGCTGGATCCCTGTGTCTATGCTGCACCAGATCGCCTTCAGCGGCGCGACGCCCGAGCACCAGACGCCCGTGGTTCACGCCCAGCCCCGGGCTCAGCCTTCCTCGCGCCCACAGACCCAGGGGCACCCCGCCTCCTCCTCCAAGTCGACCCCCGGGGGCCAGGCAACGCTCGGAAAGGCCGCAGACAAAACTCCGGCGGTGCAGAAGCAGGAGCCGCCCGCGCCCCAACCCGGGTCCTTGAAGCTAGAGGAGAGCAGGGGCGCCTCGACGGCGGGGAACGCCCCCTCCGCCGAATCCAAGACGGGCGGCGTCGGCGTCGTCGCTGACGAGAAGAAGAAGTACGAGGCGATGGGCGCGAGGCCGAAGGTGCTGGGCAACCTGCAGCCGCTGGCGGGCAAGGGCGTCGGGCTGATCGAGGACGAGAAGTCGGCGAAGCACCGCGCGCGCTCCATCCTGGCGAGCGCCATCCCGGTGTCCCCGGTGTCCAGCGGCCCCCCGACGCCCTGCGGCCCCAGCCTCACCCGCAGCCCGTCCACGCCCAACATGCCCAAGGGCTACATGCCCATCACCTCTACCATCCTCACGCCCATCAACTTCCGCCAGCCCTTCGTCGCCCACAAGCGCCCGTCGACCATGAAGCAGATCACGCAGGCGGTGCAGGCAGCGTCGCAGGCCTCCTCCTCCGCCCGCGCCCGCAGCGAAACCTCCCCCTCTGGCACGGGCGTCCGCCCCGACTCCTCGAGCGCCCAGTCGCCCCCCGTCAGCGGCCTTTCGTCAGCGCTCGCCCAGCCTCACGGCGAGGCGCTCCTGCCGGCGCACGCCCGGAGCGACTCCTCGCCGGCCGCCATCGGCCTCTCCTTCCCGGCCGGCGGAGGCGGCGCGTCGCAGGCTCCCGGAGCGAAGCTCGACGGCGAAGCCCCCAGCGTGAGCGGCAAAGGCGAGGGAGGCGTTTCGCCCCCGGCGAGCACGAATGCTCAGAGCGGTGTGGAGGAGGTGCCTTCCGGAAGCAGCAAAGTTGAGAACAGCGGCGGGAAGGAAGCCGCGGCGCCGGCTAAAGGAGGCGTGAACACCGCCGCTGCGGCCGATAACGCTCCGAAGAAAACACAGTCCGCCGCATCTTCTGCGGCCACTGAGTCGTCTAATTCAGCTGCCAATAATCATGCTTCCAAACCATCCAACTCATCGTCTCCTCCAAAAACGGTAGTTACGTCTGACAACACCAAAGTCACCACCACTGGCAACACCACAAGCGCCCCTTCAAGCGCTGCGAAGACTGCTTCCTCCAGCGCAACAGCTGCCTCCTCCACCAATACAAAATCTGTAGCCTCCAGCACGAAAGCTGCAGCATCAAACAATACCAAAGTAACTACCAGTAGTAACAGCACAGTCACCACATCAAGTAACACGACGGGAGTGGCTTCTAAAAATACAACAGTCGCTTCTTCTAACAGTACTACAACATCAACATCAGTCACCACAACCACCGCAAGAAACTCTACAGCCTCAACTTCTAGTAAAGTCACCACTGCTGCTCCCAGCAGAACTACAGCTGTTACAAACAGTCAAAATACATCAGCGACTACAAGCAGAAGTACTCCGGGGACGTCCACTGCAGTCGCAGCTGTCCCCAATAAGACAACAACAGTAAACTCCAGTAAAGCCGGCGCCTCTACAAAGAATACGGCCACGAAAACAGCAGCCAGTTCAAACCCGTCGTCGGCCGCTGACAACACAACTGTCATTGCCAAAGCGTCAGCAGGTACTGTAAACAAAGCGGCGGCGACCTCCGCCGGGGCAGCGAACCCCCCTTCGGCAGGCCCCGCCGCCGCGCCCAACGCGAGTGCGGCGAACGGCCTGCCGAAGACCGGGGCCGCCTCTGCCAGCTCGACGGCCTTCGCCTCGATCACCGTGACCACGACGGCGGCGGGGACGGCGGGGGCGCACCCGACCTCCAGCGCCTCCACCTACTCGTCGGCCACGTCGTCGCGCTCCTCCTCGCCCGGGGTGTCCCTGACCACGTTCGGGCTCAACTCCGAGGGGCGAGGCATCCCCGGCGCGATCTTCTTCGCGCTCCGGCCCGAGCAGAATGGCATCCGCAGCCCCCAGCCGTGCCCCTCCTCGCGCGGCACCTCCGCCTCCTCCGTCAAGAGCCCGACGCCAGACTCTGTATCTGCTGGTCAGTCGTACAGACAAACGCTGCCGCCGTCGGGAGTCAAGAGCCCGCCCATCCTGGAGCATCCGGCCTCGAACGTCGTCAAGGAGGAGCACTGGTGGTCCGTCGAGAGCCCGGGGCGCAGCAGCACTCCCGGGCGGCAGCAGGGGGGTAAGCTGGTCAACTCGACATGGGTCAGGCTGATGGGCGGCCAGGCCAACAATCGTCAGAGTTCGGGCCTCCCGTGGCGCACCGCTCGGGCCGTGTCGGGCCAGCAGCTGGACCAGGCGCGTCGCGCGTCGCACGAGGACAGCACGAGCGGCCCGACGTCGCCCAACAGCATGTCCTCGACCGCCACCTTCAACTATACCCCCGCCGTGAACTCGCCGCCGTCGTCCAACCTGTCGTCCGCCACCAACTCGGCCGCGACGTCGCCGCTGCCGGCGGTCAACCAGAGGCCCTGCGAGGACCTCCGCTCCATGGCGTCCAAGAACATCTCCTCCGCCATCATGAGCTACGAGCTGGGCAACAAGTGCGAGCCGCTCGGGTCGCCCGTGGGGTGGGCGCCCCGGGTGGCGGGCCAGGGGCCAGACGCGGCGAAGGCGGCGCCCGCCAACGACGGCGTAGCCACCATGACGCGGCGGGACCTCGTGTGCCCCTCCTGCCAGATGCTGTTCCCTCCGGAGAAGCACCTCCAGTTCCTGGACCACTTCGAGGTCTGCAGGGGACCCGAGTATGCCGATCTATGATGAAAGGGAACGCAATATCACTCATGAAAAAGGGCTTTAGAGAATGAACGTAAGTGTCTCATTCTCTAAATGCAAGACAATATAGATTTTTGTTGAATGCTTATCTATAAAACGTATAGAGAAAAGTAAGTGCAGTTAAGCATCGGAAAGAACTGCACAGTGATACACTGTTCGAAATTCATCTCGTATGAGTTGTGATCTTAGAGCGTAAAGGGCAAAATGCCGTCTCAGAATTCAACATATCCAATTCCTCCTACCCATATTTCAACTTTTTCTTTTTCTTTTTTTGTTTTGTTTTACAAACGTACCTCTCAATGAATTTGATTTTTCCCTGCAGAGAAAGAGTTATACATTACCATTTACAATTTGACCAACCGTCTATGAAACAGAGAGGTAAAACCAGACATATATTATATACCGAGGGAAAGCTATTATATACATATATATATAACCCTTCCATCATTTTCCTTGCAAAAAGAACAAGAAAATTCGCTACGATCAGCTTAACGATTCCAAGCGAGAGAGAAACCAAGGAAGGACGTAGCAAGTCCTCGCGGAAACCGCAATTCAGTCGAACTTTTCGATGTATTTCCATGATTTAAAGAAAGGCGAAAAAGAAAGCCAGCTCGTCCCCCTGAACAGAACGAGCAACTTGTCCTGCTCGGGGTCGTGAGGGGAAGGACGAGGCGCTGAGCAAGAGGGAATCGCTCTCTCCAGCAGCCTTCCCTGCGTCGACAGAGATCAGGTCGAGCGTCGGGCGCGGCTGCGTGGGCGAGTCTCTCTTAGAACCTGTTACCACTATGGATCAGCCTGTTGCACTTTCCGCGGATAAGTGTTGGCGTAAGTGATCCAAGAGCCAAGGATAGAGAGTATTGGGGGGAAGACAGTCTCCGGCCAGAGGTAGTTGAGAAGGATCGGGTTTAGCTGTGCTGTCGAGCATATCACACAACGCGTCGAGGCGTTCGCAAGCGTTTAGCACTAGGAACGTGAAACTGAGGTCTTATACACTACATATATATATATATATATATATATATATATATATATATATATATATATATATATATATATAATATATATATATATATACATCACATAAGTATTCGTCGTTCGCACAAAACACGACAACCAGAACACCAAGACAAGAGAAGGATCCAAAGGGAATTCTGCTTCAACTGTAGATGTAGGAAACGCTGGATAAAAACACGGAAAAGGAAAAAGCCAAACCAACCACCCTTATCCACGTTCACGAATACATCGCTCAGTTCAAACAAAGCAAAACATCCAAACGAAGAAAACGTGTCATGGGAAGATTGCTTGGACCGTAGAGAAAGGTGCGGGACCATTGGCGGAGCTCATGTCTCGTCATCGGGGAAGATGGAAACCCGTGGACTCATTCAGAACGATGCAGGGGGTGTTTTGGGGGCGTGGGGATGGAGACACGCCCCGGGGGGAGTATCTGGGGCGTGTGTTACTGGAAGGTGTGACTGGATTTTTTTTTTTTCCTTTTTCTTTTTCTTCTCTGTCTGCTTGTTCGTCTTCTACTGCTGCTTTTTCTTATTAGCATTCATCTTATTCTTCCTCTTCTTCTTTACTGTATAACAGTTTGAGAACTTTAGCTTTTTCTTATTTTTTTTTTCTTTGTCGTCTTTTTCTTCCTCTCTTTTTTCCAGTGTTGCATTTTCTTCAATGAGTGATGATTTGCCATTTTTCATTTCTCTCACTTTACCTCCTCCCTGTTTTTTTTCTTCCTTTCTCTTTTCTTCTTATACCTCTTCACCATCTTCTTCTTTTTCTTTGCCATCCTTCTCCTCCTCTTCTTCCTTCTCCTTCTCATTCTTCTTCTGGTCCTCCATCATATAATCTTCTCTTCTTCTTCTTCTTCTTCTTCTTCTTCTCTCTTCTTCTTCTTTTTCTTCTCTTCTTCTCCTCTCCTCCTCCTCCTCCTCCTCCTCCTCCTCTCCTTCTTCTTCTTCATCCTCATCTTCCCCTTTAATCTTCCTCTTTGCCTTTTCTCCTTTTTCTTCTTCCAGTATTGCACCGTCCACACCCCGCCTGCATCCTCACTAAAAAAAGTGGTTCTGATATTTTTTAAAGATTATTGTGTATATATCCTGATTCGTGTAAATTATTATATGAGAGATTAATTGCTTCTATATCACTGATACTGTTGTGAATTAGTTTTATGTATAACTGAATTGTTTCTGTATAATTAATTTCTTGCAATGTCATAATGACACTGCAATGTATTTTGTACATTTACTTGATTCTTGTACAGATGCAATATTATGTATAAGCTAAATAAACTAAATGGAAAATTCTGTTAATTTGAATGCACATAATTGGCTTATACAATGACACTTCCAATCCTTTTTAAAAGATGAAAAAAATAATAGATATATAAAAAACAGAAAAAGATACACACTACATATGACATGTTTCAAAAGTAAGAAAAAAAAAAGAAAATATAAGTGCTAGGAATTAATGGAACCTATATGTAAATTAGCATAGTCCGTGTTAGTTTAGACTCGTTTCAATACTCTGTTTGGCACATGAGCCTCACAGAATCCGATACTCTTTTGTTTCGTATGCGTTCAAATCTGACGAAGAAAAAAAATACATTTAAAAAAAATATATTAAAATTCTTGAAACATCAAACTCAAATGTGAATATCCGTTATTATTTTTTTTTCCTTTTTAAATGTTTTGATGTGAAATTCTGAAGTTCAGCGTCACTTTTGTATCATTTAATATGTGTACATCCTGTTGTTTATATTGCTTGCCCGAAGGTTTATATGCTTGTATATTAAAGTTACGCTTTGATCTAATGTTTTCTTCCTTATTTTCATTGTTATTCCTTTTGTGATGGTGATAAAATATATTCCTCTTGTTCATGAGGATGAGGAAAAAGAGGAAGGGGAGGAGGAAAAAGATGATGATGAGGAAGAAAGAGATGATGAGGAGGAAAAAGAGGAAGAGGAGGAGGAGGAAAAAGAGGAAGAGGAGGAGGAGGAAAAAGAGGAGAGGAGGAGGAGGAGGAAAAGAGAAGAGGAGGAGGGGAAAAAGGAGGAAGAGGAAGGGAAAAAAGAGGAGGAGGAGGAAAAAGAGGAAGAGGAGGATAGTGATGACAGATGTGAAGATAATGATACTAAATGCTGATGATGATGGAGGTGATGAGGCTGATGATGATGGCAATGATAAAGGAATTGATAATAATGATAATGATAACGAAAAAAATAATGATAATTATGATTACAGTGATAGAAACAATAATAATATGAACAGTGATAATAATGATAATGATAATAATAATAATTATAACAATGGTGGATATAATGATAATTATGATAATGATAATGATAATAATATTAATAATGATAATGATTATAATGATAACAATAATAGTAATGATAACGATAATGATAACAATAAGAGTAATAATAATAGTGATAATAGTGATGTTACCAATAATAATGATAATAATAATAATAATAGTAATAATAAAGATAATGATAACAATAAGAGAAACGAATAAGATAAAAAAAAGATAATAATGATAATAGCGATAATAACAACAGCACTACCAACAACAGCGACAACGACAATAATAATGAGTGATAATGAAATAATAATAAAGATAATATTAACAATGATAATCATAATAATAATAATGATGATCATGAGAAGAACGTTAATAATAATGACAATAATGACAATCAGGCTACTAGTAAGAATGATAATAAGAATGATAACGATGATGATAAAGTATAGTAGTGATTATAATAATAATGATAATAACAATTATGATAACAGTAACAATAATATTAAGAAGAATGATATTGACAATAATGATTATAATGAAATAAGAATGATGATAATAGGAACAATAAAGGTAGTGATAATAATGGAAATGATGATAATAATAATAAAAGTAATGATAATCATGATAATGTTAGTAATGATAATAATGATAATGATAATAATAATAATGATATTGATGATATACAAAAATAAATATTCTAATAATGATAATAACAATACAATAATGATATGATAATAATAATAATGATAATAATAATGATAATAATAATAATAATGATAATGATGAATGTTAATGATAATGGTGATGATGAAAAACAAAACTACAACAACAACAGGAACAACAACAACAACAATAATAATAATATAAATATTAATGATAATAACAAAAATGATAATGATGATAACGATAATAACAGCAATGATGATAATGATGATGATAGTGATAATAATAACAGCGATAGTAATGATAATACAGAATAACAATAGTAAAAATAAAAATAATGTTAATGATATTAATAATGATAATATTACCAATAATGATAATGTTGATGATAATGATGATGATAATAATTATGATAGTAATGATAATGATAATAGTAATAACAATAATGATAACAGTAATGGTAATGATAACAATGCCAATAATGATGATAATGATGACATCAACAATAACAAGGATAAAAATAATAAAAAGAAAATAATGATGATGATAAGGATATAACAATGTTGATAATGATGGTTATGAGGAAGAGAATAATGATAACAATAAGAATAATGATAATAGTGACAATAGTAACGAAAACAACAATGATAATAATAATAATAATCATCATTATCATCATAATAATGATGATAGTAATAACAATAGATATGATAATGATAATGATAATAATGATAATAATAATCATCATCATCATCATCATCATCCTAATAATGATAATGATAATAATAATAATAATAAATATAATAATAGCTACAATCATAATGATACTAATATGTGTGTTTATAGTCAATGAGGATTAAATAAAAGCATCTGAAATATGTACTTTATTGAAAGTCGTGAGTAAAGATGAGGCATAGCCCTAGACAGCAGTACAAATAACACACGAAAGGTTAGACATGATAGTAAGAAGTCAATTTATATATCACAAAGTTCCTTCTTATTTACAAATGATTTGGAACAATATTCTGAGTACACTTATTCCAAGACACCTTAAACTAACACTTTCAAAATCCAACACTTTTTTAAAATTCATTTGTGCGTTTTTATTTTAATTATTATTTTTTGGGGGGTTGTCTTTGGCATTTCGTCCAAAGGAGAGAAGAGAAGGCGATTTTTTCCATTGCAAATGAGCCTGTTGTTATTGTGGCACTTGTTGAAAACTGTCTGTGGCGCTTGGCACTTCCTCGAGACGAAGGGAGTGGCACATCCTTCTGGGGTGCGATATGGTGACACTTCCTGTATGTTCTGTGGGATAGGACAGTGATTCTCTCAGCTGGAGATTCACTGTGTGTTCTGTGGGTTAAATATAGCTGGAATGTCATTGTATGTTCTGTGGGAAAATACAGCTGGAATCTCACTGTATGTTCTGTTGGAAAATACAGCTGGTCTCATTGTAAATTCTGTGGGATACTTACAGGAGTATCACTGTATATCCTTTGGGAAAATACAACTGGAGTCTCACTGTATGCTCCGTAGAAAAATACAGTTGCAGTCTCACTGTATGTTTTGTGGTAAAATACAGCTGGGGCTTACTGCAAGCTCTGTAAGATGTTTACAAGTCTCACTGTATATTCCGTGGGAAAAAAAGCAGCAGACGTCTCACTGTTTGTGTGAAAATATAGTGATGTTTTCAGTGTGGAATCTCGTAGGGAATACTGTGTGGGTAGTACAGTGATGTTTACAGTAGCCACGTATCGAAGTCAGAGGTATGGTCTCGTAATTACACGTTCTCTCACGTCTTTTCTAGCATTATTGATGTCACTTCTTGAACACCAGCGCCAGATGTTTTCCAAGGTTGGCACTTCTGTTGACACGAACAGTTATAAACCGACTGGCACTTCATGACGTCACCACTGGAAGTACACT
>NW_020870030.1:1132016-1142321 GCF_003789085.1 Penaeus vannamei
CCCTTTTCCCTTCCTTCCCCTCCTCTCCCTAAAATCCCTCCCTTCTACTCCTTCCACTGCCTTCCTTTCCCTCCCCCCTCTCCCTTTCCCCCTCTCCCCTTTTCCTCCTCCCTCTCCCCTTTTCTCCTCTCGCTTTACCCCTCCTTCTCCTTCCTCTCACCCAACCCCCCTGTCTTACCTCTCCCTTCCTCCCCCACACCCTCTCCCTCCTTCCCCTTCCTCTCCCTCCTTCCCCTCACTCTCCCCTCTCTCCCCAACCCCCTATCTTACCTCTCCCCTCCTCCCCCTCCCTCTCCCCCAACCCCCCCCCCTTCTTACCTCTCCCCAGAACTTCTCTCCGACTTCGATGTCTCCGGCGCCGTTGTTCCTCGCCGCCGAGCTCGGAGTCCGCCCATTCACGAGTGCCGGGGCGTGGCGTTGCAGCTGAGGGCGCCCATGCTACGGTGGAGGGGCGCGGGCGTGCGGACGAACTCGGCGGGAGAGGTTGAACGTGGGCGGCGGCGGCGGCGCGGCGGCGGGGCAGGCTGGGGTGTGGGAGGCGCAGAGGGTGGGTCCGGCCTTCCACAGGTGCTCGCCGTTGTGGGACAGGTGGGAGAGGCTCACGTCGTCGCCCTCGTCGTAGTAGACGTTGCCGCAGCACACACCTGGTGGGGAAGGGGGGGGGGAGGGGGGTGTTATTCTCTGTGTCGGTCATTCTCTGTAGTTGGTCTCTCTCTTTCTCTCTCTGGGCTCTCTCTCTCTCTCTCTCTCTCTCTCTCTCTCTCTCTCTCTCTCTCTCTCTCTCTTTCTCTCTTCTCTCTTTCTCTCTCTCTTCTCTCTCTCTCTCTCTCTCTCTCTCTCTCTCTCTCTCTCTCTCTCTCTCTTCTCTCTCTCTCTCTCTCTCTCTCTCTCTCTCTCTCTCTCTCTCTCTCTCTCTCTCTCTCTCTCTCTCTCTCTCTCTCTCTCCCTTGAAAACGCGGAAAAAGACTATCCGGCTGGAAGATACATTGCTTGTCTGTGAGGTTGTTGCTAAATTTTCAGACCTCATGTACGCACTTGTGTACGTAAAGACACACACACACACACACACACACACACACACACACACACACACACACACACACACACACACACACACACACAACACACACACACACACACACACACACACACACAACACACACACACACGAACACACATGCCCTTTCACACAAAGGCCTAAACATACACACATATGCACACACGCTTACAAACCCACACGCATGCACACACGCTTACACACACACACGCATGCACACACGCTTACACACACACATGCATACACATGCCGACACACCCCCCTCCCACATATGCACTCGAGCCTACACACATACACAGACGAACACTTACATGCATAGCAAGCATAGATATAACAATCACACACACATGCATGACACAAACACACATATAACACGCGCACACATAACACAACATTAATATGACAAACACACACATAACACAAGTACAGCTCAAACACGCAAACATACACGAATGACAAACACATACACACCTACATAAACGCCTTAATACACACACATACCTAATACCTACACAGACCTATTCCTATACTTACACACGCATACACACCTTAATACGTACACCTACATTCGCACACACAACCCCAGTGCCTATACTTACACACACCTTAATGCCTACACCTACACAGACACACACGCACAATAATACCTACACCCATACAGACAGACACACCCTAATACCTACACCTACACTCACACACTAATACCTACACCTACATAGACACATGCACCCAAATACATACACGTACAAACGCATACGCCCATATTTCTACATACATACACATACACCCTAAAACTCATACCAACACTTGCACACACACATCTTAATACCTACACTTACACACACACACAAATAATGATACCTACATTTACACAGGCGCACACAAACTACCTACACATAAACTATACCGAAAAAACACACATAAACCGCGCCGGGAAATAAAACACACACATAAACCGTACTGGAAAAACACACACAAATAAACCATTCCGAAAAAACACACATAAACCGTACTGGAAAAAATACACACACATAAACCATTAACACAACACACACATACACACACACACACACACACACACACACACACACACACACATAAACCATTCCGAAAATACGCCACACATAAACCATTCCGAAACACACAACACACACACATAAACCATACCGGAATAAAAACCCTTTTACCGGATTACCAACCCTGTTATGAACCGTCTCCTCCATGGCGCGGCGGAACACGGGCGAAAAGAGCCAGAAGACGAAGATGATGATGGTTCCTCCGCCCACACTCACCACCCACACGCCGTAGTCGAGCCCGCCGGGGATCTGGGGGGAGGGGGGGAGAGGGGAGTTTTAGGTTTTATGTCAGGTGCGGTCGAAATATTTGTTTTATTCTTTCTCTTTTATTGTTCTTTGTATGTATGTACTGTTCTTTGTCTGTCTCTCTCTCTCTCTCTCTCTCTCTCTCTCTCTCTCTCTCTCTCTCTCTCTCTCTCTCTCTCTCTCTCTCTCTCTCTCTCTCTCTCTCCTCCCTCTTGTCTCTCTGCCTTTCTCTCTTTCCCTCTCTTTCTCATTCTCTCTCTCTCTCTGTCTCTGTCTGTCTGTCTCTCTCTCTCTCTCTCTCTCTCTCTCTTCTCTCTCTCTCTCTCTCTCTCTCTCTCTCTCTCTCTTACCCCCCCTCTCTCTCTTCTCTTCTCTCTCTCTCTCTCTCTCTCTCTCTCTCTCTCTCTCTCTCTCTCTCTCTCTCTCTCTCTCTCTCTCTCTCTCTCTCTCTCTCTATCTATCTATCTATCTCATTCTCTCCTCTCCCCCTCTCTCTAATGCATTCTTTCCTCCTCTCCCTCTTTCCCTTTCAGCCATGATTTATGTGATGGCAAGAAGATGAAGAGGAATAGGCTAGCGTGTACAAGGTGTATCAAAGTATATGTCATAAATATATCAAGTATGATGGAATGTGGCAAAGGGAATTGTGCTTGAGATGTGAGATAAGGTGAGATAAGATAATGGTATTCTGTATTGTTCAAAGATAAAGATAATGGTATTCTGTATTGTTCAAAGATAAAGATAATGGCATTCTGTATTGTTCAAAGATAGATATTGGATATAGATCATTTTGACTTTTTTTGCGTGGGTTTGATATTAGATATAATACATGTACTTAGATTGGGGCAAAGTGGAGGATTTGGATATATTTCACGACTCGTATTGAAAGGCTTAATAGTAGAAATTATGATAATGTTATTACGCAATTACACAAAATACTACAAGCCTTACATAAAAAAGAGAGAAAATTAAATAACAATTTACAACACAAACAACAATAACAATAATACAATAAATACGTCGAGACAAGGACAATTACCCTTACATTAACGACGAGAACGAATAAAGAGAAAATTCACAAACACAATTAATGAAAAAATAAAGAGAAATGTAACACTACCAAATGACGAGAAATCCGAAGAGGACATTTAAGGAAGAGGAAGGAGGGAAGAGAAGAGAAAGGATGAGAGAGAAGAGGAAGGAGGAGAGAGAAGAGGAAGGAAGAGAGAGAAGAGGAAGGAGGAGAGAAAAGAGGAAGAAGAAGAGAGAAGAGAAAAGGAGAAAGGTGAGGAGGAAGAGATGAGAGAAGAAAGACTGGAAGACGGAGGAGGGAGAGTAAGAAGAGAAGAGAAGAGAGGTTGAAAGACGTTGATAGGAAGGGAGTAGGAAGAAAAGAAAAGAAAAAGAGGGAGAAAAAAAGAAAAGAAAAAAAGTGAGTGAAAACGAAGAAAGCAAATCAAAGAGGAGAGAAGAGAGAGAGAGAAAAAAAGGAAAAAAAAAGAAAATAACAAAACAACAACATGACGTAAAAAGGGCAACAAAAATAGACATATAAATAAATAAACAAATGAATAATGAAAAAAGAAATAAGAGAAAAAGACAAACACTATTAAATACATAGATAAGGAAGACACAAATAAGAAAAAATCAACAATAAGCTCTGAAACGGACAATTGAATGAGTAAATAAAGAAGAGAAAAATAAGAGAAAAAAAATCAACAATAAGCTCTTCAACACACCCTAAAAAAAATATATATATATATGGAAGAAAGAAATAAGATAAAAAAAATCAACAAGCTCTTAAAGTGACTCTTAAATAAATAAGGAAGAGAGAAATAAGAGAAAAATTCAATAACAATACGTTCATAGACTCACTTTTAAATAAATAAATAAGGAAAGAAAAACAAAGAAAAAATCAACAATAAGGTCTTAAACTCACCCTACATAAATAAATAAGGAAGAGAGAAATAAGAGAAAAAAGATCAACAACAATCTCTTAAACTCACCCTTAAATAAATGAATAAGGCAGAGAACAATAAAAGAAAAATTAACAATAATCTCTTAGACTCACCCTTGAATAAATAAATTAAGGAAGAGAGAAATAAGATAAAAAACAATAAGCTCTTAAACTCACCCTTAAATAAATAAGTAAGGCAGAGAGAAATAAAACAAAAAATCAACAACAAATTTTTAGTCACCCTTAAATAAACAAATAAGAAAGAGAGAAATAAGAGATCAACAACAACAATCCCTTAAACTCACCAATAAATAAATAAATAAAGAGGAGAGAAATAGAAAGAAAAAAATCAACAACAATAAACCCTTGAACTCACCATTAAATAAATAAATAAAAAGAGAAAAAGAAAGAAAAAAAATCAACAACAATAAACCCTCGAACTCACCATTAAATAAATAAAAGAAAGAGAAATAGAAAGAAAAAAAATCAACAACAATAAACCCTTGAACTCACCAATAAATAAATAAATAAAGAAAGAAATAGAAAGAAAAAAATCAACAATAAAACCTTGAACTCACCATTAAATAAATAAATAAAAAGAGAAAAAAAAGAAAAAAAATCAACAACAATAAATCCCTAGACTCACCCTGGAATTCGTACAAGCTGTGATGATCTGCCTCAACGTCCACGGTGTGATGAGAATGATGAAGGACAGAGACACCACCGCCATCACACGGCAAGTTCTCATGCTCTCGCGTCTCTCCTTCATCAGCATCTGTGTGGGAGGTCGCGGGGTCTTTGGGTTAAAGTGACGTCATTGGAGACCGATGAACGTCACTAGTTTGGTGACGTTGTGGGAGAGAGAGAGAGAGAGAGAGAGAGAGAGAGCAAGAGACTGAGAGAGGAGAGAGAGAGAGAGAGAGAGAGCAGAGAGAGATGAGAGAGAGAGAGAGACGAGAGAGAGAGAGAGAGAGAAGATACAAACAGAGGGAAAACAGCAAAAGCAGATTTAATTAAGCAGAAATCCTCGAATTATAAATCACAGCTTCATCAAGTCGATCAGCAAATCTTTCGCAAACACCCAGACAAACGCACTTAAGCTTGTTTATATTCCTTGTTTAATTGATTATCACATTACATACAACACACCATACGCAAGAATAACAAGCAAGATAAAAGGGAAAAGATACATACAGAGAAGAAGAGAGAAACCCACATTCACTTTCAATAACAACACACACACGTCGCTGCCTCGCATTTCTCACCCCGATATGGCAGTTAAGTCGGGTTGTTCCTCACGATGGCTGAACATTACCGAGATCCCAAGACAACTGATGCAGCGACGTCCATAGTATAACTCAGGGTGTGGAACTGCCTCCGTCCCCCATTGCCAGGTCGGGAGCTTGAGGCATGTGGTGTGTTGCAGGGGAGGCTGGAATGTCGTGTCGTATTGCCTTGCAGTTTCAATATGATTTGTCGTTTTCGTTTATGGCTTTGCTGTGTTCTGTGTTTTTTTTTTTTTTTTGTATTTTGTTGTTGATGTGAGTATGTTGTGCTTTTTGTGTTTTATGGTGTATGTTTTCTTTTGTATTTAAGCTTGATTTGCCGTGTTTCTCTTTCGGCTGAGCTGTTTTGCTTTCAGGAAGTGTAGACTTTTTGTTTATTACAGTTACCCTTTAACATGATTAGCCGTTTTCTATAATCGTTCTGCTGTTTGTCTTCACTCTTTTCATTTCGGGAAAATTTACCCTATCCATTTAATTGCATCAATATTGACCTTTAGAAAGAAAATAAAATAAATAAAAATATAAAGAAGAAAGTGAAAATAAAGAAGACAGAGAAACTAAAGAAAAACAAAGAAAATGAAGGGATTCAGCAAACACGGTTCTTGAAGCTGGCCGTTCCCACTACAGGCGAGGCAGTATTAAGACAAGGTCAAGGGTCTGCAACTTCCTAGAAGATGTTAACATGTGACAAGTTCTCGCCGCGGAATCCTGAGAAAGTTGAAGCATTAAACGGCGTGCAGAATGGCCCTGGTGTCGCGAAGTGAGCCGAGACAACGACTCAAGACGATGAGACGCAGTAAAAGCTGATGTCTTAAAAGAAAAGAAGAAAAAAAGGTAAAATAACACGTATGAATGTGGATATTATAACCTGAATCTGAAGAGATAATTAAGGCGTAATGATAATGGGATTATTTCTTCACTTCAGGCACGTAAAATCTTGATACGATTAAGAAGATTTCCTGGAAGCTCTGACCGCGCGGGTGTGACTGAATAAACTCTACGGGGAAACCCGCCAAATTTAACTTACACGATCATGAACGCCGAAGAAAGCTTTGACTCCCTAAGACGATCTAAGCGGAGTAAGTATATATTCGCACGCGCGGGTTATGTAAGAAAGCATAGGCGAGGAGGAAGCACCGGGAATGTTAATGTTGTTTGCTGGAGTGAGAAACTCTTCCAAACTTGCGGAGTTGCTCGGAACCCGTCGTGAAGCGTGCAGGAGGAGGAGAGGAGCGTAAAACAACGTGCGAATACACACACTCTCTCTTTCGCAACACACACACACACGCACATTCATATATATCTATATATATATATATAATATATAATATATATATATATATTATATATATATATATATATATATGTATATATATATATGTACTGTGTGTGTGTGTGTGTGTGTGGTGTGTGTGTGTGTGCGTGTGTATTTACCAAACAAACACACAACCAACATACATATATATATGTGTGTGTGTGCGTATTTATATTATCTTATCCATAAACAAAGTCAAAACCTACGAGGAAGAAAAACAGACGAAAAATAAAGAAATAGAAGCGAGACAAAAGAAAAAATGCATTACATAATAGCAGTAACTTGGGGAGATACTGTAACCTTTGGCCTAATGAAGTCTGATTGTACAGATAACGAGAAAGAGACATGAGAAAGGAGAGAAGGAAGGAGAGAGAGAGAGAGAGAAAGAGATAGATATATAGAGAGATAGATAGATAGAGAGAGAGAGAGAGAAGGGAGGGAGAGAGAGAGAGAGAGAGAGAGAGAGAGAGAGAGAGAGAGAGAAGAGAGAGAGAGAGAGAGAGAGAGAGAGAGAGAGAGAGAGAGAGAGAGAGAGAGAGAGAGAGAGAGACTAACAGACAGATACAAGAGAAATAAAAACTTTGAAGTAGTATGAAAAAATACAGGATTAGAAGTAGATGAAATTCCTTGGATTCCAGTGAACGCAACAGCTGTCCATTTGGCCTGTCTTCTCACACTCACAAAGTGCTATTTAGAAGTTAAGAAAGTGTCTGTACGTTTATATTTACACTGTGTGCGTGTACGTATGCACATGTGTGTGTGTGTTCATGATTGTAAGCGTGTTGTGTGTGTATATGTATGTGTATATGTTTTGTGTGTGGATGTGTGTAATTGTTTGTATATGTGTTTGTGATTTTAGGTTTGCGTTTGTGTGTATGCATGTATTTGCAAATAAGAATGTATTTATGATACAATCCTCTATATACATGTAATTGCATAAATGCACACACACGCACACACACGCACACATGCACACACACACACACACACACACACACACCACACACACACACACACACACACACACACACACATATTCACCCATGTTTTATATCAACTTAAATCTATCTATTGCCTGTCCGTACCGAACCCACCGTCCATCCTGTCCGTATACCAACCAATCAAGACTGACAGCCGAGACGAAACGGAAAGGCGGTCGCTGCTGCCTCTGACCTTCAGCCGAATTACAAAACAAATAGAAAAATCGCCCCATGAAGGAAATGGACCGGGCGCTGAGGATCGGCTGTAATCTCCCCGCACGGCCAATAGATGGCGCGCGCTCTGCCTCGGCTGACGTTTTCTTTTTCTTTGTTTTTTTGTGTGACTAAGACGTAGTTCTTTTTTCTATTTGTGATAGATAGAAATAGATAAATGTGTATAAATAGATTCGTTTATTTATCTATCTTCACTTGATTGCGGATACTTTTGCTCGTTCGACTAGACTGACATTGAGATTCAGATTTCCTCTTATTATTACTATCATTATTTTCATTATCATAATTGCTATCATTACTACTACTGCTATTATCATTAATGTCTTACTCTTTATTTTCCATTTCCTCTTTTATCATTATTATCATTATTTTCGTAATCATTATTGTCATTATTAGCCTCATTATTATTATTATTATCATCATCATTGTTATTATCATTATTACTATTTTATTACTATTATCATTATTATTATTATTATCATTATTATTACTATTATCATTATTTTTATCCTTATCATTGTTATCATTATTACTCCCACCACTGCAGAACCGCCATTGCAATTACAACCACAAATCTCATCCAATCAACATCCCCAACTCACCAATTGCCAAATTACCAATTCACCAACAACAACAACACAATCAATCACCACCACCAACAACAACCAACATCCCAAATCGCACCAATTACAACCAAATCTCCCACCACCACAACAACCAACATCCCCAACTCACCACCAATTACAACCACAATCCCACCACCAACAACCCACCAAACCAACAATCAAACCACCATATCTCGCACTCAACAACATCCCCCAAACCACAACACAACCACAATCACCACCCAACCAACACACCAACATCCTCAACCCACCACCAATCACAACCACCAACAACCAAACCACCTCAAAATCACCCTTACGTTCTAATCACCTCGTAACGAGATATAACGACCGCCTCTTCCATCATTTTTATTCCGCTTAAGAATAATTTCGCCATGTAATATCTTGCAGCTACAATATCGCCTTGCATTAATTTTCATAACCATTCCATTAGCTCCCTGATCTACGCGTCGAGACCAGTCGCAGGGGGAGGAGGCTTTGTTTGTCAGTCCACGCGTTGTTTTTGTTTAGCTTGTTTATTTTGCTTTATTTGTTTGTTTATTTATTTTTGTTATTTTTGTTTAGCTTGTTTATTTTGCTTTATTTGTTTGCTAATTTACTTTATTTATTTAGTTGCTGGTTTGTTTATTCACTGGTCTGTTTATTTTTTTACGGGGTCTCTTTTTGGAAGTGACTTCTGGTACGGTAGAAAAGCCGCCGATTGGTGTTTTCTGCGCATTGCGTGGTGAAGCCAGACAAGATGCGGCGTCTTGCAGAAGAAGGCTTAATCTCAATCAGGTTAGTTTAGGTTATATAAGGTTAGGTTAGATTTAATAATAAGGTAGCGTTAGGTTATATAAGGTTAGGTTATATAAAGTTAGGTTAGATTAGCTAAGGTTAGGTTAAGTAAGGTTAGATATTAAACCTTAGCTTAGATAGTATATGCTTAAGTAAGGGCAGCTTAGCTTAAAGGTGATAGAATAGGTTATATTAAGTGAGAATGATCTTAGCTGGTAGGTTAGTTAGTCACAGTTTGATTAGTTGAGTTAGTCAGCTAAGTAACGATGTAGGTTAGCTGTAAAGTCTATGTTAGCTTCGTACATATTTATTCGAAAAATGACGGTTTTATATGTTATTACGCAAAGTTTGTGCCGTACTGGCCTAACCGTGTTTAAAATCGGATATTGGTTGCTCGTACGCGTAAACCTTCTCATTTTAAACAAATTCACATTTTTCTTTAGCTGTAAATTGTCGTGAATTATATTTCTATGGTTCATCGATTTATTAATCGTAAAAACTTCACTGTTATTGTTTATTAATCTATCGATTAGTACTATAACCATTACTCTTAATTTTATTTATGTATATCATCATTTTAGATAAGTAATAACAAAAATAATCATTATTTTATTGATTATTATTATTCATTCATCTAATTACATATTTCCATCTACTCTTATTGTCATATTATGTATTAGATCCATCATCCTATAATAGTAATAACAAAAAATTCACATAATTCATTGTTATCTTTAAATCATTATCATTA
>NW_020870030.1:1144921-1147421 GCF_003789085.1 Penaeus vannamei
AACAGGGACCGAGTTCTGCGCACATGAGAACGGTGCAATTCCCGATCCCCTGTCAGACGAGCCGCACGACATGCATCTGTGGCTTCCAGTGTCTCCCGCGAGATGAATTCTGTACTGCTCTCGGGCGTACACCAATCGTATCTTGAGCTGCATCAAGCGTTTCACGCTTAAAGGTATCCCACAGAAGAACAGGGTCTGTCAGACTGCCAAGCACTGCGAAACGATCAGAGATTGCCTCAGCTAACCTGCAGGCACACTCCCCCTCCCTCAGCCTGTCCAAATGAAACACCCTAGGGTGATCATTTGACCGCTGGGGGGTTTTGAAGTGGACTCGGAGGGTAGCCACAACCAATCCATGGTCAGTACCACAGAACTCAGCACTCCAGTACACCCTGCAATTTTGAAGGATCCTCCAACGAGTGCTAACAAGTATGTGGTCGATCTCCTTGGCTGCGTTACCCGCATCACTGTACCATGTCCAGCGATGAGGGTCTGGGCGCTGTACCAGGAGCCAGAAATCCTCAATTTCTGGGACCTAGCAAAGTCCCGGAAAAGGAGCTATTCTCGCTACCGCATCAGCTCCTGAACCATGGGGACGACAGACATCTCATAGCCAGCTCGATCACAGCCAGATACCGCATTGAAGTCGCCCAGAACAATGCGAATATCTCGTCGGGGACATCTGTCTGCCACAGATGTAAGTTTGGCGTAGAACATCTCTTTCACGTCAAGTTTACAAACATCGGTAGGAGCGTACACAGCAATAAGAGACATGAAGCCAAACATATATATATATATACATATATATATAGTATATATATATTATATATATATATATATATATGTGTGTGTGTGTGTGTGTGTGTGTGTGTGTGTGTGTGTTTGTGTGTGTGTGTGCATACATACATACATATATATATATTATTATATATGTATATATATATATATATATATATATATATATATATATATATATATATATATATATATATATATATATATGGGTATACATATATATTGCGCGTATGTGTGTGTGTGTAGATTTTTTGTGTAGATACACACACACATACACACACACACACACACACACACACACATATAAAATATATATATATAATATATATATATATATATATATATATATATATATATATATATGTGTGTGTGTGTGTGTGTGTGTGTGTGTGTGTGTGTGTGTGTGTGTGTGTGTGTGTGTGTTGTGTGTGTGTGTGTGTGTGTGTGTGTGTATGTGTGTTGTGTGTATGTGTGTATTTTCATTAAGGGAGGTCCACGTACCTTTAATCCTCGCCTGAATCTGCTACTGTATATAATATATATATATATATATATATATATATATATATATATATATATATATATTATATATTATATATGTATGTATGTATATATGTATATGTATATGTATATATATATATATATATATATATATATATATATATATATATATATATATCGTTAAAAATGAAGCGAATTCACAAACTCTATCGACATAACGAAGCAGACGTCATGCAATCCCCATCGAACAAACGGTATAGAAATATATCTGTTAAAAAGAATGAACCAGCGGTTCCGCGAACTATACATCGGCAATTAACTAATTAGAATTGAGCGCGTTTTTTCGAATTTGTGTTGATGGCTAAAAAATATCATTTCCACTTTCATATCGTATCGTATGCATAAAAAGAGGGAATATGCAATATGGAAAGATCATATTTTTAAACATATTTTGATCGGAGTATATTTTCTCATTTATTTTAAAACAAGGGAAAACACCTTTTTAAAAGTTACATGTACTTCTATATATTAAATTTTAAGTACGTCAATTTACACGGGTGCACGCTCACATTACCTGCCTGTCTAATGTACATTGTCTGCTGTTAATAAAGTATTCAATAAAACAGAACCTTAGTTGAGCAGCCTTGCGTCTTTCGGAGTTCTCAATTTTCTTGTTGATTCGTGTTAACGGCTGTTGTGGAGGCGTTAGTGATTGTCATAGCCGTGGAAGTGATGTTTGAGTTTGAGTTTAAGTCTCAGGCATTAAAATGTTCACTCCACAGCATCCTAACATTTCATGATCTTCCAATTGATTTTTTGCGTGTTTCAAGTGTCGTAAGAAGAGTTCCGCCAGGGTGCTTGTTAAAGTAAACGTTGGGCGAGCCCGATACCCTTGCAGCCTTAACCTATTCACCTTTCCTAATCATTTCTAAGCAAGCAAAACATAAAGTATAGGCTTTTTAAAAACATCTTTGGCAGATTGAGGAAAGCCCCAACGTCAGAGAGGCCCGCTCGAGTTGTGTTGCAAGAATTCGCAACACAACAACACCAATGTGAAATTCTTGACAAGGGTCCGCTACGCACCCATTTTGATTATTTTTTCTACTAGAAAGGCATTTTGTGCTTATATTTTTCAACAGAAATGCATGGAATATAATTCTAGAGCATTCTGTATCTAGAGAACGAAGAATTCAACCATGTGCAT
>NW_020870030.1:1154921-1158262 GCF_003789085.1 Penaeus vannamei
TTTTTTCTTTCTCTCAGTTATGTAAAAGGACGCTTTTCTCTCCCTTATGACATTATGCGATTTTTCTTTTCCAAACGAATGTTTTCTACTTGCCATTAATGGCAAAAGTACTGAAAATATTGCTTCAGTTGCCACTTTTTCTGTTTAGGTGTGTGATTTTAACCTTTCCTCTATGATTTACCTCCTTGACTCTATGTTGCTCGCCATATACCCCTTTACTGCCATGTAATTATCAGGAATGTCTAATGCAGTCGCATAGAAAGAAAAAGTAAGTGCCTTTGTTTGCAAGTAATATGATGATTATGGAAAATATATAGTTACTGATGACTTGGTTTTAAAAAAAGAAATGGAAATTCGCATGCCAGCTGCTAAGACCTATTGCATCATGTCCACTTTCTACGCCTTTGGAGTAAATTTATCCTTGATTGAAAATCCCGGTTTTAGGCGAATTTATCTATGTCCAATAGACGTAAAATTATAAAAGCTCTATGACAAAAGAGTTATTTTATCCTAAAACTTGTTTCATATATTATAAAAGTCCTTTGTTTTCATAAAGAATCTGCTGCTAAAACGGCAAATAGTAATTTAACAATTACTTGGCCTTCTTCTTTTATACATTTGTTTTTCTCTCTCTTTTATTTTGATGGTGAAAATGTTATTTAAGGGCCTTGAACGGTTTTCGTCGCTACGACAATTAGTGAGTAACTTGATGAAAATGTATGCATTACTTAAAAAACGGTGCCTAAATGTGCGTAATACAGGTAAAATGATAAAAACTATGACAAGAAGGGCAAACGAGTTATATCATTTTATCCTAAAATGTCTTCATATCTTATCAAAGCCTTTGTTTAGATAAAGGGCCTGTGGCTAAAACGTAAAAAATGTTACAATTGCTTAAAGCCTTCTCTTTTGTACATTTTTTAAAAGATAAATAGTTTTAAGGAACCTTTAACAGTTTTCATTGCTATGGCAATTAGTGAATTAAGTAGTGAAACATTATATCTTAGCCGGGAATGTTTAGATGTTTAGATGTTTCTTCATCTGACATGAAAAAGTATTACGTTTATCAAAAAATATTGAAGAGGTCGAGTAGCAAGTTTTATTCAATGTCGCTGTAAAAATAGTTGTTTCTCTTTGTACAGGGAGATTTGATCAAAGGTAAGTATGCATTACTTTTTAATGGTGCCTAGATGAGCGTTCCCCGATAAAGTTAATTACAGTAGGCCGACGGAGTGGTGGCTATCTCCGGAAGATAGCAAGTTATTTAGTTCGATCTTTAACCGCATATTTGTGGGCAGGTGAGAAAGACGATTGCGGGAGATCGAGAAGTAAAGTTTGGTTGAATTTATGCCCTCAAGCAAGTTTATTTTTGACATCTTACAATGTTTTTTTCTGTTCTTATAACAGACAGAAAAAAAAAAAAATGACAGTGAGCACGCTCCTGATATAAGGGAGATTACTGTAACCAACGAGGGAGTTGTATAGTTCCTTCTCTTTGCCATATACTTGTAATATAGGCGACTTTGCAGGGTATAAAGGTTGGGGTAAATCACTAAAAAGCTAGCCTGCATTTTGTGCTGATTCGTCTTTTTCGCCAATATTTACATCGGTTTTTACATCAGAAGGGAAGCGACTTTTTAATCTATTTGGTAATTCGCCTGTTAGTTGCATAAGCAGGAGTGAAAAGGGTGAATTCATTAACATTTTTCTGTCAAAGTGGGAAACGTGTCACGCCTCTCGTCCTAACCAATCAAAACAAACTTACCAACAAGAGGCTGAAGATGCAATTCAAGACCTATGGCATGAGCTCTGAGAAATAATTCGCACTTTTACAAATTTTCGCAAGCTTGCTTGTATATACAGTAGAACGAGCAGGTTTTGAAATGTCATATCGGTTGTTTTGGCGGGATAATTATCTCGCAAATGTGACAAATCGACATATACAAATATGCGAGCTGGTGGTTGCAACATTTATATTTACGCATTAAATTCAAGTCGATTAAAACTCGATTCAAATTTGCTTATATTGCATTATCGCCTGTTAAGATGTGTGTTTGTGTAAGGCTGGAAGCCATTATAAAGACTGCCTGCAATAAGAGTTTTATGATCCTTTTCGCTGAATTGCATAGTTATTGTGAAGAATCATTAGCAATATAAGAACGGCTGCTATAACATGCTAAAAGATGAGTGGAGGTCTCAAAGGTAGTAATCGCCCACGAAGATAAGTCATTTGTTATTCTTGTGAGGACTTCCTTTATAATATTGCGCATTTGTGATAAAAGTTATCATGTATGGTTTTTGCGAGTGAATTTTTTGCATGCGTAAATGGAGTGAGAATTAGATTTCGCCAAATGCCTTATATTTGTATAATATCAGTATCTTAAAAACTCAGTGTTGTTGGTTAATAAAGCATTATTTTCCTTGTTTGGTTACGCCTCGGGACGAGATGGCAGCGCCGTCGTCATGGAAGTGGTTGCACTTTCATACTCGTTACCGGAATACACCGTCTCGCACTCATCGATGTCGTCCGACCCCACCCGGGAGAGGCGACGACGTTCGTGACCACTCGGTAATCATCGCCATGAGCGACGAGGAAGATGTTAGGTTTTCGTTGACGCGGGGGATGGACATATGGTCCAAGTATGAATTAAGCATTTAACCTGCTCTTAAGATGATAGTTTGACCTGTGTCAACAAGATCCGTGTTTGTTTGTTGTTCTTCAACTTCTTCCTGTGACCTGCAGGAATGGAGGAGGAGGTGGAACCAATGACACTTGCTCTCAGGTTGATAGTTTGACCTATGTCAGCAGAGTACATATTTCTTGTTCTTCTGCCTTTCATTCTCAATATTGTTATTATTGCTTTGGAGAGGAAAGGGGGGGGGGGCACACTTCAGGTGTGCATGTTCTCCATCATTAGTCATGGTTATTGATTTCCCGTAATTTAATTACGGTAATTACTTCCGGAGGTCATTAGGGCACTTCCTGTTATGACAGGTTAGGTACATAGGGGGTACTTATGGAGGTGAGGCTATTCTGTCCATAGCGTGTTTGGGGTATGGGGATAATGCATGTTTGTCTGCTTTCTGTCTTCATCTTATTCTTCTTCCTCTCCTCTTATCATTATTGCTCTAGAGAGGAGGAGTGGGGTACCTAAATGTTGGCAGCTGGGTGCATGTTTGTTTGTTGTTCTTCTTCATCTTCTTTCTCTTCTTCCTCTTTTCTCGTATTCTCCTTATAATTATTATTGTTTTGGAGAGGAAAGGGAGGGGGCACCCTTCAGGTGTGCGTGTTCTCCATCATTAGTCACGGTTATTGATTTCCCATAATCGATTGCGGTAAT
>NW_020870030.1:1170862-1173362 GCF_003789085.1 Penaeus vannamei
GAGAGAGAGGGAAAGAGAAAGATGAAGAGAAAGAAGGGAAAGGGGAAGAAAGAGATAGGGAGAGAGAGGGAGGGAGAGAGAGAGGAGAAAGGAGAGTGTGAGAGAGGAGGGTGAAAGAGAGGGTGAGAGAGAGAGAGAGAGGGTGAGAGAGAGAGAGAGAGAGAGAGAGAGAGAGAGAGAGAGAGAGAGAGAGAGAGAGAGAGAGAGAGAGAGAGAGAGAGAGAGAGAGAGAGAGAGAGAGAGAGAGAGAGAGAGAGAGAGAGAGAGAGAGAGAGAGAGAGAGAGAGAGAAAGGGATATCTCTCTCTCTCAAAAAAAAAAAAAAAAAAAAAAAAAAGAGAAGCAGAGAGAAAGAGAGTTACTGAGAGAAAGAGAAAGACGGCAAAGAGTCGCCGTTTACCTTAGCTTCTAATAGCTCGGCCCACACGCTGAATCCTTCCCTCTCGCGCGGTGATCACTTTTATCTGTTTTTCGTTGTGGCTGAAATATGGTTCCTGTGTGATGACTGACGTAGAGAGGAAATTGCTTTATGAGTGTTTTTTTTATAGTTATTTTTTTATGGTATATTCGGTGTAGATGTGTGATTTTTTTATGTACATGTGCGTGTGTGTGTGTGTGATGTGTGTGTGTGTGTGTGTGTGTGTATGTGTGTGTGTGTGTGTGTGTGTGTGTGTGTGTGTGTGTGTGTGTGTGTGTGTGTGTGTGTGTGTGTGTAATGTGTGTGTGTGTGTGTGTTGTGTGTGTGTGTGTGTGTGTGTGTGTGTGTGTGTGTGTCACAGCGCGACAAAGGAGCTCGGAGCGTCTGCTGCAGGAGAGCTCGGGGGCGCTGGGTGAGCGTAAGTGGTTTCCTCCGCCCTGGCTCTCTCTCTCTCTCTCTCTCTCTCTCTCTCTCTCTCTCTCTCTCTCTCTCTCTCTCTCTCTCTCTCTCTCTCTCTCTCTCTCTCTCTCTCTCTCTCTCTCTCTCTCTCTCTCTCTCTCTCTCTCTCTCTCTCTCTCTCTCTCTCTCTCTCTCTCTCTCTCTCTCTCTCTCTCTCTCTCTCTCTCTCTCTCTCTCTCTCTCTCTCTCTCTCTCTCTCTCTCTTCTCTCTCTCTCTCTCTCTTTCTCTCTCTCTCTCTCTTCTCTCTCTCTCTCTCTCTCTCTCTCTCTCTCTCTCTCTCTCTCTCTCTCTCTCTCTCTCTCTCTCTCTCTCTCTCTCTCTCTCTCTCTCTCTCTCTCTCCTCCCATCTTCTCTCTCCCTCCCCTTCTTACCTTCCTTTCACCCTTTCATCTAATTTCCCCCCTCCTTCCCTCACTCTCCCTTCCTCCTTTCACCCTTCCTTCCCCCCTCTTCTCCATTCCATTTTGCCTGCTTTCTTCTTGATTCCCTTTCCCCCTGCCTCTCCCTCTCCCTGCCACCCTTCCCCCCCGCTTACCCCCCTGCCTCCCTTCCCTTTTCCTCCCCCTCTCCCTTCTGCTCCCCTGCCTCCCCCCTCCCCCTACCTCTCCCTCCCATTGCCTCCCTTTCCCCCTGATTCAACCTCCCCCTGCCTCCCACTCTCCCTCGCCTCTCCCCTCCCCCTCCCTCCCCTTCCTCCCCCTCCCCCTGCTCCCTCCGATCCCGCTCCCCCCCTCCCCCTACCTCCCACTCTCCCTGCTCCCCCCTGCCTCCTCTTCCCCCTCCCCCTGCCTCCCACTCTCCCTGATTCTCTTCCCCCCTACTTCTCCTCTCTCCCTCCTCTAACCTCCCTTCCCGTGTCTCTACCTGGCCAGCATCCACCTCCCCCCCCCTCCTCGCCTACTCTTACCATGAGTTGTGTCTCTGCGTCTCCCTGCTCGTTATCGTCGTCTTCTTCGGCTCCTCTTTATCGCCGTCTATCTTCACCCTCTTTTATGTCTCTATTTTTTTTTCTTTCTTTTTTTCTTTTTTGTCATCGTCTCTTCTTTATCTCAGTGTTCATTTTCTCTAACCCTTTTTCCTTTTTTATCATGTTTTTGCTATGGTCATTTTTGTTCGGCGTTTTTCCTCTTGATTTTCTTTACTTAATTCTTCTTCGTTGATGTATTCTGGAAAGACTTTTTTTTCTTTTTCTTTTTGTTCCTGTTTTTTCTTCTTGCTATCGTTACCTCGTGCGATTTTGAATCTTGCTTCTCACTCTCTCTCCCTTTATCTATCTTTCTATCTTTCCTTCCTCCTCCCCTTCTTCTCTCTTCTCTCTCTCTCTCTCTCTCTCTCTCTCTCTCTCTCTCTCTCTCTCTCTCTCTCTCTCTCTCTCTCTCTCTCTCTCTCTCTCTCTCTCTCTCTCTCTCTCTCTCTCTCTCTCTCTCTCTCTCTCTCTCTCTCTCTCTCTCTCTCTCTCTCCCTCTCTCCTCTCCCTCTCCCTCTCTCTCTCTCTCTCTCTCTCCTCTCCCTCTCCCTCTCCCTCCCTCCTCTCTCTCTCCTCTCTCTCTCTCTCTCTCTCTCTCTCTCTCTCTCTCTCTTCTCTCTCTATATATATATATATATATATATTATATATATATA
>NW_020870030.1:1205862-1213362 GCF_003789085.1 Penaeus vannamei
AAAAGAGAAAATATGTGTGTAAACAAATATACATACATAGACATATACATAAACATACATACATACATACATACATGTATATATATATATATATATATATATATATATATATATATATATATATATATATATATAATATATATATATATTATATATATATACATATATATATATATATATATATATATATATATATATATATATATATATATAATATATATATATATATATATATATATACATATATATATATATATATTATATATTATATATATATATATATATATATATATATAATATATATATATATATTTATATATATGTATATATATATTTATATATATATATATATATATAGATAGATAGATAGATATATATATATATATATATATATATATATATATATAGATAGATAGATAGATAGATAGATAGATAGATAGATAGATAGATAGATAGATAGATAGATAGATATAGATAGATAGATATATTTTATATATATACATATATATACATATAAATGAATATATAAATATATATATGTATAAGTATATATGTAAATATATTATATAATCATATATATGTTTACATATATACATATATAAATATATACATATGGATATGTAAATAATACATACATATATATATATATATATATATATATATATATATATATATGTGTGTGTGTGTGTGTGTGTGTGTGTGTGTGTGTGTGTGTGTGTGTGTGTGTGTGTGTGTGTGTGTTTACATATATACAGGATAGAAGCCGCTCTCCTTTCTTGACATGCTGATCACCAAAGAAAACGGTCGCCTCTACACTAATTTTTTACAGAAAACCTCCTTTTACTGGTTTAGGATTACATTATTTAAGCTACGCGCCTTAGAAGTACAAGATGAATATCATATCTACCTTAATCAACAGAGCATATAACATTTGCCCGGCTTGGTCTCTTTTTGATTTGGAAATGAGGTTTTTTATTAAAACAAATGGACACCCTTGCAATATGTTTCAGAAAACACTGAGATTATTTCTAAATGATAGGATGTGCCAGCCTTTAAAGCTTAGTTCCGTTTCTAAACAAAATAAATACATTAAATTAATGTATCTCGGATGACTCATATATCCCGTTCAAAAACAATTACGTGAGTTGCTCAAACATTCATTACCCCAATTATTACATAATTTTCACGAATAATTACACTATCAACACTTTTCTACAGAAAATAGAATCCTTTTCCTCGGATTTATGTTCAAGCATTGTATATATGTTAAATTGTCCTAGCTGCAATACTAGGTAAATTGGATCAACGACACGATGGTTCTAGCACAAAAATCTGGAACATAAGGGGGAAGTCCTGAAGAACTGGCCTACTAACTGGCCTACCTCTCACCAACCCGGCGTTCTCTGCTATTCGCCAGCATTCTCACAAAGACCATCCCTACACTCACTATGATATCAAAATTCTGTCTGCATCTCCCAACAGACTAGACCTCCTTATCTCAGAGTATCTATTTATCCACAAGATGAAACCAGAGCTCGACAATAATTACACAGCCGCACAGCTGTTTAGGGTGTAATCCCGTGTCTATAACCACCAGTTTCACCTGTTTTCCCTTATTTTTCCCGTTGATTTGTTTCTTTGTTTCCCTTTTTGTGATTTTAAAAATAATTTCTGATCTATTTTATTTGGTGCTTTGTCCAGCTCTAATATCTTTACTTGTTTCGTTCTTTGTAGCACTGAAAAAGAAGGCGTGTAATTGTCTTTGAAACGTTTGTTAATAAAGATGTTCATCACAGCAATGGCCATCATTTTCATCATAAGAAAGCGCTTCTCTCGTGGCAAGTCTATAGTTCTAATGCTTACGTCTGTATATATATATGTGTGTGTGTGTGTACATATATGTATGTAAATAAATGAATAATACACATACACACACACATACACACACACACACACACACACACACACACACACACACACACACACACACACACACACACACACATATATATATATATATATATATATATATATATATATATATATATATATACATTGCCACTTTCGCTTCGTAATATAATACTTGAGCCTGGATGGCCTTCCCAGATTTCCAAGAATATCCTAGCATGACAGGAGCCTCCATGACCTTTTGCCTTTAATGCATAGAATAACTAGAAGCACTCAGAGAGCGTGTACCTCCCACGAGGCAATAGGGTCACTGATGCAATCAAAATATTCACGTTTGAATATTAAAAACATTCTTAAATCTGGATCACGAAATTTCATAACAATCTGATATGCAAATTTTTGAGTTGCATCTGCAATTGGGGTAACTCACGCAATCAAGACACTTTTATAAAAATCTATTGATAATTTGACGAGTTATTCTGCTAACCAACGGACGTACGAACAAACTAACCAAGGCGAACAAAAACATAACTACCTTGTCTGAGGTAACCAGGAAGAATCATATTCTTCAAAGAGTATGGCACTGAGTAAATATCATGTCGATTTGAGGCGTTTTCATCTCGGGGACTTCATTGAAAAGGGGAAATTCAGAGAAATGGGCTACGTCTCACTAGAGTTAAGAAATATAAGAGACACAGTAAAAGAAATAAGGTAAATTTGTCCACGGATCTGAGAGGCGAAGGGCAAGAAGCGTCTCATTAGGCCAAGGAGGAAACAATTGATCCGTTTCGTGAAAGATAAAAGACATTTCTCAGCAAAGAAAGCTCCAACAGCCGCTGAATGAAGTGAACTGAAGCGTTCAACAGGATCGATCAACCGACGATTGAATGAAGCTGCATATCGTGCTTACAATTCAGCTGAGAAGCCGCTGTTAGCAATTGAACTGAAGAATTGTCAGATAAATCGAATTCATACTTTAGAAATTAATTTTCGTTTTCCTTTTTTCTAGTTTGCTGAATATTTGTCACATGAGTGTTTCCGATCGTTTTCACTGAAAAAATATGTCACAAAAGAGGCAAGATGCTTGTTTGTGAGAAAAGTGGCATTTCCGGCCACAGGCATCGGCCGTTTTACTTTCCCTTTTTCAGATTTCTTTCTTGTTTGCAAAATCGTTAATTGACTAACACGAGGAAATATTGATTGTTCAATGTCTTCTCTCCTCTAAACATATAAGACAAAGACGAACACGGACTAACCGATAAATATGATCAGTATTAAAATGCAATGATAAAAACAAATGGATACACGATGCTATTCAAATTCATGAATGGAACGCCGTAAAATCGTAAACGAAAGGACGTTTTCTTCTATGCGTCTTGCATAATGTTTTCTTGGGGTTTCCAATATAATCAAGATATATGTGTGTGTGTAATACAATCGAAAATATAAATGAGTAATGTAATGAATTACCTTGATTCAAATGAGGACACTAACATTAAAGATAAGATACGAATGAGGAAAAAATAGATGGTTATAGTGATAGCAATTATAGTGAAAATAAGGCTAAGAACAGAAAGATGATGATGACACTGGCAACAATAGATAAGGATGAGAATAATGTTGACGATAATAATGATAATAGTATTAATGGTAATGATGACGATGATGGCAATGATAGAAATAACAATGACAGCAACAATAATGATGATAACAATAATGATAGTAATAAAAAGGACAGTAATAATGATAATAATGATTATCATTATAATGATAATAACTATAATAATAATAATAATGATAACGATAGTAAAAAATGTAATAGCAATGACATGGATAATAACAGTGATAATGATAATGATAACAATGAAGAAGTGATGGCAATTACAATGATGATAAAGCTAAGAAAAGTAATGTAATGATAATAACGGTAAGAATATCTGATAATAATAATAATAATAATAATAATGGTAATAATGATGATGATAATAATGAAAGTAATAATGAAAGTATTAGCGATGATGATAATAATGATAAAGAGAAGAACAACAATCATAATGATGATGGCAATGATAAAGATAAAAATAAAAATAATGATACTTATACTACTACTACTAATGATAATAATACTGGTGATAATAATAGTGATAATAACAACAACAATAATAACGATAATAATAATATTGATAATTAAAATAAAAATATAATGATAAAGATAATAATAGTAATGAAAATTATAATTACAATGTTAATGATAATGATAAGAACAATAAAGTTAAAGATAATAACAATAACAATGATAATAATATGAATAATAATATCAATAATTGATAGTAATGGTAATAATGATATAATAATGATAAGAGTAATAATAGCAACAATGATGGTGATGAGGATGATTATGCGGACGATGATAAGGATAATGACAATGATAATAATAAAAAGTATGGATAGAAATGAAAATAATTAGATTAATGAAATCAACAATAACAACAGTAATAACAAGACACGGAAATAAAACAGGAAAAAACATGATGCTTAAAACGTAAAAGGCCCTTTAAAAACTGTATTTCGACGAAGGGAAGCTTAAAGGTCGTAGCATTATACATACATAAATAAACATACGTTGCAAAGCACAGCGGCGAAGGCGAGTGGCGGGAAGCAGACGGTCGTGCTGGAAGTTTTTCGCTTTTCTTGCTCGCCAGGACTTCTTGTGCCGTCATTATATTTTGTAACGAAGCAGTAAATGAAGAAGGCTCTCTTGGTTGCTTTTCTTCCGTTGTTTTATCGCCATCAATCGTCCAAAAACAAATGTATAAATGACAGAAGGGAGAAAATACCTTATTAGGAACAAGTGAATGGCTCGGTATGCTCAACCATCCCGGTAAAACGAGCATATGTAAATGATTATTGTTTATTGATTGCTAATACTTGAGTGTTTTATTATTATTATTATTATTATTATTATTATTATTATTATTATTATGTTGTTGTTGTTGTTGTTGTTATTACTATTATTATTATCATCATTATTGCTATTATTATCATCATCATTATCATCACCATCAAGCTATGGTTTGGTCTGGTTTGCTTCGCCTTGCCGCGTTCGCCAAAACCGTCCAGCTTGCCATCAATGTAAACAAACCACCGCAAAGCGAGACGACTCATTCCCCCTCGCGGCGGGTGGCAGAACTATTCGCGGAAGAAGACAGACTGGACGCTGTTAGTAATGATTGCGAAATTACCGACGAAGAAATCTTTTCTTACCTTGGTTTTGCATTAACTAAACAACATAAACCAAATGGGAATTTCAAAGAAGCATGTACATGATTTGTAGGACAGGTGGTATGATTAACTTAAAAAAGGAAAATAATTCGTCGACGCGAATATATTGTTTTAGAGCAACAATATAAAAGGATGATATCGACTCTTCATAATAGTGCTAGGTCTTTCAAACTGCCAGTTGAGAATGGAAATAAAGGTAAGTATAACGCACTTCGAACATCTCCGGGTTGGCTATAATACAGTTATAAGTAGTTAGTGCTTATCTTCGAGAGCAGTGGTTCCTTTTTTACGCCCGCACCCCTAAGAAAATTTTACTGTCATCGCATCCCCTTTAAATTTATAGCTTATTTAAGGATGAAGGAAGTGAATTTATACTAAATTTGATCAACAAAAGAGAATATTGTTTTTCATTTTCTAATATATTGTCAAAAATTAAACATACGGACCAGAAAACATGTCCAATGGTTATTTAAATATCTACTTACTTGAAATATCTGCATGTAGAAATCAAAGAACTAATTCTAAAACGTTTATATAAATGAATTTTCAATTCAATGGCTCTTTTCTTCCTGTTTCTTGATCATGAGTAATAAATAAATTAATTGCTTGTTTTTAAGATGGACACTTCTCGCACCCCTTGGAAGGGTAATATAGCTATCAAAAAGGCCCAGTTAATACTTCTGGTCGGCACAGATATGATAACAACTTGTTAGTTTATAAACCTCTCTTGGCGACCAATTAAGCAAGTTATCAAGATAATTTCCTCCTTATCCCTTATATCTCTCTGCCATATTGGCTATTTGTTTACGGCTTGTTTTGGTGACGTCATGAAACTGTTGCGAGTTTCCTCAGGAGAAAGTTTCAAAACGCTTGCTTTGGCTACGAAATTAGGCCAAGGTATCTGACGAAGTTCCATCAGAAACGAATATGAGCAAGAAGTTAAAAGAAATCAAGAAATCGAAATATGTTTCCGTCTAAAATGCGCTTATTGTTATTATTATGACTATTTTGTTATCACTATCATTCTTATTAATAGCTTCATTATCATTCTTATTTTCATTATTATCATCATTGTTATTACTATTTTTATTATTATTTATATCATTATTAATATTATTATAATTATCATTGTTCTTGTTGTTATCATTATAATCATTATCATTATTATTATTATTATTATTATTATTATTATTATTATTATTATTATTATTATCATTATTATCACCATCACCATTATCATTATCTTTATTATTTTTTATCATTCTCATTCTCATTACCATCACCATTTCCATTATTGGTGTTGGTGTTGTTGCTGCTATTCTATTATCACTATTATTATTATTATCCCCATCGTTATTATTATCCCCATCGTTATCATTATCATCATTATCATCCTCATTATAATCATTGTTATAATTATTATCATTATTATTGTTAATATTATTATTGTTATTATTATCATTATGATTATTATCATCATTCTTATTACGATTATCATTATTATTATCATTATTACGAGTATCATTATTATTATCATTATTACGATTATCATTAATATTATCATTATCATTATTATTATTATTATTATTGTTGTTGTTGTTGTTGTTGTTGTTATTGTTATTATTATTATTATTATTATCGTTATTCATTATTATCATAATTATTATTATTGTTATTATTATTATCATTATTATTATTATTATTATTATTATTATTATTATTATTATTATTATTATTATTATTATTATTATTATTTTCATCATCATCATTATTATTATTTTTATTATTGTCACTATTAGTTTTATTATCATTGCTATTACCATTATTATTATTATCATTATCATTATTATTATTATTATTATTATTGTCATTACTAATTTTATTATCATTGCTATTATCATTATTATTATCATTATTATCATTACTTTCATTGCTGTTATTGTTTATCTTTAATTTTTTCTTTTTTTCCTAAAGAAAATACAACGAAATGAGATAATATTCCTTCTGTAGAGAGATAGTTAATGGACACTGTTTCAGGATCATATTTCAGCCTCATACCGATAGCTTATGTTAATCAAAATGTAATTCAGTTCAATTTATCTGATTGATATTCAGGCCTCTCTGTGCGCAATTATGTAATCCATTTGCCCGCGTTTGATTTTGAATATTGCGTAATAATTGTTCAATTAAGTGTGTTTCCATGTATAGCCAGATGCAAGGTCGCCAGAATAACCTGTGATCACACTTTTAGTTGGCTAAACTGTTGGTATATGTTCATCATTATCATAGCCTATTGAACCTGTGTGACTG
>NW_020870030.1:1220862-1225862 GCF_003789085.1 Penaeus vannamei
GAGAGAGAGAGAGAGAGAGAGAGTTGCTATGTGTTATGCCATACGATTCCAATATGATCATTGTGAAAGCGGTGTTCATATTGAATTCAATATCTCTAGTAGCTTTGTTTGGCTTCCTCAGTAATTTCACAACGGTGGGAATAATCACTTAACTACACCAGAGCTCCTTAATCATAGTTATCGCGTTTTGCCTCTGGGACGGCATTTGCCATCGGCAATGCATGTCTGTCATGTGGTTTACGTTTATCTTTGCTTATTATGTAAAGAGTGTCAAGGGTGTTCGGCACACAGATCATTCTAGTATTCGTGTCAATATCTGTAGATGACGAAGAAGCTAGCTTTGAGTTTTCGTATAGCTGTAAGAATGGCAGTGATACTACTAGTAATAGGTACAGCCAGCAACAAAAGCGGTGACGCCTCGCCAGTCCTGGCTCGGTGAGATCATGCCCTTCTTGCCCTAAAAGGAGGCCCACCTTCAAACAACTAAGGCGTAGTTAGGCTAGTTCGATTGTGAGGAGGTTGGAAAGTACGGAAATCAGGCAAGTGCAATAATGACTGAAGTATAAATGGAGAGAGAGAGAAATAGGGATTGTTTTTATTCCTGTTTACTTGTTAATTTGATGGATATATTAGAAACCTGCCTTAAGAAATGAATTATCGTATATTATTTCGAAAATTATTATCAAGAAATTTTATCACATGGTTTTATTTCAATTCCTTATCATATTTTCTATATATAAAAAAACTGAACATTGTTGAAACTTATTCATATTTAATAATCATCAGACGGAAATATCCTTTATTCATATATGAAGGATGTATATTAACATATATGGCTCTGCATTATCCTAAGCAGCTACTCTCTCTCTCACTTCGTCTTATATCACCTGGATCCACTATTTTGATAATAGTAAACTTTTGAGCTGTTATTTAGAAAAGAACATATGACATTAGTTCATACGACATGATATTTCCAAATGTTTACAATTATTTCATTACCAAAAATAACGAAATAAATATGTGAAAGACGGATATCGAAAGCAATGAGTTTGGAAGGGAAACACCGACAAGGTGCTGGACACCAGCCGCTAAAACGACAAATAAAGGCGTATAGTCAAGGCTAAGGGAATATTCCCTTAGCCTTGGGTAAAGTGAAGCTTGACTCGGCCCTTCGATGGGTATGTGAGCAAGCGTGAACCGGTTGCTCGCCAGGAAGTGCCCAATCTGCCCAGATCTAAAGACTGTCAATTAATAATTTAACACTAAAAGATATACTAATAGTATAAGTTTCGCAACACTTGCATCCTGTATACCCCACCATCATTATATTAATCCACCGCTGCACACATTCACTGCTTTTCATTTTTCTATCATTCATTTTCACCAACAGTTTCGGAAATAATATAATAAATTAGGCTGACTTACGATGCACTTTGAATCAATTTGTATCTCAAACTTTATGCTGATATAATAGACATTAATACTTTCTATAAGTATATGACTGCGAGGGGCAGAGCCAAGTTTCGCATCACACTCAAGCTGACCCCAACCAAACCGTGCTTCGCGAGTCATGAACGCGACTGGAGGTCGTGGTTCGTAAGAGGCACTACGGTTTTCGGGATTTTTTTTCTCACAAATATAGTGATAACATAGAAGGACTGATCAAATTGTGCCAAAAGGCAGAGGAGGAGGGGGAGGGGGAGAGGCAAATCAAAGAAATACACACACACACATACGCACACGAATAAACACGCATGCACACACACACATACGGACACACACACACACACACACATACGGACACACACACACACGAGAACACATACACACACACACACACGAGACACACATACGAGAACATACGGACACACACACACGAGAACACATACGGACACACACACCGAGAACACATACACACACGAGAACACATACACACATACGGCACACACACACGAGAACACATACGGACACACACACACACGAGAACACATACGGACACACACACACGAGAACACATACGGACACACACACACACGAGAACACATACGACACACACACACACGAGAACACATACGGACACACACACACACGAGAACACATACGACACAACACACACACACATACGGACACACACACACACGAGAACACATACGGACACACACACACACGAGAACACATACGGACACACACACACACGAGAACACATACGGACACACACACACACGAGAACACATACGGACACACACACACACGAGAACACATACGGACACACACACACACACACACACACACACACACATACGGACACACACACACACACACGGACACACACACACGAGAACACATACGGACACACACACACACGAGAACACATACGGACCACACACACACACGAGAACACATACGGACACACACACACACGAGAACACATACGGACACACACACACACGAGAACACATACGACACACACACACACGAGAACACATACGGACACACACACACACGAGAACACATACGGACACACACACACACACACACACACACACGCACATACACACCACACACACACACACACACACACACACGCACACAACATACACACAAACACGCACACGCACATGCACACATACACGCATACGCACATACACACACACGCATACACGCCTCGCACATACAATCCATTTATATAATTTCTTACCTTGCTGCACTTGGGATCCCGGGCGCCTTGTTAGGAGCAATGGCGAATAAAAAAATATCAATTGCCCTAATATGCGCGGCATTTATTAGCCCTTTTTTCATACAATACAGACGTCTTATCCGGCAAGAAGAAGCCGCCGTGGCCAAGCAGGTCGCGGAAATAAGAGACCTGTCCGGCGGCATCCCCTGCTTGATCCTCGCCGCCGGTCCCTCCATCGACTGCTCGCTGAGGGAGAAGCAGCCGTGGCCCACCCCGCGACTCGTCGACCTTCGGCGGCAGCGCGAGTGCAATGCGGAGGCACTGCAGAACCTCCGGGCACTCGCTGAGAGCATCAAGGAGCAAAAGACGCCGAAGGCACTGACAGCGGTCGTCGCAGTCGCCGCCTCATTCATCGTCGCCGGGCTCGTCGTCCTCGGCATCCGACGACGCGCCTCGGCCACAGCCAGCCCCGCATCACAGCCATCAATAGAAGGGTCATTTGACCTTCCTTCTTCCCCATCACAGCCAGCAATAGAAGGGTCATTTGACCTTCCTTCTTCCCCATCACAGCCAGCAATAGAAGGGTCATTTGACCTTCCTTCTTCCCACAGCCTGCAATAGAAGGGTCATTTGACCTTCCTTCTTCCCCATCACAGCCACCAATAGAAGGGTCATTTGACCTTCCTTCTTCCCCATCACAGCCAGCAATAGAAGGGTCATTTGACCTTCTTCTTCCCCATCACAGCCACCAATAGAAGGGTCATTTGACCTTCCTTCTTCCCCATCACAGCCAGCAATAGAAGGGTCATTTGACCTTCCTTCTTCCTCATCACAGCCAGCAATAGAAGGGTCATTTGACCTTCCTTCTTCCCCATCACAGCCACCAATAGAAGGGTCATTTGACCTTCCTTCTTCCCCATCACAGCAATAGAAGGGTCATTTGACCTTCCTTCTTCCCTATCACAGCCAGCACTATAAGGGTCATTTGATCTTCCTTCTTCCCCATCACAGCCTGCAATAGAAGTGTCGAATGACCTTCCTTCCCCATCAGAATACGAAAAGGTGATAGAAGAAATGCATAAGGGAAAGAAGAAGGAATAAAAGCAACAAATCCTCCTTAGTCATCTAAGGAGGAGGGTCCCAAGATAAATGGAAATGACAGACTCCCATCAACTACAGTGCAACAAGAGGCGCCCGTGACCGCCTCTCTGAATCTAAACACTACTTATGACGCAAACTTTGCCGCCGCGATTGCCGAGCTATTCGGGTTCACTATCGAAGAACCCATGTCTTACCGACTGAAGCCGGTTGTGAAAGAACCATCCGGCCAGACCCTCCCCAAGCAGGCTAACGCTGACGTTAGCCTGCCCATGTATGTAGCACCGCCGGCGATTCCTCCAGCAGGCTGGCAAGGCCGCGGAGAATTTCGACGTGAAGCTCGTCAGGCCCCACGCCGGCAACCTCGTGGCGCCTTTCCTCGTCAAGGGCAAACAAGAGGCCGCTCAGGCCTTTATTCAGCACTTGGAAGCCTGCGCATGCCTTAGCAAATACCTGTGTACCTGCAGCCTCTCCTGAAGACCAAGCAGGCCCCCGGGATTTGTCTGAAGATGCCGTTACGATCCTTTGGAATCTGTGCCTTAATCGCAAGGAAAAGGACCGTACGCTGATGAAAGCTCGCGGACATCGAAGGACAGGTCCGCAGCTCTGGAAGCGCTTCCCCTGACATCGCGCCAGCGCACTACGGCAAGGCCATCGGCAAGGGCGGCGCCCGCATCAGTTACATCAGGGAAAAGTACGGCGTCCGGGTAACGCTGGATCGTCGTATGTCCGCCAATGTGCGCGGGGCCATCAGTTGGAGGAGCTCGTCCAGCAGGACGTGCAACAGGAGATCCTTCCCAAAGACATCGGCATCGCTTAGGAAAAGGCGGATGCCACGTCTCAAGGTCCAAGTTCGGGGTTCAGCTCCGCACCCACTCCCGCGAGCACCCTGAATCGAGGGGCCTAGCCGTGGAAGCAGAGAGGCGCCCCTTCATAGCCTTAAAATTTGCCGTACTTCGCGAAAGGCCGGTCGCCGTGGAGGACGAGAATCTTGTGCCTTAATCGGCAAGGAAAAGGACCGTACGCTGATGCTAAAAAAAAGCTCGCGGACATCGAAGGACAGGTCCGCAGCTCTGGAAGCGCTTCCCCTGACATCGCGCCAGCGCACTACGGCAAGGCCATCGGCAAGGGCGGCGCGCACATCAGTTACATCAGGGAAAAGTACGGCGTCCGGGTTAACGCTCCCAAGGACAGGGGATCGCCCATCGTCGTATCTGGTCTGTCC
>NW_020870030.1:1240862-1245862 GCF_003789085.1 Penaeus vannamei
GTAGCTTTTGAATTTACACAAATCAATTACGTATTCGTTTGAGTCCTTGAAACAGTGTGCCAAGTTCACAAGGACTCTATCAGGCGTCACATTCTGTGGATTAACTTAATGGCCACTCTTCTTTGGGGAAAGTCATAAATTTAGGATCATACTTCCACAATGAACTGATAATATCTGATGGGCCATTAGGTCTAGTGAGTAAATCTGCAGCATTATGACTAGAAGCTATCCGCCACCATTCATCAGGATTACTCTTAGATTTGACTTCTGCTATTCGTGTTGCTACAGATGTCCTAAGCACATATCTCTTTTTGGATTTGTACTCTTTCAATAGCTTAATCGGTTACATACATTACTGAGCTAAGTCTATATAATTCATCCTCGATTAATTTACGGATTCTGTATGAGATAACTGCTCCACACAATTCGAGTCTAGGTATGGAAAGTTGCCTTGTAAGAGATATTCTTCCCTTTGCCATTATCAGCCTGCTTTCAAATATTGCAGATCTCAGTTACCATCTAGCATAAACCAAATAATTTGTTAAAGTAATACCTACTGATCTTTCACACTGGTTGCTAAAGAGTCATCCCATCCTACCTTGGGGATACAACTTACAATTTCACGTAAAAAAAAAAAAAAAAATGGCTTTCAGTGTGTTAGGACCAAGTAAACCTAGCAGGTCATACACTGAACACATCTGACTTACAACAATTCTCCTAGTTAAAACTGAAGGAATATTATCAAAGAAATTTGAAATGCTTAAATTTGACCGTTCTTATGCTTTTATATTTCGGGGAAAATTAATCTCGCTTTCAATTTAAATTCATCATTACTATGGTCGCTAAAAAAAAAAAAAAAAATCATTTTATAAAATATTCATGTTACACATACCAGCATCACTAGTCATAATCCACTGTTTAACATTAAAATTGTCATGAGAGTATTTCCTCCGTTTCCCGAACTAACTGCAAAGCTTTCTCTTTGCTGTCAACAGAGTGTATAAGATCATCAACGTAAGAATTTGATATTATCATGAAGGCTACATCAGGATACTTTCCCATTTATAACCCGGCGTTATTCCAGAAGGCTTATCACCAAAGCCCATAGAGGTTAAAACAATGATCCAGTTCACAATCAAATGGAAATCTCTCCAAACAAATCTGTGTACATATTCTCTATCAGGGAGCATAATACAATTATACATCTTGCTTCTGTCACCTGCTATACTTATAACTCCTTCAGTAATATTCCCATTATAGAATTCAAAATATCAGGACCCTTGGCCCTAAAGCTTCTTAGAGGTTGTCCCATGTATTTGGCTGATGAATTAAATACAATTCTAAGTGGTGTGGATGTAGACCCTGGCTTTAGAACTTCATGATGTTGAATATATGTAATAGGACATCATAACCTTTTAATTCACCTGGAGTCAACTTCCGAGCATCCATGGGAATCTAGCTGACCTTTTTTTCTCTGAATCATACAGAAACCCTTCTTCAATTAAAGCTCTCTTTCTTCTCTAATATTATAATTGTTGTTTCCCACTGCATATATGCCACACTTGAAGTCACTGCATATGGAAATACACTCTGTTCCTAAATATACCACGGTGAAAAAATTGTCTATCTGATTCCTGTCAAAAGATTTTGGTTCAACAGTGCTATCTTCCTCAAATATAATACCAGAAACATGATTAATTCTAGTACCTGATACATGCAATATACGAGGATAGCTACCACGAATACACATCCCAAATTGAGATTCCATGTGTTGTAAAATTTCCTCTACATTTTCTTTAACAGTTGGCATTATAGAGCAATAAATCAGAACCAATCAGTAAATCGATCTTACTATGAGGCCTGTCCAATTGGTATACATCAGTACTCTTGAAGAAATGTTTCACTTCTGACAATTCAACCTTGTGTATACATGATGTTACTTCATCTATGCCATAAGCAGTGGTATTCACATCATCCCCATGTTTATCAGTAAGAACAAGAGCATTTTCCTTGCTGTTATATGTTACCGTTTGATCTCCTAATTTGGTTACAGCGAAGCAAATGGGCTTGTCTTTCAGTCGTAGTTAGGACGCCATACCATTTCGGACCATTGTCACATCAGCCCCTGAATCAAAATGTATTTAACTCTTTATTCCCACACTTAATTTAATTAACCAATAACATAAATCTTTTCAGGGTGACATAAGAACTTCCATATCTTATTTTCAAGGAGACTCGTAAGGTGGAATTTTCCACAAATTTGATTTGTTAAAACATCTAGATACATGAGTTCCCTTAAAAAAAAGAAAAAGAAATGAAACAACTTTTACTTTAAGATCTCTTATTTTTTGAAATGTTACACAGTGTACAATAGCATGTCCATCTGTTCCATGATACCAACACCTCAGCTGTGCAACCATATTACAAAAAGGTCTTCACCCTTTTTCTCTGTAAGCTTAATTATGAGACTTTATATTTGTCACAGCTTTTTCAACATCAGACAACCCTTTCATTAGCTTTGATTCGTCAGTATGCTTAGAACTAATTTTATTTTCATTGTACAGAGTATAATTCACCCGAGACTTGGTGTTAACATTATTTTTTACACTGGCATTCAGGTATCTCGGGGATCTCTTTTCACTCAAAAGCTATTCAAGTAGCTTCTTACACAATTCAAAATTATCAACATTTTCTGCTATTTTAATCCATTCCCGCTTCTGAGTTAGAGGCAAGAGTTTCTCTGACTAATCATGTTTGCAGTATTAGGTTCTGAAGCTAGACCTATGTGATCCAGATAAAGAAAATTATACTCAACTTTGTCCACCATTCGGAGGAAACCTAAACTATCACCTTCAGCTAGAGGTTCAATTTCCCTTAAATCTTCAATCATTACATCAATTACTCGTCCATTGTTACTGTGCGTGTCATCTAGACGTTTAAACATTTTATCAGGATCATATTCAACACCACAAATAGAATCTAAGCTTCTTCTGAGAGACACTGTCGAAGAGCAAAAGGGCGTTTTCCACAGCTAGGTTGCAAAAGTCTGACATAATCCCTTTTCAACATACTATAGTCTCTTTGTTTCCCTTAAACTTGGGTGTGTCAACAGACTTAACTTTGATTGCCCCTTTTATCTACATCTCATATTTAATCTTTACAAACATAATATGGGTAGCACATTTCTTATCATCTAGTTCTTAGATGTAAAGATCGGTAGCATTTAATTCCTGAGTATCATAAGTTTCATCAAGTAAATTATAATAGTTTGCATTAGAACATTCAACTTCCTCAGACGCTTTTACAAATAAATTATAGTTATCATCCAATACCTCTACGGCAACTTTATTTTTCACATGCTCATGAAACCTCTAGCTCACGTGTGAACTTTCCTTAGGCAGTTCCTCTAAGCTGCTTAATCTACTTAATTTGGATCTTCATTTGGCCATCCACAAGGCAGTGGAACCTCCCATGCTGTCGTGCTCCTCATCGTTGAGCCCCATCCTGAGTGTTGTCAAATTGTTTCACGGTCACCATTTATTTTGACCTCATGATAAAGATTCCATGCTATCACAGATGACGAGATAAAGGTAGCATCACACAAATTACAATTCTGAAAACCACCATGCAGTCCTTGTTTACATCTTAAGCCTCCCATGCGCTTCCAATTTCCCATCATGCTCAGCAAAATAAGAAAATAACGACATGCGTAAAATAAGAGAGAAAATAATGAAATATTAGTTCATGCAAACTAATGATACAATGATTATAACAACAGTGATAATGATAATGATAGAATTATGATAATAATGATAGAATTATGATAATAATAATGATAGAATTATGTTAATAATGATGATAGAATTATGATAATAACAATGATAGAATTGTGATCATAATAATGGTATTAATAATTATCAATATTATTTCCTTTATTATTAATTATTGACATCATTCTTATTAGCATTATTATTATCATCATCATCATCCTCAATATAATAATAATAATCATGATTATTATTATAATAATGATAATAGTAATAACAATGATAATGTTGATGAATGGTAAAACACTCAACCGCGCTGACACTGCGGTAGAAAACCCACACTGCACAAGCTAGATTCACTGAGGATGAGACGAACGTTTCGAAATCCTCCCGATTTCATATTCAGATGATGCAATTCAGGAGAATTTCGGATCTGTTGTCTTATTTTCAATAAATCTAGTTTGTGCATTGTGGGGTTCTCTTGAATAGCAATGACAATAACGATAATAATTAGAATAATACTGGTAACGATGATAATGATAAAAGTAGAGTAATCACAACAATGATAAGGATAATAATAATTATTTATAATAAAAAATATTAGTAAAAATAATTATAATGATACGAAAATATTATAATAATAACTAATGATAAGAAGGAATAAAAAGAATGTTAATAATGGCAATGATAATGTTTATAATAATCATGATGATTATAATGATTATAATCATGATAATAATATTATCATGATCATGCTAATAATGATAATGAATAATAATAATGGCAATGACGCTAACAATAATAATTATGATAATGATAATGATAATAATAATGATGAAGATTATAGATAATAATATTGATAATAATGATAACAATAATGATAATAAAAATAGTGATAATAATGATAATAGAAAATAATACTGGTATTATGATAACGACAATTGTAATATCAATTATGATGTTGATAATGAAAATATTAAATTAATAGCATCTTCTCTCCCTCACTTCCCTCCTCTCTCTCCCTCACTTCCCTCCTCTCTCTCCCCCACCATGTCCTTCGCCCCCGCATCCCTCACAGTCCCTCCTCATCCCCATCTTCTCTATGAACCCCTTCTCCCTTCCCCCTAAGCTAGCCCCTTCCGTCTTTAAGTGTCCTCCCACTGTTTATTTGTTTGTTTGTTTGTTTTTCTTCGTAATCAGGATAATTCAAAATGTTATGAACACATTTTTGAG
>NW_020870030.1:1285862-1290862 GCF_003789085.1 Penaeus vannamei
ACACCTACATAATTCAATTTAATTTTTAATTTTCATAAAAGGGTTATTTGATTTTAAATTCAACTCTAGTTAGCTATCCGTGGCCCACCTGAGACCCAACCCAGCCCGCAGTTCGAGGACCTGTTCTGGGAGGACGCAGGTCTTCCCTGCCCTTAACAGCCAAGAGAGATCAAGAAGGCTGTCAGCAAATGGCAAGACACGCCACCACGCTGATGATGTTATTGGCCTGAAGACGTCGGGTCGTTTGGCTTGCTGGCGTGAAAAGCTTTTCATAAAATAATCAACCTTTTTGTTTTAAAGGAATGGTCCAAGGACAGCTGTTGCCATGGAAATTGTCATTAATCATACAGTGTGAGAGAATGTCTTGCAGTTCATGAATTATGGTCGTTGCTTGCATTTAAAGTGCCTAATAAGGCTGCGTCTTAGTTATGTCTAGTGTACATAAGAAAATGAAATGGCATTCGAACTCTTACACTGTAAATCAAATCATATAATTATAGATTAGGTACACATATAAGGAATTTAAATGCAAACGAGGTCTGGCATCTCTTCTTATTAATGATCAGATTTTGGCTATTACCCCTGACGCTGCAGTTATGAAAATAATCTATGATAATGACAGAAGATACTGATGATCTAAATGATAATCATATAATAATATGTGAAAATTATGATAATAATATAATCAATGATAATATAGATTAATAATAATAACAGAATCGATTATGTTAATAGTTAGAGTAAAATAATGGTATTTATGACAATAGTAATTATGATAAAAAGATGCCTTAATGACACCAAAGTTGGGCTAAGAAATACCTCTGTTAAAAACAAAATCAAAAACAAAAACAAAAATAATAATAAAAAAATAAATAAAAAATAATTCTGTACTTGACTTTTTGAGTTATTCTGCTTACCATCGAAGAAACAAAAACGCTACCAAAACCGGAAAGTCCTTGGCGGATGTATTAATATCAATACAGAAAAAGGAAAATAATAGCACTAATAATAATAAACACAATACTGATGATAATGATAATAATAATAATGACAATATTATTCATCATAATATTAATAACAATAATTGATGGCAGCCGTCTGTCTCGAGAAACAATGGTATATTGCGGCCCAAAAGAAAGATTTAAAAAGTCATTGCTGATGGATTCCGCGAAAACACTGACACGCAGTACTGTCTACTATGGGCTGCAGCACCTGCTGTCTCAAAAGGCCGATCCCAGGCGGCGGATAGTTCTGCCTATGGCTCCGCTTCGCTTCGTCGTCTGTTCCTCGCAATCGTTCCACATCTCCGCGTCTTTCCTCGCCTCGTGGTCTTGATTCCTGCTTTTATAGGAGCCTCCGACGTAGGCGATCTTCGGGCAGAGTCTCCCAGTGATCGGGCTCAGTATCACATGCCCTCATGTCCCACTTGCAGACATCTTTGTGGCGCAGTGCAGGCCTTCACCTTTATCTGGATCCGTAAAGGATGTTTTGGGGGGATTCCGCCATCGTCCATGCGTATCACGTGACCACACCATCTCAGACGTCGTTGGGTTTCTAAGGTGAATATGGTAAGGATTTCCAAGCACGAAAAGACGTCTTTGTTGGGCACATAGTCCTGCCATGTGATGCCCACAATTCATCTGAACAACGCATGTGAAAAGCGTTAAGACTACGTTTTTGATGGAAAAAGAGTGCCCAGGCTTCGCTGCCACAGTGCAGAGATCTGAGGACGAACGCTCGGTACACGTGAATTTCAGTATTTATCGTCAGCATGTTCTCCTAGACCCTTTTCCCGAGGTGAGTCATGACTGAAGCTAAGTTTCCTATTCTGATGTCCAGCTCGGCATCAATGGAGAGGGTGCTGGAGATGGTGGAGCCCAGGGGCCGGATTCACTAACGCACTTACGATGGTAAAATTACTGGTAACTATAGTTACCATGGTGAACAGATAGCGGTGGTATTCACTATCAACTTGCCATCAGAGTTACCATGGTAAATTTTACCAGTGGTTGGAACACTGGTAGCTTCTGGGAAGACGATGTCGTCACGTACTTTCTCGTCCAAAAATCAGTTTTTGTACTTGATATAAACCTAATGGCAAAAAAGTTTCACAATATGGGCATGGCGAAAAAATGGAAATTTCACATGTAATTAGCAAGAATAAAATCCACACAAATTCTCGTCAAATTATAGGTCGACATAGGCCCACATTATACTGCAGAGTGCATGAAAGAATATTTAAGTGAACTCAAAGAATTACTGTTCTCTGATATAATTATAACAAAAGTTGATATATAAACAAGCAATACCAACGAGTATAGCATCTGTGTAGTCTGCACTTTGGTAAAGACAACAAACTCCAAAACACTTAGGCAAGAATAAGCTTGATCTTTTTCCTTTATTTCACGATAGATGGGGATTAATAATTGCTTAGATGAGTTATTTGTTTAACAATGATGAGAAATACATAAATAAATAAAAGCCGTTTGGACTAGGTTCTAGTTCTGTTTCTGTTCATAACATCAATCACATGATTGATGTTATGTGATTGACCGAAGGAACCTAAAAGCTTATGTATGCCGCTCGCTGATTGGCGGAATTGCTCTACTAAAGCCTTCTGTTGGTTACCATTAGAACAAGTCGATTTACGATTGTAACTCAGGCGATGCGGGTTACCATTCTTCGTGAATCCTGCTTTGCCATCACCGGTAAAGGCAAAGGTAAATAACCGCTGGTAAATGCGTTACGATCGTGTGTTAGTGAACTTGGCCCCAGATTGGTGAAATCATCCACCAATTCAAGTTTGTAGTCACTGATTGAAATATTTACTTCGCTGAGAAGTCTTGGCCCATGAATTTGGTCTTCTTCAGGCTGATGGTGAGGACAAATTCATGACAAGCATGTGAGAATCTGTCGATGAGGTCTTGTAGTTCCTCCGGTGTAGAACATTGTCTGTGAAGAGAATTTCCCTGATCAGTATTTTTCGTGCCTTGGCTTTTGCGTGGAAATGGGTAGGTTGAAGAGCTTGCTTTCACTACTTGTGTGGATATAGTTGTCTTCCTCAGACTGGCTGAATGCTTAAGAGAGCAAAAGGAAGAAGATTCTGAATAACGAGCACGCAACCTTGCTTTACTTTGCTCTCAATCATGAATGAGTCTAAGAACGAACTACTGAACTGCACAATCCCTTTAGTGTTGTCGTGGAAGACCAACAGGACACCGAAAAGTTGTGGAGGATTACCTATCTTGTGTAACAGTGTGAACAATCCGTTCCTGCTGACAAGTTCGAAAGCCTTTGTCAGGTCTATAAATACATTATGAAGCTGTTGGTGTTCTCTTCACTTCCGTATTTTATTTATTTATTTATTTATTTTATGGGGAATATTATGTCGATAGTGGATCTAGTCACCCTGAAGCCACTTTGCGACTCAGGGGAGACTCGGTCAGCATCTGTAGTTTAGTGATCGCTACTCTTGCGAAGGCTTTGCATACACTGATTAGTAAGAAGATACCACAATAATTATTACGGACGCTGTGGTCGCCTTTAGTCTTGTATAGCATGATGCTTACATCATGCATGTTCTGGGGGATTGTCTCTTCTTTCCAGCATTGGAGAAATAACTTGTAACTCGTGAAAAACCAGAGTTCTTCCCGTCCTTGATAACCTCAGGAATACTGTCTTGACTAGGAGCCTTGCCATTAGCCAGAGTTGATGGCCTTGTTATGTTCATCAAGGGATGGTGGGGTTTCGAGTTCCAATGTGGGAGGGAGGGTAACAATTTGTTCCATGGCAGCCTCGCTCATGTTTTCTCTGGAGTAAAGCTCCTGGAAGTGTTTTGTTTTCCATGGTCAGTGATGACGTCACCAATTACATTTTTAAAGGAGCTGTCTTGATACTAGAGCCAAAGGCTTTCCATATGCCCTCATATACGCTAAGACTTGGATGTCTTGGCAGAGGTTTAGCCAATAATCATTTGAACACTGATGAGCAATACACTGGGTATTATTTCTAGCTTTTCTAAGTTCAGTAAGGGTTATGTCTGATGGTTTAACAGTGCTTGCCATTTCACAGTGATTGTGAATTCCAGAGCATCAACGCCCGCTCCAAACTAGTAAGAGTTACGTCTGCCCTTTTTGTCAAAGCTGTCTGGTAGGTGGCATCGCGTTTCTGATCCCACCTTCCTTCCATGTTAAAGGCGAAACGCTCACGAAGTTCAGGTAATTCAGTCTAGGCCATTTTGATACAGAATGTCCTTGGATTTTGGAGAGGTGGATCTTTTCGGGTTAGAGACACGCCTTGCACCTTGCTGTCAACCAATGAGTGGTCAGTGTCACATTTGGCACCGTGGTAGTTACGAGTGATGAAAGATAGAGAGAAGAGGATAAAAGAAAAAAATGGAAGAGAAAGTCAGTTCACAAAGTAAAAATATCAGAGAGTAGAAAAGGGAAGTCCCATTCGATATATGAGGACCATTAAAGCATATATAAAACCATGTGAGGCAAGAAAGAATGGAACAAGAAAAGTTAAAAATATTACTTTGCAGTCTATTGAGCAATGTGAATGCGAAGGGGGAAATTAAAAATTAAAATTAAAACAACCTTACAAAGGCTGAAAACTACCAATCGTAAATAGAGCGCGCATCTCTTCAAGGTTTTCCGAGTGATGATAAGGTTGAGATGGTGAGGCCGAATCCCAAAACCTGTAGCACGGCATACTTCCCCCAGGTTGGGTCTCTCAAGTCCATAGCCACGTCCTCGCACCTCACCATCTGCAGCCTCTCGATGACTAATGCCGAGACCTGATTGGATGAGAGACACCTCCCGGCTTGCTTATTGGACCGCAGGCTCCCTTCACTACTGGGTAGCTGGCACAGCGTAACAGCACTTAATTAGGCTCCAGCGCCCTGGCCGAGATCATCACTCAACGATCCTCCATACTGAGCAAGACAACAGCAACTAGCAACAGTAGGCCAGCCCAGGCCTACGCCGTCGGGGATTTCC
>NW_020870030.1:1330991-1333491 GCF_003789085.1 Penaeus vannamei
TTCCTCTGGAAATTTTGTAGTTCATTGGAGGCCAAAGCTCCGCCTGCGAAGTCAGTCGCCTTTTGTTTGTTCGGATTCCATGTGTTCTTTTCCCACTTTTATTTTTCTGCATTATTTCTGTTCGTCCTTCTTTTCGTTTCCTTTCCTTCTTCTTACTTTCAAGACACTTCTTTTCCCTTCTACTCTTTCATTTCTTTTTATTTTATTCTCCTTATTCATCTATTCCTCCCACTCCTATTTATTCTCCTCCTCCTCTTTCTTTCTTCTCCTTTTTTCATTCCCCCTGCTTTTTTCCCCTTTTCCATCCTCCTTCTCTCTTTCTCCTCTCCATTAAATGGCCATCTGTTCGTGATCTTCCCAAAAATATGATTATAGTCGCTGGTAATTAAAGTGTCACGCGCAGTTTTGAGGAACAATACGCGAGGTGAAGCTGAGGTCATCCTGTGTTTGGCTCGGTCGGCTCCGCGCACGCCAGCAGGGGGGGGGGGGGGGAGCTGCGCGTCTGCACGTATTTGTCGAACCCTTTTCGATTCGATTTCTTATCATTTTGATTACCTATTCATATATATATATATATATATATATATATATATATATATAATATTATATATATATATATATATATATATATATATATATATATATATATAATATATATATATATATGTATATATATATATGTGTATATATATATCTATATCTATCTATCTATCTATCTATCTATCTATCTATATATATATATATATATGTGTGTGTGTGTGTGTGTGTGTGTGTGTGTGTGTGTGTGTGTGTGTGTGTGTGTGTGTGTGTGTGTGTGTATATGTGTGTATATATATATATATATATATATATATATATATATATATATATATATATATATATATATATATATATATATACATATACTCTCCCCCTCTTATTTCCCTTCTTTACTTCGTATTTTGTCTTGTATTTATATATGCATCTATATGTGTGTGTGTGTGCGTGTGTGCATATGTGTGTGTATGAGAGAGAGAGGGGATGGGGAGATCTGTATCTCTCTTTCTACGTATGTCTCTGTCTTCTTCTCCTTCTTCTTCATAATTTTCTTCCTCTTCTTCTTTCTCTTCTTCATTATCATTTCATTTTGCTTTTTTTTTTTAAGAAAAAAATAAGAAAAATAATTTTGATACAAAAAAGTGCAACAAAAGAGAAAAAACGAAACGAAACAGCAAAAAGTGTATAAACAAAAAAGATAAGTCTTGGAAACGCCTTGAAAGAGAAAGCGCCTCGGAGCACTTCCCTTGATCGGCAAAGCGCCCTCCTCCCGTGCCAGCGCGGAGCCGAGGCCTTCCCTCAACCACAGTGCCGAGCCAGTAAGCAAATTACACACGCATACGCACTGCTTCTCGTGTAGCCGCGCTGTGCATATAGACTGCCGGGCAAATAAGCGAGGGAACGACTTTTGCGTTGGTTGAAATGTTGCGAGGTTTGACTTGGGAAATCTGCGTTCGACATGTGTTGCTGGAAAAGGTTAGCTCATTGATCTAGAGTGAATAAGATGGTAATAACAAAAGCAATGATTTCAAAGGTAACGGTTGACATTATTATTATCAATAACTATTATTATACTAATGTTTGGGATGTTAAATTTCATTAGCATTATCACGGCCATCATTTTTATTATTACTTTGCGGGCATTATTATTTTATCATCATTATTGATACTGTCATCATTACTGTTACTATTGTTTTCATTATCACTGTCATTATTGCTACTACCATCATTATCATTATCGTCATTTTTATTATCATTACAATAATTCTTATCATTACATTTATCGTTGTCAATCCTACAACAAGCAGACATGATGGCATTATCAGCCTTATCACGAATGTTCTCATCACAGCCATCACAACTGCTGCGAAGAGTAAGAGTAACATCGCCGTCCTCACTCGCTGCCAGGCACGATGGTCGAGGATTTAATGGTCATCGATCGCCGAGCAGCACCAGAGGAGAGAGGGGGGTAGGGGGGCAGGGGAGTGCCACGCCCCCCATGAACCCTGATACATCGCAACGTCATTCATTAACCTCTTTTTATTTGCTATATAATTACGGTCTCTAGATTATACCTTGTATCGAATAGGTAATGAGCCTTCTTGTGCGGTATGATCAATGGTGCCCATTTTTTTTTTTTTTTTTTTTTTTTTTTTTTGGTGTTATGAGAGGGATGGAGAGGCCTTGCAGTGGATGAACAGAGGGGAGGAAGGTTGATAACGAAATGTTGTTATGTAGGAGAATGAAAAAAGATTTTGTGACGCGTTTTGTAATTTTGTCAATTCGACTTTTAAGGAACACATGGTGCCGTGTAAGACATTTACTATCAATTTATCTCCCTCTCTCTCTCTCTCTCTTTCTACCTATTTATCTCTTTCTCTTTAATTCCATTTTCTAGTTTGTTCTCTTTTTCTGTCTTTTTAGATTCAATACAATTTTGCATTGCCTCGAGGATTTATAGACA
>NW_020870030.1:1340991-1343491 GCF_003789085.1 Penaeus vannamei
AATGAAATACAGTACACCAATCACCTGCACCCCCCCCCCCCCCTCTCTCTCTCTCTCTCTTTCTCCCTCCTTCCACGCAAATGCACTGAGTGATACAGCAAGCGCGCGAGGGAAGCGGCTGATGGATTCCAAACTCCATTAAGCGAGCCTTCCGCCTACTGCGCCGGAGACGCCTTCTTCGGGGAAACGGGTGTCGTTTTTCCGATAGGAAGTGAGAGAGGAGGAGAGAGAGAGAGAGAGAGAGAGAGAGAGAGAGAGAGAGAGAGAGAGAGAGAGAGAGAGAGAGAGAGAGAGAGAGAGAGAGAGAGAGAGAGAGAGAGATGGGTAGACTGAGAGACAGATAGACAGACAGGTACAGAGAGAGTCAGAGAGAGAGAGATACTGATTGTTCTCTTATTTTCGTGTGACGGGGTTTACCTTTCATTGAATATACCATATTTGACATAGTAGTAGCACCATTTAGGATTTTGCATAGACAAACTTAGAGTCATAAAAATCAATAATTCCTGCTATTTACCATGTTTGTTAACAAGCCTCAGAGTAAACCATTATAGCGATTGTTAACGGTTGTCATCAGCCATCATGCTTGGCTGGTTTACATATGATTTTCCATTCTGATTATACTTCTTTATTGAATTTATCTTGTTTAATTTTACTTTATGCTTTAATACTTTTATTCTCAGTAATTCTTAGTCTAATTTACTCTATAAACGCTTCACGTTTTACTGAATGATTCGTATACTACTTCCAACTGTATGTATCATGCAAAATATATATATATTTTTTTTACTGCATTTCTGTTCTACATTGTAAAGCTTTGTATTGGTTTGGCTTACCTTTAGTTATTTTCATGTTGTTTGTACTCTGAACACCACTTTTGCACAATCATCATTGATTTTATACCTGTATTTTCTGTGGCTTTGTGCTTTTCTACTTCTTGCCGCAGAGAGCCCGTAGCCCGTGAGTTGGCATAGTGAGCCCTGCGGGATGGCCAACCGAGCAAGGTGAGGCACACTTTCTTATCAGGACTCACTACGATTTTGGAGCAGGAGATAGTTTGGGCTTACAAGCAGACTCTCCTGCCACTCCAGCTAGCGATAGGTAAACAGCAGGTAGGTCAACTGATTAACCTCGTTAAGGAGGCTCACGTCTCACGTCTGCCCAGCATCCGGCACTTTCGACTCTGCCATTGTTTGTCCGCACTATTTAGTTCTCTAGTGATGCCCCGGGCGGCGAGTTGACCGCCTTGATGGAATTCCTGGCTACAGACCGAACTCAGTCCATGGAAAGAAAGGAGGTACAGTGCACAGTGGTAGATTGTAAGAATTGGTACTTAGAGGAGAAGAGGAATACAACTGGGAGAAGACAGTCGAGTTTAAGGGCACTCCAAGGAGTCACAGATGTAGATTTCTTACCTCATGCTGTTCAAACTTCACGACCCTCAGACCTGCTATGGTTTGGACCAAGATGCCATAGGGCATCATATGATAAATGCAACGAATAGCTCAACTCTAAGTGCAATCGTGTTGTGTATAACAAGGTCATCAATAGGCTAACAACAGCTCATATACTAGCTCCCAGAAATGTGCTATATGGCAGAGGAAATCCTCATCAAATAGTCAAAATGGTAGTGATAGCAGATTTTAGAAGCAAGAGAAAGAACGATCCCCCAGTTACCATAGATGGAAATATGGCACTCAATACATATAAAAGGTAGAGGTTCTGGCACATCACTTCATCCTATATTACCAATAGGCCCCAGGTGTTGTTTAGATGGAAGGAAATCAACACAGCACACGACCAGGGCTGGCGTGCCACAAGGGAGTGCCCTGGACCTCTTCTGTGGAATGAAATAAAAAATGATTTGTTGCATTTGTTTCCTAAGGCACAAACGCTTGTTGGCGATACTGCACTGTCGGTAATCTACAGTGCCCAGAATGACGCAGTGACAGCAACAACTGACAATACACTGCAGGCCATATTAACATGGGGTAACAGATGGCAGGTGAAGTTTACACAAATGGGACCCATGCCATGTGTGTTTGCATTAATCGTCTAGTTATGGATAAAGTTCATGGGTTAATTGTTCGTAATTATGGCAATTTTGAAGAATTTTGGCAATCTGCGGACATGTAAATGAAGTGTATGTCCGTTTCTCTTCCACTGCTAGTCATTTAGACAGTAAAGGTTGTAACCAGAGATACTTGCGTAAATAATTTTTTAATACATATATATTAGATTTAAATATTTAATGTGATGTATAAAATGCTTGTTATCAGTCTTAGAAAACCGGGATATTATTGGAACAGCTGCTCATATCTTTTGTTGTATCTTCATTGAGCATATAATCTTTCAGCGTAAAATTATTCTACAGTGTTTATATTTTGATAGAGGCAATTGTCCATTCCCGTCTAGTAAAGTGGTGGTGGTCTCGGTTCACAAGTGACCGGCAGGTTGTTGTTGGTTGTATTTAGTTATAGTTTTTTTTTTTTATACTTAA
>NW_020870030.1:1355991-1360991 GCF_003789085.1 Penaeus vannamei
TATTGATAATAACAATAATAATGATAATGATGATAAAAGTCATGTTAATAATAATAATACCATCTATAGCAAATATCATTATTTTTATCAGTATTTATTATGATAATGATAATAGTAATAATAATAGTATGATAACAATAATAATGATGAAAATAAAGGTGATAATAGTAACGACAATAAAGAGAAGTATTATCATTGTTATTATCCTTCATTATCATAATAATAGTACTATTAGCAGTAGTACTTATAATGATAATGATGGTAATAGTAATAAGAAGATTGGTAATGATATCAATTATAACAACAACAATCATAAATATATGATTATGCTAATAGTAATGATGATAATGATAATGATAATAATAATGATATTATTATTAGTAATACAAATAATGATGATAGTAATAATAACAACAACAATAATAATATTAATGATGATGATGATGATGATGATGATGATGATGATGATAATGACAATATCAATAATATTAATAATAATTATAAAAGTGATGTTAATTGAAATGATAATGATAATAATTGTGATAATAGTAAAAATAATAGCAGTAATGATAATGATAATGCCAATAATATTGATAATAATGATGAAGATAGTATTAGCAATGGCGACGATGATAAGATATTATCGCTACTACTACTACTGATGATAATTAAAATGATGATGATGAAAATAATATTGAGAATATTGATATTAAACAGACGAAGAAAAAAGTATATTGCAAAAAAATAAAAAATAAAAAAACGTAATGCAATTGCTGTGCGTTGATAGCTCCTCTTAGTCCGGAAGTTGCAATTTGGGAATTACATCTTGCAAAAGCCTAAATCTTGAGCCATTTGGGGTTGCAAGCGCCGAGCCGCTGTGCCGAAGCTTGTGGTTGCGAGCGTTTAATTCTGCGGAAGCGCTCATAGGGACGGGGCAGTTGTGGTTAAATCTGAAGATATGGTCTTTATCGTATGTTTTGGGAAAGAAAACATGAACACGGTTTTCCACTCAAATATACGTGTCTGTCTGTCTCTCCCTTTTTCTCTCTTCACACACACACACACACACACACACACACACACACACACACACACACACACACACACACACACACACACACACACACACACACACACACACACACACACACACACACACACACACACACACACACACACACACACACACACACACACACACACACACACACACACACACACACGTTTATACACATGACGTGTCCTTTAATTTTCTTCTCTTTTTGCTGCAGTAAAGGCAATTCATTCCTGCCACAGTGACACAGCGATCTAAGGTGAAGGAGAACGAACAAGTTATAATGAAAGAGAAAGAGATGATGATGATGTTGGTGATAGTGACAGTTGTGGCGATTATTATGATGATATTAATATTGCTTCCATTATTGATAGTTTTTAACTATCAATTATGGAATAGATTAATCATTTGTTAATATTTTGCTTTGCTGCTATTATCATCATCGTTGTCCTTATTATTAATGTCATTACACTTTTCATTATCATTGTTATTATTAGTATTACCATTATAATTATCATCACTATTTTCATCATTATCATTATTGTTGTTATGATGACCATTATTGTTGTGATTGTTTTTGCTGTTGTTATACATGATAATGGTACTACTACTACTGCTAATAATAATGATAATAATAATAAGAGGAGGAGGAGGAGGAAAAGGAGGTAGAAGAAGAATCAGTAGAAGAATGAGGAGGTGAGGGGAAAAAGTGAGGTATCATTGTTTGCGTTAAAATCACCAAGTTGATTGTTCTGATTGTTAAGCAAGCAAAGGGACTTACAAGAGGGAAAGGGAAGGGGAAAATAGCACATAAGTAACACTCGGACAAAGTAAAAGATATATATATATATATATATATATATATATATATATATATATATATATATATATATAGAGAGAGAGAGAGAGAGAGAGAGAGAGAGAGAGAGAGAGAGAGAGAGAGAGAGAGAGAGAGAGAGAGAGAGAGAGAGAGAGAGAGAGAGAGAGAGAGAGAGAGAGAGAGAGAGAGAGAGAGATGGGTAGATAGAGAGAAGATAGACAGACAGACAGGTAGAGAGAGAGAGAGATGGGTAGACAAAGATACAGACAGACAGCAGAGAGAGACAGAGACAGAGAGAGACAGACAGAAAGAACGAAAAGCTGAAAAAACAAACAGACAGAACAACCAAACGACGATAACTGTCCCAGGGTAAAGAGTTCACCGCCATTTACCCCCCCCCCGCCCCCTTCCCACTCCCACTCCAGCCCCGACAGGAACATCCGGGTCGAAGGAATCCCCAAGGACGCGATCCTGAAACCCTTCGGGACAGGCGCTCGCTCCCCGGCCTCTGAACTCTGACTTTTGGCTCGACGTCGCCTGGGGGGGGGGGGGGTCGCCCAGTTATGATTCTGATTCTTATTTTCATTGTTTTTATTAAGATTTATTATTGATATTATCATTATTATCATTTTGATCATTATAATTATTACCATTTATGTGGTGAAAATGATGATCGTAATGATGATGATTACTATTATTATGATTATTATTAATATTATCATTATTGTTATTCTTCTTATCATTGTTATTATTATTATCATTTTTATTATCATTGATTACTGTCATCATCAGCAGCAGAAGCAACATTATCATCATTATTATTACCATGATTATCATTATTGCTAATAATTGCTATTGCTCTTATTATTATTATCATAATTGTCATAGTTTTAGATCTGTTGTTCTAAAACATAAGATGAAACTCAAGCAATCATTACAATAAAAACCTCTTGCTTATATTTACATTTCTTCCTTTGTTTTACCAAATACTAGTTTGGAGTGAATGTACTACAGTCTATTAGAAGCACATCAAAACACGTGAAGATTATGAATAGGATATGATCGTAGTGATACCAACAGCAATGTAAATAATCACTGTATTATGGCAACGGCAATAAAAGCAATGCGATGATAAGAATAGGAATAGCAACGGCACGCTAGCAATAAAGCCTTTCCTGACAAGCGCTGATGAATATGTAGGCGAGGACTGCAAGCCTTCTCCTCCGCCGCGTCCACGAGGGGGACTCAGTCTGGACTTCTCTTCATTTTTTTCGTTTTGCGTGACTCCTTGTTATTCTGCTCATATTTTTTTTCATTTTCCTTCTCTTCTTTATTTTTATATTTGTTATTCTATATCCGCTGTGAGATTTCAGTCGTGATTTCTCTGGATTTATTCTTCTTCCTCCTTCTCCTATTCGTTCTCTTCTTCATTATTGTCCTTCTCCTCCTCCTCCTCCTCCTCCTCCTCCCTCCTCCTCCTCCTCCTCCTCCTCTCCTCTCCTCCTCCTCCTCCTCCTCCTCCTCCTCCTCCTTCCTCCTCCTTCCTCCTCCTCCTCCTCCTCCTCCCCTCCTCCTCCTCCTCCTCCTCCCTCCTCCTCTCTCCTCCTCTCTCTCCTCTCTTCCTCTCTCTTCTTCTCCCCCCTCTCCCAGACACATGGCGAGTTGGTTCTTCCTGCTGAGCGGGAAACTCGGTTGAAGCGAGAGAGTGAAAGTAAGTGTTCCTGTTTTATCAAACCCGAAGTAAGGCAAGTTAGTGTCTGGGCGAGGCACACGCACACACACACACACACACACACGCGCGCGCAGCAAGAGAGAGAGAGAGAGAGGGAGAGAGAGAGAGAGAGAGAGAGAGAGAGAGAGAGAGAGAGAGAGAGAGAGAGAGAGAGAGAGAGAGAGAGAGAGAGAGAGAGAGAGAGAGAGAGAGAGAGAGAGAGAGAGAGAGAGAGAGAGAGAGAGAGAGAGAGAGAGAGGGGAAGAAGGGAGGAGGCAAGTAAAAAGAGAGGAAAAAAGAGGTGGTGCAGAGAGAGTGGGATCAAGAAAGAGAGAAACGGAAAAGTAGGAAGAGTGATTGACTGAAAGAACGAGTGTTCAGGAAAAAAAAGTTCCAAGTTCGACTGTAATTCCAGGTTTAGTACTGTGTAATGGAGGGGGTGAGGGGGGGGGGGCATGAGCGTGTGTCAAAGTCTAAGCGGTTTCATTTTGGGGTTTTCAAGCGCTGTTTTTGCGCCGTTGAGGTTTCGGAAAGGCTGTTCTAGATTCCGCCTGTGTCGGTTTATATGTTGTTGCTGATTTTGAGACTGTTGTTAAAACTGAATGGCGAAGAAAAGTTTCTCTTGTGCAGGTAGTTTGCATGCATTTGAAAGCACGCCCAAGCACGCGGGCGCGACCTCTGTTTCCCTGTTTCTCTATGCATCTATCTGTTTGTCGGTCTATGTATCAGCTCAAGGCAACAGCAGCTCCCTCCTTAATAATCATCCGACAGAACTTTATAACAATGAATGCACTTGCTCACCTCTGCCACAGCCGCCAGAAGTGCGTCGCCTTAGAGCTCGCCACCGCGCAAGGCTCCGCGCCTGCCTCATCATGGAAGGCAGCGAGCCAACGTGACCCTCCCGGCGAAGCTCGAAATATCGTCAGCTGTGGTCGGGCACGGAGAGCCCCGCCGTCACACCGACGGGCCCGGCGGCGCCAATTGCCCCCAGGTGCTCAGGGAAGACGTGCGGCTGTACCTACGAAGGGGAGGCTTGCAGCAGCAGACGATGCAGCTGCAACAGTACTGGCCTTTCATGCACAGACTACTGCAGGTGCGAAGGAGGCGTCTCTTGCCAGAGGCTCTTCAGCAGCAAGCAGGAGGCCATGGCAAGGGAGGAAAGGGAAGCACAGGACATTGACTGACGTGGCATAGTCAGAGGGGATCCGTGCCTTGCGTTGGCTGAAAAGATTAATATTGCATAAAGTGGAAGCATTATGTTACAGCCGAATACAATATAAGGTTATCTACATATTTTATTTGACTCAAAATTTTGTTTACAAACCCGCTAAACCCGATAAGAAAAAACATAATTACACAACCGAATGTGAAAAAAACTGAACTCTTAGAATTCTGAGAAATGTTCAGGCTTCCAA
>NW_020870030.1:1362444-1364944 GCF_003789085.1 Penaeus vannamei
ACGGACAGAAGAGAACAGAGACAAAAATTAGACAGAAGAAAGAAGAAAAAAGAAACAACAAAAAACAGATACGACGACGAGGATAGATAGATCTAATAATATATAGAGAGAAGAGACAGATAGGACAAGACAGCTGAGTGACAGAGAGAGAGAAAGTGAAAAAGGCGTGGCTGGGACGTGAGAATAGAGAGTACCGTAGACTGGACGGAGGGGAAGAGGAGTGGCAGTCGGAGGGAGAAAAGAGGAGAGAGTATAGAGGAAGGAGAGTGGGGTGATCGGAGAGAGAGAGTGGATAATGGAAGAGGGGAGGGAGACGAAGGGAGAGGAGGGGAGGGTGGAGGAAGAGGGAGGGACGGGAGCGAGAGGAGAGAGTGGGGGTGGATGGAGAGAGGAACGGTGGGTGAGAGAGGATGAAAGAGAGAAGAGGGGAGAGAGGAGAAGGGGACGAGGAGAGGGGAGAAGAGGTGAGAGGAGAGAGGTGATGGAGAGAAGAGAGAGTGAGAGAGGAGGATGAGGAGGAGGAAGAGAGAAGAAGGAAGAGGGGAGAGAGAGGACGGAGCCAGACAGAGATAGAGAGGAGAGACAGAGACCAGAGTCAGACAGACAGGACAGACAGACAGAGACAGAGACAGAGACAGAGACAGAAGACAGAGAGATAGAGAGAGAGAGAGATGAGAGAGAGAGAGAGACGAGAGGAGAGAGAGAGATAGAGATAGAGACAGAGATAGAGAGAGAGACAAGAGTCAGACAGAGACAGACAGACGACAGAGACGAGAGAGACAGAGCAGAGAGATAGAGAAGAGAGAATGAAGAGAGAGAGAGAGAGCGAGACATGCGATATGACCCTCCTAACTTCATGGGCAACACAGGATCCCAACTGCGCACAACTCCACCTCCGCTCCCCCTCCACATCGCGGCAGATCCACCGCCTGTCCTCACCCTCCACCCTTCTGTGTCGCTCCTTATCTCTCTCTTTCTCTCCTTCCCTCCCCGCTTATCATCCCTCCCTCCTATCCCTCCCCCCCTCCCCTTTCCTCCCTCCTCCCTCCTCACTCCCTCCCTCCCTGCCTTCCTTCATCTTCCTTCCTTCCTCCCTCCCTCCCTCCTTCCTTTCTCTCCCTTCCTCCCTCCCTCCTTCCTCCCTGATTATCTCCCTCCCTCCCTACCTTAAATTCCTCCATCCCTTCCTTCCTCTCCTCCTCCCTTTTTCCTTCTTCTCCCTCCCTCCCTCCCTCCTCTCCCTGTCTCCCTCCTCCCGATTATCTCCCTCCCTCCTTCCTCCCTGATTATCTCCCTCCCTCCCCCATCCCACCTCCCTTTCCCATCTCTATAGCTCTTCGCTTCTCCTCTTCCTCCTCCTTTTAGTCATCTTGTTATTATTCTTTTCCTTCCTTCTCCTCATTCCCTCCCTCTCCCTCCTCCTCTTACTATCATTGCTGCTATACTATCTTCTTCTTCCTCTCTTTTCTCCTCTTCATCCTCCTCTTCCCTCTCCTCTTGCTCTTCTCCTTTCTCTTTCTCTTCCTCCTCCTCTTCCTTTCCTCCGTCCCTTCCTTTTCTCTCCCTCTTGCTCTTCTACTTCTTCCTCCTTTTCCTGTTCCTCCTTCTCCACCTTCTTCTTCACCGCACCTCCTCCTCCTCTTCCTCTTTCGCTTCTCTCTTCCTTCCTCCTCCTCCTCCTCCGACTCTTTTTCATCCTCCTCGTCTTCCTCTTTCCTCCTCACTTCACTTTCTCTTATTATTATTATCCTTATCATTATTATTATTATTCATATTATTATTATATTATTATAATATTATTATATTATTATAATTATTATTCTATTATTATTATCATTATTATTATCATCATTATTATTATCATTATCATTATCATTATTGTTATTATTCCACCTCCTCCTCTCCTTCCTCCTCCTCCTCCACGCCCACCTCTCCTTCGTCCACTTCCCCCAAATCCTCCTCCTCCGCCACCCCGCCCCTTCCTCCTCCGATCAACCGCGACACATTCAGAGAAAAAGAAAATGAATAAACAAAAACACTCCAGAAACCGACTCACCCGCAAGCCCCCCACCCCCCCCCACCCCCACCCCATCCACGAAATCCACCCGCGCGAGGAATTTCGATCTATCCGCAATGACTCACCCATCTATCCACTTAGCGCATTCACCCCCTCTCCCCTCTTCCCCCACCAGCCATTGGCAGCCCCCCCCTCACCTCCCCCCGCCCCCTCACGACTCCCCTTCTACCCCCTCCCCGTCCCCCACTCTCCCCTCTCTCTCCCTCCCACACCAGCCATAGGCTGGTCCTCCCGCCCCCTCAACCCCCTCCCCCCCCACTCTCTCCAATTCCCCTTCCTCATCCTCCCCGCCCGCGCCAGTTTATACCCCCCTCCCCCCCTACCCCCTACCCTTCCCTTCCCCAACCTCCCCTCCCCCCTCTCCCCTCCCCTCTTCCTCTCCCCCTCTGCCCCTCCCCCTCTCACCCCCAGCCCCCCTCGGGA
>NW_020870030.1:1379944-1382444 GCF_003789085.1 Penaeus vannamei
CAGATACCCACTGCTTTACCATTCTTCAGCTTGGAAATGGCCTCCCTAACTTCAGTTAGGGAGGGAGGGTCCTCACTGATAGGTGGATCCGGCAGCGGGATCTCGACACTACCCGCATCCAAGTTAACTGTTGGTGGGTCAACCTGGTACAGCTGCTCAAAATACTCAGCCCAACGTTCCCGCACCGCAACAGGATCTGAAACGATCTGACCACTTACTGAGCAAACTGCTGTCACTTGTGAAGAGGGCTTGGAGTTCAGCTTTCTCAGGACTTGGTATGCAGGACGAAGGTCATTTACTAAGAAATGGCCTTCTACCTCCTCTACAAGACTCCTAATAAACTGTTCCTTGTCCCTTCTTAACAGGGACCGAGTTCTGCGCACATGAGAACAGTGCAATTCCCGATCCCCTGTCAGACGAGCCACACGACATGCATCAGTGGCTTCTAGTGTCTCCTGCGAGATGGAATTCTGTACTGCTCTCGGGCGTACACCAATCGTATCCTGAGCTGCATCAAGCGTTTCACGCTTAAAGGTATCCCACAGAAGAACAGGGTCTGTCAGACTGCCAAGCATTGCGAAACGATCAGAGATTGCCTCAGCAAACCCGTGGGCACACTCCCCCTCCCTCAGCCTGTCCAAATGAAACACCCTAGGGTGATCATTTGACCGCTGGGGAGTTTTGAAGTGGACCCGGAGGGTAGCCACAACCAATCTATGGTCAGTACCACAGAACTCAGCACTCCTATACACCCTGCAATTCTGAAGGATCCTCCAATGAGTGCTAACAAGTATGTGGTCGATCTCCTTGGCTGCATTACCTGCATCACTGTACCATGTCCAGCAATGTGGGTCTGGGCGCTGGTACCAGGAGCCAGAAATCCTCAATTTCTGGGACCTAGCAAAGTCACGGAAAAAGAGGCTATTCTCGCTACCAGCATCAGCTCCTGAACCATGCTCGATCACAGCCAGATACCGCATTGAAGTCGCCCAGAACAATGCGAATATCTCGTCGGGGACATCTGTCTACCGCAGATGTAAGTTTGGCGTAGAACATCTCTTTCACGTCAAGTTTACAAACATCGGTAGGAGCGTACACAGCAATAAGGGACATGAAGCCAAAAGATAGCTTCAATCTCAATACCATTATACGTTCATCAACAGGAGTAACCTCTACTACCGAGGGCTGGAGTCTGCTGGAGATGGCAATGGCTACTCCCTGGAGATGGTGGCCATCGCTGCGGCCCGACCAGTAATAGGTGTAGCCACCTACACAGGTCATGCCGCTGCCAGGCCTCCTCACCTCCGAGAGAGCAGCCACCTCAACTCTCAGCCTCCCCAGTTCCCTCGACAGTAATGGCAACCGATCATCCTGACGCAAAGAACGGATGTTCCAAGCCCCCACCCTGATTCCCGCCTGAGGTTCAGCCTCTGGCAGTCGCTCCGAGTGGATGCCACCTCTGCCACCCCCACCGACGCTGCCCCATATAAAAGGGGGTGGCGGGCTGCGTGCCCCATCATCCACCTGTGAGGTTCCCGAGGGCTTTCCCCCACAAGCTTCACTCTGGGCTGGCGGCCACCAGAGCGCAGGCGAGACGAGTAGTTCCTGTTCCCAGCCTGCGTTCCAGCAGTCGCCCTCCCAGCAGGGCCCACAGTCCGCCTCACCATTCATAAGAAGCACTGCCGATTGGTTATATCTGGGGGGAGGAGGACTGGCAAGGCCCACCTCCCCCGAGCCTCCCATTAACCCCAGGGGGCTAGGGGGCAGGAGTTGGTACAGGGCCAGGGGTGTCCACACGCCAGTGGGCCATGACCCTGAACCTCTGGGGCCTCCTGCTGCTCCGAGATCCCCTCAGTTTAGCCTGGAACCGCAAGGTACCCAGTTTCCATGGGAGGCCACGAGGAGGCACTGCAGGGAGTCTCGATGATGGAGAGGCTATGCACTGGCAGGGGAGGCTTATGCAGAGCTGCTCCCTTTTTCGCACGAGGCTAGCCAGCGGTGGCAGCTGTAAGCGAGAAGGCATGCAAAAGCTCTTAACACTAACTAGACTACCACTCCATCGCTTCACACCACCCTGCGCATGAAGCACCCACCCATATATATATATATATATATATATATATATATATATATATATATATGTGTGTGTGTGTGTGTGTGTATACACCATATATATATATATATATATATATATATATATATATATATATATATATATATATATATATATATATATATATATATATATATATATATATATATATATACATATATAAAAGTTTATATGTATGTCTAAATATGTAATATATGCATATGTGTAGATAGATAAATGAGTAGATATAATGGTCAGCCTATGCTCATTTTCTTGAGCAACTGTAGTGTGTTTGTTGAAGATCATAGTCTAAGCTTTGGCTCCCGCCTGCCGATGCCCGCACTCGTTCACTGCCGAGAGAGTTCCAGCCATCGGACCTGGGCGCTTGCGTTTGCAGAGCCAGCACTT
>NW_020870030.1:1409944-1424944 GCF_003789085.1 Penaeus vannamei
AACGATAATGAAAATAACAGCAATAATAATAATAATGATAATAATAATAATAATAACAATGATAATAATAATAATAATAATAATAATGATAATAATGATAATAATAATAATAATAATAACAGTAACCATAATAAAATGAAAATATGAGTGAGAATGAGTATTATTTCAGTGTAAGAGATGTATTTGACCGGTTTAGATGACCTCGAAACCGGTCATGCCATTATGTCAATATGATCGACACTTCATCACGATGCAATGACGCGACGGAGCCAAAGCAGCCAGGACGTCATTCCTTCTTCCAGGAGTTACGAGCAATTTGCAATCGCAAGTCGCGCTTCGTGTGAGACGGAGGTCATTGGGTCTCTTCCGGTGCGTGTTGAGAAAATGACAATATTTGTTATTATTATCATCTCCGCCAGGGAGGCTGTGTTTGCATTTTTTCCTCATTTGACTGAATATAGAAATATTTTTTAGAAAACCATTCATTTGATGAAAGTTTTTTTTCACTTTTGGGGGATTTTTTTATTTCGAAAATATTTTGAAGACGCCGAAGTTTTTCTCACTTGAAAGAGCGGCGAATACTTGGATAAAATTTTCATGGAGTAGAACTATTTATTATTTGACCAATTTGGACGCTCTTTACTCTCCTAAACCACACGCACAACAAATATTCGTTCTCCTGCTTCTAATAAATGTTAATGGAAAGAGAACCTTTATCACTCAACGAAATACACTAAAGGTCTTCAGAGATCTTAATTCAATGCAAAAAAAAAAAAAGAAAAAAAAAAGTCGCATATAACCAAACGTAGAAATTGTTTCCAGAAAACCTTCCATAGAATACAGAGTTCTTTTTCACTTGGCTGAATGTAGAAACTGTTTTGGAAAAAAAAAACTACAGAAAAAACTACCTTTCATACCCTAACACTAAGAGCTCAAGTCACAGACATCACCGCCAGGCCATCGGAAATACATCACACAAATGTTCCCAATGACACGTTGACTCTCCTGCATCAGATACTGCAAACGTTCCAGACCCAACGATAGAAACAAACTGCCGGGGTTTGCTGTGTCACTGCGCAGGTTCCAGCGGTAGTGATACTGACCTGTGACAGCCACCTCGGTCGTTTGTGTCCAGGTTGACAGCCACCTCGGTCGTTTGTGTCCAGGTTGACAGCCACCTCGGTCGTTTGTGTCCAGGTTGGCTTCGCTTTTGGCTCGGCCGATTTTGTCCACATAGCTTATGCAGAGGGCCAGAGTGTACGGACAGTAAAAAATAAATGATAAGGATGATGATAATGATCATGATAACAGTAATATTGAAAATGTTAATAATAATGATAATGATCATAATAATTATTATTATTATCATTATAATAATAATGATAACAAGAATGATAATAATGATAAGAAGAAGGATGATAATAATAATTAGAAGAAGAATGATGATGATAATAATAATAATGACAACAACAATAATAATAATAATTATTATTATTATTATTATTATTATTATAATGATGATGATAACAATAATACTCTTGTGAATTATTATCATCATTTCGTTTTAATTTTCATTTTCTGCGTTCTCTCTCCAGCAGCAAAATATAACATCTTATGGATCATTTAATTACCACTATTATGACAAATATTGCTGTTATTATAAGTATCATTGTTAATATTATCATTATCCATTACAAATTGTTGTTACTAATATTACTGTATTATATTCTAAACAGCAATAATGATAATGAAAATAGTGTTAACAGTGATAATGACAATGAAAATAATGACAATAATGATAATGATCATAAAATTCATAATGATAGTGATAATAACAGAATTTATATTGATAATAATAAGAAGATTAATTATTATGACAGTATTGATAGTAATAATAGTGATAACAATAACAATAATAATAATAAAGATAAGTGAGGATTATGGTAATGACGATAAAAGAGATAATGAAAAAAATAACTATAATGATAATAATAATGCTAATGATAACAGTAGTAGTACTATTAATAGTAGTAATAATAATAGTGATGATAATAATAATGATAATAATAATAATGATAATAATAATAAGCATGATAATAATAATAATAATAATGATAGTGTTGACAATAATGTTGACGATAATGAAAATAGTAAAAATAATGACAATAGAGATAATAGAAATAATGATGACATCAATAGAAATGATGAAAATATTACTGGTAATAATAATAAGTGATAAATGATAAAGATAACAATGATAAGTGATAAATGATAATAATAATAAGTGATAAATGATAATGACAATAACCATGAGTGATAAATGATAATGATAATAATAATAAGTGATAAATGATAATGATGATAATAATAAGTGATAAATGATAATGATAACAATAATAATTGATAAATGATAATGATAATAATAATAAGTGATAAATGATAATGATAATAAGTGATAAATGATAATGATAATAATACCATAATGATGATACTATTACCATCACTATCATTATTATCATTAATGACAAGCAGTTGCAAGATATAGAAGCTTGACTTCCCTCCTTACTCATCAACACGGGTGTGCAACGGGTTAGGTTCTCCGAGCATCCGTTCATCATTCCCCCAAACTAAGGAATATTTACTATTGGTTCTTACTACAGTTAATTTCCTTAATTTTCCTTTATTACCGAGGCGCAAATGATAATAACAGTAATAATAATAATAATGATGATGATAATTATGATAATGATAATAGGAACAATAATGATGATGATAATAATAATGAGAATGATAATAACAATATTAACAATTATAGCAATAATAATGATAATGAAAAATATAGTAAAGATGACAGTAAGGATAACTAATATAATAGCAATAATAATAAGGTTAATAATAAGTAATAATAAGGATAAGAATTATAATCATACTAATAATGATAATTATAATAACTGTACTGACAGTAGTAAAAATAATGGTAACAATGATAGTGATGGTAATGATAATAATAATAATAATAATAATAATAATAATAATGATAATAATAATAATAATAATAATAATAATAATGATAATAATAATAATAATAATGACCATGATGATGATAATGATAATAGTAATGGTGCTGCTGATACTGATAATGAAATTGATAATAATAATGAAAATTATAATAATGACCATAACACTACTGACAATAATTATGATAATAACAATATTATTGATATATAATTGATAATGATAATGATAGTAATAATAATAATATTAAGATGAAAAAATAGCAACAACAACAACAATAATGGTAATGGTAATGATATTGATAATGATTATCATTATTATTATAACAATAATGATAATGATAATACTAACAATGACCATAATGTTAACAATAATCATAATAACGATGATGATACTGAAAACAATAACAGTAATAATAATAGTAATGATAACAGTAATGATAATGATAATAATGACAATAATAATAATGGCAAAATAATAGTAATGATAACAATAATTAAATAACAATAATAATAATAATAACAATAATGATGATAATGATGATGTTAATAATGAAATCAATAGACATCATAGTAATAATAATATCAATAATGATAATGATACTAATGATGATAAGGATAATTATATTAATGATACTAATAATGGTAATAATAATGATGACAATTATGATGATGGTGATAATCATAATGATCATAATAAAAACAAAAAATAATAATGATCATGATAATAACAATAACGACAATGATAGTGATAAGGATAATAACAACAACAACGATAATAATAATATTGTTAATGATAACAATAATAATAATGGTTAAAATAACCCCAATGTTAATCGTGGTAATAACATTAATGATAGTAATAATCACATTAGTGACAATAAAGATAATGATAATCATTATGATAGTAATGATAATATTGATGATACTAATAGCAACACCATCTAAAACTTAAAAGATGATAGATATGGTAACGACAACAATTATAATAATAATAAAAACAATGATAATGGCAATAGTAATAATGATAATGAGAATAATGAGAATAATAAGAACAATAATAATTATGTTAACAATTATGATAATGATAATGACAATAATAATAATAATAATAATAATAATAATAATAATAATAATAATATATGATAATAATAATAATGATGATAATAATAATGAATATGATAAGATAATAATAATTATAGTAATGATAATAATACTGATAATGATACTACTACTACTAATAAAGATAATGATATTAATGATGATAAAAATAATAACAATAATGTTTATTATTATTATCAAAATAACAACAACAATAACAACAAAAATAATGATGATTATATAGCAATAATGATCATGATAATAAACATGCTATTGGGAAGAACTCTCCTGGTATCTCACTTTGAACCGATTTGCATACCAGCGCTCCACAGGCAGGCGCAAGGAGATTGGAAAGGATCTATTCCGTAGTATGTTTCGAGGTTGCAGAGATGAGATGAACGAGTTGGTATTTTGTTGTTTTGTTGTTGTTGCGTATGCCTAATGATTAATAAAAAGGATTTTTGCAGAAGCAGGACCTTACGATATAGGGAGCTGTTCGTGTATAAGTAGATCAACTGCCTTTATGTTACTTGTAGTTCAGTGTGTTCGGAAGGTCGCGTGCAACTCAGTAAGCTTTCGTAGCGTCATTCATCTCAAACAGGTCAAATTCAGTGATGAAGGATGATCATGTTCATCGCAATAATAATGATGATAATGATAATAATGATAATAGAAATGATGATGATGATAATGATAATAATGATAATAAATGATGATGATAATGAATATAATAATAATAATGATAATAAAAACAATAATAACTATTGATTAATAATAATAACAATAACAGTATTGAATAAAAATGACAACAGCAGAGAAAATAATAATGATGATAAGTATAATAACAATAACAATAATAATAATGAAAAAATAATAGCAACACAACAGTTTAGCAGGTGGCACTCAAGTCACACTATTTTAGTATGGTCGAGCAGAGTCAATTATCCTCAAACAGGTCAAATTCAATAGGGCAAGACTGAGACACCTGCTGCTGGGTCAGATATAGCTCAGTAGGCCAACCCTGTATGCTTATAATTCACTCATCATTTCCATTAGATTTTGGTCGGTACTTATTTTTTCGTGTCAAACTACAAGGGGCATAATTACGTATCGTTTCTATTGTTATTTACTGGTTGAGCAATATCTCACTATTTGTTTATTTTATTTTTATATAACGTTTCATTTTCTTTTTTGTTTTTGTTATTTGTCCTAGTTACTGATGTTGCTGTTAGTATTATAATCATTATTTTTGTAGTAGCAGTAGTCGTAGCAGTCGTAGAATTATTATTATTACTATTCTTATTGATATATATTTATTGCTATTGTTATCATTATCATTATCTTTATCATTATTATTATAATTATTGTTAATATTATTATAATTATTACTGTTATATTTTCTGTTATTATCATCGCTGTTATTAATATTATCATTATTGTTATCATTATCATTATTATTATCCTCATCATTACCATAATTATTATAATTATCATTATCATCGTCATTATTATCTTTGTCACTCTTTTCTCCTACAAATCCAAAAATACTCAAAGGTTTTGACCTTCGCTGAGTAAACGACCAGCAAGTGTATTGTTACCTGTTTCCACCAAATGGACTTCCCTCTAATTAATTTCGCATTATTGTAACAATTACTCACAGTTACCCTCACCCCCCCCACACACACACACACACACACGCATACACACAAAAAAAGGAAAGAAAAAAAAGGAAAATGATATATGGGTCATTGTCGTCATAGGACACCCATACATAACTACTGAAATGCTCTTTTCTTTTGTGTTGAAAGGCAGTGTCGTCTTTTGAATTAGGGTTTAGAGTCATATTCGAACGTGTGAGGAGAAGGGTTTTTACCGTTCGTTAAGATGCGATCATATTTGTCTTTTATTATCAAATTCGTTATTTCTTTATTATCTATACTGTGACTGTTTTATGGTTCGATCGCTTGTTTGTATTTATGGCTCTGTGTGTGTGTGTGTGTGTGTGTGTGTGTGTGTGTGTGTGTGTGTGTGTGTGTGTGTGTGTGTGTGTGTGTGTGTGTGTGTGTGTGTGTGTGTGTGTGTGTGTGTGTGTGTGTGTGTGTGTGTGTGTGTGTGTGTGTTTCTTTCCCTGTGTGTGTGTGTGCGTATGTGTCTTTCCATGTGTGTGTGTGTGTTTGTTAGTTTGTGTGAGTATGTTTATATGTGTGTGTTTTTGTTTCTTTCCATGTATGTGTGTGTTTGTGTGAGGTGTTTATATGTGCGTGTTTTTGTTTATTTATGTGTTCATATGTGTGTGAGCGTCATTGTTTAATATATATGCTGTCAGTTATCACTCCATTGTCATAACACGTGGACTATGATTTCAGGCGTAACAGACAGACAGCGTGTGATCAAACGGACGGACGAAACACAAGTAAGAGTTAAAATATAGATTTTCAGTTAACGGTGAATGGAAATCGCTATACACTGCCGTACAAACAACCTCTGATGTGCACATAGGTTTTCCCACGCAGATGGTCGAGCTCAAAAGTTCACTCGTTCTTGTTCCCTGGTCTGGGTAACAGGTTGGTCTCTTGTGGCCTGGGTTGCGCTCTTGCCATGGGGGTCTCTGGCTCTTTTGGCTTCTGACATCTTTGTTTTGTAATCATTATTATTTCTTGGTATATTTTCTGTTCCATTGGGTTTTGCTGTTGTTTTTTTCTTGGTGGGGGGGGGTAATTGGGGAGGGGGTTGATTTGTTGATGGTGCTTCTTGTCCTTCTTCTTTGGGGGGGGGGGGATGATTTCTTGGTGGGATTTCTGGTTCTATTGAAATTTGGCTTATTTCTCCTTTATTTATTTTTTATTTTTTTGGGGGGGAGGTAACTACTTGGTATTTATTCTTTTTTTTTTTAAGATGGGTGGTTATTTTTTGGCATTCTTTTTCTTTTCTTTTTTGCTTCGGTAAGATTTGTCTTAGGGGCGAGTGAGGAAGTGGGTTGTTTTTGATTGGCATCCCAATTTTCTTTATTCTTTTTCTTGTTCTTTTTTCTTGGTGGGGGAGGCTTTGGTTCCTTGGTTTATCTATCAACCAATTTTTTATGGACCTACCAACAGACGGTTGATACTTTACAAGTGAAATGACTAAGAACCACGATAATAATAGCAATAGAATAATTATGAACCACCAGATAGAATATAAGTGTGAACCGAGTTAGATGAGTAGATTTTATGGTAGATTTATTGTAAAGATGAAATGCTTTAGTTTATCATAAGTGGGTTATAATTAGATTTTCAGACAGAATTGTAGTCGAAATCAAATGAATGAGATCATAAGGTTGAAGAGGGAAACTTCGAGTAGATTTTGAAATAGATACGGTAGATTTGTCTTGAAGATTAGAGGATTTTGGATATTACGTGAGGTCGGTAATGAGTAGAGAGAGAGGTAGATGAAGCACAACTGTGACAGAGAGAGGGGCGAGGGGGGAGGGGGTATTATTGATGGCTATGATAGATAATAGAGAATTTCTTGGCACGTAAAGAAGATATTAGAAAAAAAACTAATACATAAACTTTGTTACTCTTCTTTGTATTTCGCTTTTTCTTTTCATTTTTCGGGAGAGAGTCAAGGGTAGATTTCAACTGACATGGGAATTTTGTGTTATCTCTTGGCTTTTTAATTGTATGTATAATCCTCCTTTTTCATGTTGCACTCATTGGTCAATGTTGTTGTATCATTGCCAAAGTGCTAATAATCTCAATGATAACAAAAAATGCCATCGTAAACCAGACTAAGAAAAGTAAAATGTATTTTCATAAAGCAATTTTATCTTGCTCTTATCGTTATTTTATTTTCTTACAGTGTGCTCTTGTTAGTCTCTCTATCTCGTTTTCTAATTATCTGTATCAGAGTTCTGAGTATGCCATGTGTATGCTACGTGTAGGCAAATGTTCAAACACGCAGGCTGATATATGTGTCACGATTGCACCCTATTATCATCATCATTACCATCACTGTTATTAATGTTATTTTTTATTAATACCATTATAATTAATGTTATCATTCTTACTACTGCCGTTACTGTTTCTTTGTATTATTATTATCATCGTCATTGTTATTATTCTTACTATTATTATTATTTCATATTACTATTATCAATATTGTTATTGTTACTACTGCTTTTGTTATTGTTATCTTTTTACCTTCATTATTGTCACTAATATTATTACTACATTTGTTTATGCGCGTGTATGGCATGCGAACAAGTAGATATCATTGATAAAGTAGACCTACAAACAAGAGATAACTTTCTGTTTTTGTTTTGCGTTCGGTGGGCGCGCATCGAAGGCAACACTCTCAGCCGATGGAATTGCCTTCATCGACATCGTTGGCATACTAGGCTAAGATAAATACTTGTTGTTCCATGAAATACCCGCAAGTAATGAGATGGTAGGAAGCCTAAATCAATTCTCATTCTATGATTATTTCTCTTGTAAAATGACAACGTCGATACCTTCGCTATGTAGATAAGATCGAGTTATTTCAAACGCCAAGAATTCGTAAAAACATAACAGTGCGCAAACAAAAGGACAGAGCCATTTCCCATGGCGTCTTCCTCTCAGTTCTGTAAATATGAATGACTTTACAAGACTCTTCTTGATTCAGGCAATCTTGAAGATGGCCTCCTCTGGAGAACTCGAAACCTCCCAATAGACCAGGATCTTGAACGGTTTCTTTCGAATAAATACTTGGCAATTTCCATCAGATCACTGAATGACATCAGGCCTGAAGAAAACTTGCCAGTCTCGGTAATGTAGAAAACTTCCTTCCAGTGGCTACAATTATCACAAAGTAGCGTAATTCGCTTGCATCTAGACCAATAAATATAAAATTTTCGTTTCATTTCAGCGTTCCTAGTACAAGCTTCGGGAATTCAACACAAACGACTCTACAAAATCACAAACAGATGTACATGTATGATCTACACGGCGCTGTGCCCGGGCGCTGCGTTGCGGTGGGCTGGCGAGGGACACAGCGATGCACTTCGGCTTGACCAAAACGAGCAGTCTCTTGAGGACGGGGAAGGAAAAGGCGGGAGAGGAATCAAATAGAAAGGAGGGAAAGATTTTGAAGTAAGGCTATTTACTACTACTACTACTACTATTAAGAATGATTACAATGATGATGATGATAATAATAATGATAATAACAATAATGATAATATGATCATCATCCTTAATATTGATATTAATGGTAATATCAATTTAAATATTACGAATTACGAATAATGATGATAATAACGATCAGTGTGCAAGACTGCCCGGGGTCACCATCCCCCTGGGACCTGGGGCGTAGTTGCGAATGGTCCAGACTCCGAAATTTGTCTTGACAGAAAAGTCTTTGAATCCGAGATGTTGTCATTGACTCGTCGCGAAAATGTGCTCGGCCGGAGGAGCCGGAGGAGCCGGAGGAGCCGGAGGAGCCGGAGGAGCCGGAGGAGCCGGAGGAGCCCGCATGTGCAAGGACTGCCTTGAAATCGGCCTCACGAGACGCCGACAATAAGACTGCGATTTTACGAGCGCAGCAGTAAAGGTGTGAAGATCCTTCGTGCCACGTTTTTACACACTGTCAGTCGCTTCCCTCGTGATTACTGTAGTTTCTCATAGATAAATGTAAATGCCTCCGCGCGCCTCCTCGGCTGACACAGTGACAAATGCAGAGGGTGCCATGGAAACACAGAAAGGAAATCAAATTGGTAATACTTTAGTCATTATATACTTAAGATTCACTGCAATAGTAATTTGATCGCATTACTACATTGAATCATGATCACAGAGTATTTTAAGTATCAACTTAGAAATGTGGCACCAGTGCCAGCAAAGATGAAATCGCTAAGGACAGTCTTCAAAACGAGTCATAGACAAATTCTGCAACGATCTTTAAGTCAAGTCCTCAGAGTCCTTAAATTTGTCAAAGACCTTTCGTGAATAGAAATAAAAATGGCTTCAGTCATATTCATGTAATGGGTTCAGTCAAAATGTACAGTAGGGCACCCATTTTCTACATTCTCCTTAAAATAACCGACAGCGTGCAAGCGTAATCCAAAGTGGAAAAAAAATTCCTGGAGATAAAGAAGAAATTCGCTGGACTGACTTTAGCGCTGATGCTGTTGTTAAGGGCCATTGTTTACGCCAAAATAACCTACCCCGTCTCAGGTTGCATAGGGCTTGCGTGAATTGACTTTGGAAGTGTACAGAGACGAGTATGCAAGGGAGGAATTCATGGGGTTTGCGATAACCCTTTTTTTTTTTTTTTTTTTTTTTTTTTTTTTTTTTACTTTTAATGTAAAGGATGAGGATTTTTACTCTATTTTTTTTTCGAAAAAGAGGTTGATGATCTCAGGAGTTTTCTCGTGTGATCTTTTTCGCTTGGTAAAGGTACTGTATTGCTGATCTAAAAGTGATAAATCAAAATTTGATCGCTGGAACATTGATAGGTCACGAGGAGAAAAAGAGGCATGAAATATGAAAAAAATGCAATAAATGATAAACCAGGAATAAACTAGAGTAAATGGTCGACAGACAAAAAAAAAAAAAAAAAAAATTGCGAACAATTGGCTCGTTCTGCCGGCCACATGTTTGTTTCTCGCACCTGTCTTATCTACCACTTGTGCAGGACGACAAACCTGTTTATTACGTCCACCTGTGTATAACAACCCAAATCTCAAGCTAAAAGTCAACTTTTTCAGTTGACCTATGATGACCTTCTTTAAATGACCTGCCATGACTTCTCAATTAACCTAATATGACATTCCTCAACTGACCTACCATAACCTTCAATCAACCTACCATGACCTTTCTCAATCTCCCTACCGGGATCTTTTCTAATGACCTACCGTGACCTACCTCAATCAACCTACGGTGCCTCATCTCAGTCAGCTTACCATGGCCTTCCTCAATCGACCTACCATGACCTTTAGCATTTGACCTATCATGATAATTATGATAATGGTAGTAGTAGCACAAATGATGATTATGATGATGATGATGACATTGATAATCCTCATTATTATCATAGTGATAGTCATAATAGCAATAAAAGTAATGATGCTGATAACAAAAATAGTGATGTAATAGTAATAATGATAAAAACTGATAATAAGGGCAATGATCCCTTCACCTCTCTCATCTTCTCACCTCTCTCCTCTTTCCCTCAACCTTTCTTCTCGTCACATCTCTCCTCTTCCCCTCACTTCCCATTTCCTCTTCCTCTCACCTCCCATCCCATCTTCCCTTCACCTCTCGCATCACCCCTTTACCTCTTTCCCTCACTTCTCTCCTCTTCCCCTCACCTCCCCTCTACTTTTCCCCTCACTTCCTTTCTCCTCTACCCCTCCTCTTCACCTCACTTCCTCTCTCCTCTTCATTTCACCTCTCTCCTTTTCCCCTTCCCTCCCAACTCTTTCCATCACTTGTCTCCTCTTCCCCTCGTCTCTCACTTCTTCCCCTCACTTCACCTCTCTCTTCTTCCTTTTACCTCTCTCCTCTTTCCCTCTCGCCTCTCTCCTCTTTCCCTCTCGCCTCTCTCCTCTTTCCCTCTCGCCTCTCTCCTCTTTCCCTCTCGCCTCTCTCCTCTTCTTCTCCGCTTCTCCTCACCCTCACCTGTCTCCTCCTCCCCTCACCTGTCTCTCCCCTCACTTGTCTCCTCTTCCCCTCACCTGTCTCCTCTTCCCCTCACCTGTCTCCTCTTCCCCTCACCTGTCGCCTCTTCCCTCACCTGTCTCCTCCTCCCCTCACCTGTCTCCTCTCCCTCACCTGTCTCCTCCTCCCTCACCTGTCTCCTCTTCCCTCACCTGTCCCCTCACCTGTCTCCTCCTCCCCTCACCTGCCTCCTCTTCCCCTCACCTGTCGCCTGTTCCTCCCCTCACCTGTCTCCTCCTCCCTCACCTGTCTCCTCTTCCCCTCACCTGTCTCCTCTTCCCCTCACCTGTCTCCTCTTCCCCTCACCTGTCCTCTTCCCCTCACCTGTCTCCTCTTCCCCTCCCTCATCTCCTCCTCCCTCACCTGTCTCCTCCTCCCCTCACCTGTCTCCTCTTACCCTCACCTGCCTCCTCTTCCCCTCACCTGTCTCCTCTTCCCCTCACCTGTCTCCTCCTCCCCTCACCTGTCTCCTCTTCCCCTCACCTGTCTCCTCTTCCCCTCACCTGTCTCCTCTTCCCCTCACCTGTCTCCTCTTCCCCTCACCTGTCTCCTCCCCTCACCTGTCTCCTCCTCCCCTCACCTGCCCTCACCTGTCTCCTCTTCCCCTCACCCCTCACCTGTCTCCTCTTCCCCTCACCTGTCTCCTCTTACCCTCACCTGTCTCCTCCTCCCCTCACCTGTCTCCCCTTCCCCTCACCTGTCTCCTCTTTCCCTCACCTGTCTCCCCTTCCCCTCACTGTCTCCCTTCCCCTCACCTGTCTCCTCCTCTCACCTGTCTCCTCTTCCCCTCACCTGTCTCCTCTTCCCCTCACCTGTCTCCTCTTCCCCTCACCTGTCTCTCTTCCCCTCACCTGTCTCCTCTTCCCCTCACCTGTCTCCTCTTCCCCTCACCTGTCTCCTCTTCCCCTCACCTGTCTCCCCTTCCCCTCACCTGTCTCCTCTTCCCCTCGCCTCCCCTCAACAGGTGTCGGATGCTCGACATACCTGAGGGTCCGCGTGGCTATCGTGACGTCACAGCAACCTGCGTCTTAGTGATTCTTATGATTTGCTTGCGTTTGCTTTTTCTTCCTTCACTCGATCTTCTAAATAAAAAAGTTAAGGTGGTTAGGTAGACAGGTAGGTAGATATGCGTGGTATGTGTGTGTGTTGTGTGTGTGTGTGTGTGTGTGTGTGTGTGTGTGTGTGTGTGTGTGTGTGTGTGTGTGTGTGTGTGTGTGTGTGTGTTATACACTCATCTCAATATAGACCACAGCTTCACGCTCTCCCTTCCTCTGCTCTGCTTCCTCTTATGTTTTCTTCCACTTTCTTTCTTAGTTCCTCCTCCTAGTCAGACTCTCCCAACTTACCTCCCCTCTTTTTTCCTTTTTTCTCATTTCTCCTCTTTCGCCTTTCACTCCCTTTCTTCTCCCTTCTTTCCATTTTTTTTTTTTTTTGTGTGTTCTTTCTTCTCCCATACCTCTCCTCTCCTCCCACTCCTCCTTTCCATCGTCTTCCTTTCCTCTGTCTCCTCTCCTCTCTCCAATCATTCCTTTCCTACATCTCTCTTCTCCATCTTCTCTCTTTCATCTTTATCCTTCCTTTCTCTCTACTCTTTCTTCTTCTCTCTATCCTTTCTCCTCTTTATTTCCTCATCCTTCCTCTTCCTCTTTTTTTCTCGTCTCCTCTTCCTCTCCTCGTTCTTCTTCTGTCCCTCCTCTCTTCTCTCCCTCCTCTCTCTTCTCCTTTCCCTCCTCTCTCTCTTCGCTTCTCCTTCCTCCTCTTCTTTTCCTTTACCTCCCCCCTCCCTCCTTCCTACTCCTTCCCTCTCTTCTCCCTCACTTCCCTTCTCCTCTCTTTTCCCTCTCCCTCTTCCATACTTACCTCCCTCCTCCTCCCTCTCCCTCTCTTCCCTCCCTCCTCCTCCCTCTTCCCTCTCCTCCCTCACTCCTCTCCTCCCTCTCTCCTTCCTCCCCTTCACCCCCTCCCTCCTCCTCTCCCCCTCCTTCCTCCCTCACTCCTCTCCTCCCTCTCTCCTTCCTCCCCTTCACCCCCTCCCTCCTCCTTCCCCCTCCTTCCTCCTTCATTCCTCTCCTCCCTCTCTCCTTCTTCTGTCACTCCTCTCCTCCTCTCTCTTTCCTCCCTTCACCCCCTCCCTCCTCCTCTCCCCCCTCCTTCCTCCCTCATTGCTCTCCTCCCTCTCTCCTCTTTCTGTCACTCCTCTCCTCCCTCTCTCCTTCCTCCCCTTCACCCCCCCCTCCTCCTCCCCCCCCTCCTTCCTCCCTCATCCCTCTCTTTCAACTTATACTTAGCTCTTCACGTGACCGCCTGTTCTATATTTAGTCCCCGCCGAGCCAGAAACGCACATCCGGTACGCCCACGCCCACAGCGACGTCACCACGCCCACCACGAGCATGCCCATACCCCACGCCCTTCATACGTCCTCCTCCCCCCCTCCCCCCTCACTCCCTTTCCTCCCTACCCCCACCCCGAAGGTGCCCCCCCCCTCCCAGGGTGTTCTCAAACCACCTGGCTTGACTCACTCTTCTCTCTCTCTTCTCTCACTACTTTTCTTTCTTTCTTCTTTTGCTCTTTCTACTTTTCTTCTCTCTCTCTCTCTACTTCTTTCTACTCTTTCTCTCCCTATCTATGTAATGATGTATCTGGCTGTCGATATATCTCTCTGTTTTCTCCTTTAGTCTTTCCTCCATCCACTTCCCTACTCTGTCCCCTCCACCTTCTCCTGTGTACCCTCTCCCCCCTCCCCTCTCCAGTATACCCTCTCCTCTTTCCCCTCACCCTTGCACCCTCCCTCCCTTCTCAGCGCGCCCTCTCCCAGCTCCCCTGTGTCTTCTCCCCTCTCCCCTCTCGCAAACCCTCCCTCAGACCACCTGGCGCCTTCTGCACACAACACCTCCACCAGCTGAATCACAGCCAGCTGCACGCGCTCGTTTGAGAGGAAAACACGAGGATTATATTTTCCAAAGGATTCTTCTTCGTGTTTTATTTCTGTCTTTAATTTCCGTTTCGTTATTCATTCTTTTTTCTTGATTTCATGTCTTGGTTTCTCTTTTACTTTACTTTTCTAATGCTTTTTTCATTTTCTTTTCTTGTCTTCTTGTCTTCTTCCTTTACTTCTTCTTTCTTTTCTTCTCTTTCTTTGTCTTTGTATCATCTGCCATTCCCCTGCCTTCTTAGAATTATCACTTTTTTTACATGTCTTGTGTATT
>NW_020870030.1:1444936-1452436 GCF_003789085.1 Penaeus vannamei
CACCTCGACCCCTCCACCCCTCCTCCACCTCCTCCAGCACCTCCACCCAACCCCCACCTCCACTTCCACCCCCCCACCACCCACCTCCCTCCCCCCACCTCCACCCACCCTTCCCCTCCCCCTCCACCCCCACAACCACCACCCAACCTCCTCCTCCACCTCCACCCCACCTCCCCTTCCCCTCCACCCCCACCCACCACCTCCATCCACACCTCCACCTCCTCCTCCCACCTCCTTTCCCCTCCACCCCACCTCCTCCTCCACCCTCCTCCCTCCCCTCCTCCTCCTCTTCCTCCCACGGCCATTCTAGATCGCCCAGGGGCTTTTGATGGAATAGAATTGGCTTCCATTTACCGACGAAACAAGAGGTCACATTCTTCTAGTACTCTTTGTCTGACCCTAAATTTCTATCAAGATGAGGTTCGATTTATTTTTGTTTATTTGGGAGGTTGTTTTCTTGTTTTTGTTGTTTTTTTTTTGCCTCTTGCTGTGTTTTTTTGTCGTTCCAATTTTTTAAATATCTTGTCTGTGGCTTTATCTATTTCTTCTTGGGGTGTTCTTTATCTTATCTAATTTTCTGGCCTCCCCCATTTCTTTTCTCTCTCTCTCCTCTCTCTCTCTCTCTCTCTCTCCTCTCTCTCTCTCTCTCTCTCTCTCTCCTCTCTCTCTCTCTCTCTCTCTCTCTCTCCCTCTCTCTCTCCCTCTCTCTCTCCCTCTCTCTCTCCCTCTCTCTCCCTCTCTCTCCCTCTCTCTCCCTCTCTTCCCTCTCTCCTCCCTCTCTCTCCCTCTCTCTCCCCCTCTCTCCCTCTCTCCCTCTCTCCCTCTCTCCTCCTCCCTCCCTCCCTCCCTCCCTCCCTCCGTCTCTCTCTCTCTCTCTCCCTCATTCGCTCCTGTATCTCCCTCTCTCTGCCTTTGTCTGTCTATCTCTCTCTGTCTACTTGTCTGTCTGCATACATAACTGCCTCCATGCCTCTTTCTCTTTCTCCATCCTTCTCTCTTCCTCTTTCTCCACCCCTCTCTCTTTCTCTTTCTCCATCCCTCTCTCTTTCTCTTTCTCCATTCCCTCTTCTCTTTTCCTTTTTTCCACCCTCTCTCTTTCTCTTTCTCCACCCCTCTCTCTTTCTCTTTCTCCATCCCTCTCTCTTTCTCTTTCTTCATCCCTCTCTCTTTCTCCTTCTCCATCCCCCTCTCTTTCTCTTTCTCCATCCCTCTCTCTTTCTCTTTCTCCATCCCTCTCTCTTTCTCTTTCTCCACCCCTCTCTCTTTCTCTTTCTCCATCCCTCTCTCTTTCTCTTTCTCCATCCCTCTCTCTCTCTTTCTCCTTCTCCATCCTCTCTCTCTTTCTCCTTCTCCATCCTCTCTTCTCTGGTTCTCCATCCTCTCTCTCTTTCATGGTTCTCCATCCCTCTCCTCTTTCTTTCTCCATTCCTCTCTCTTTTCTCTTTTCTCCATCCCTCTCTCTCTCTCTCTTTTCCTCCATCCCTCTCTCTTTCTCTTCCTCCATCTCTCTCTTTCTCTTTCTCCATCCCTTTCTCTCTCTCTTTCTCCATCCCTCTCTCTTTCTCTTTCTCCATCCCTCTCTCTTTCTCTTTCTCCTCCCTTCTCCCTTTTTCTCCATCCCTCTCTCTTTCTCTTTCTCCATCCCTCTCTCTTTCTCTTTCTCCATCCCTCTCTCTTTCTCTTTCTCCATCCCCCTCTCTTTCTCGTTCTCCACCCCTCTCTCTTTTCTCGTTCTCCACCCCTCTCTCTTTCTCTTTCTCCATCCCCCTCTCTTTCTCCTTCTCCATCCCTCTCTCTTTCTCGTTCTCCATCCCTCTCTCTCTTTCTACTGTCCCCTCGCCTCTCTCAGCACATGTACCTGCATACTCTCACATAATGTATGTATGCCTTTGTCCATGTCTTTATCCTCGTATTTGCCTCCCCTTCTGTTCGCTCTCCTCCCTGCATGTCTGCCTGTCACTCCTAAGTCCGGACCCGAAAACTTTTCTGCCTTCGGTTGTTAAAGTTAATTCAAGTTATTTAAGAAACATGATACGCCTCGGGGGGAGAACAGTAAAAGCTTAAAGTACTGGGGAAAAAAGAAGGTCTTGGTTTCCCCTTCTGTTGGCAAAGGGAGGGGAGGGGAGGGAGAGGGAAGGAGGAGAGAGGAAGGGGAAAGGGAAGGAAGAGGAAAGGAAAGGGAGGGAGGGAAGGGAAAGGGAGGGAGGGAAGGGAAAGGGGAGGGGAGGAGAGAAGAGAGGGGATTGAGAGGGAGGGAGGGAAAGGGGAAAGGAAAGAGGGGAGGGGAAGGGGAAGTGAGGGAAAGGAAAGGGAGAGGAGGGGAGGAAAGAGGGAGTGGAGAAGGAAAAAGGAGGTAAGGGAGAGCTTTAAACAAAGGAAAGAAGGAAGGAGAAAGGGAAAGAAAGAAGGAATGGGTGAGGAGAAAGAGAAAGAAGGGAGGGATTGAAGAGGAAAGGCAAAGGAAAGATAGGAATGGGAAAAGGGGAAAAGGGTTGAGGGGAGAGGAAGAGAGAAAGAGAAAGAGAACCAAGGGAGGAAAAAAGACGAAAAATGGCAATTAAAAGAGGAAGAACGGAATGGAGGAAAAAATAAGAATAGAGGGTATGGGAAGAAGAGAGAGAGGAAATAACAAGAGAGGATGGAAGCGGAAGGGGACATGGAGAAACGGGAGAAAGAGAAAAGTGAGACAAGGCAGAGGAAGCTACAAGGAGGGAGAGAAGAAAGGCGAGAGGTGAATAATAGAACAAGAACAAGAGGAAGAGGAAGGAAAGAGGAGAGAGTGAGAGTGGAAGGTGAAGGAAGAGAGGAAATGGGGAGATATGAGACGAAAGGATAAGAAAGAGGAAAGACAGAGAGGGAAAGGATATAGAAGACATAGCGAAAAGCAAGAAACGAAATAGAAAGATAGCGAAGCGAGAGAGAGTCGAGAGACGAGAGAGAGAGAGAGAGAGAGAGAGAGAAGGAGAGAGATGACGAGAGAGAGAGAGAGGAGAGAGAAGAGAGAGAGAGAGAGAGAGAGAGAGAGATACATAGATAGAGAGGGATGGAGAGAGAGAGCGAGAGAGAGAGAGAAAAAAAAAAGAAAATCAGAACAACCCAAGACACAACAATTGAAAAAAGAGAGCAGGGAGAAAGCCCAAGCACGACGCCGAAACGAAAGGAAAAGAGAAACGAAAAAGAAGGGAGAGGAGAGGAAATGGCAGAGGACGAGGGGAGAGGAAGGGGAGGCCAAAGAACGGCCACGAATAGCAGGGAGAGAGAGGAAATGGCAGAGGACGCGGGAGAGGGAAGGGGAGGCCAAAGAAACGCCACGAAAGCAGGGAGCAGAGAGAGGAAATGGCAAGAGGAGAGGCGTGAGAGGGAAGGGGAGGCCAAAGAACGCCACGAAGCAGGGAAGAGGAGAGGAAATGGCAGAGGACGCGGGGAGAGGGAAGGGAGGCCAAAAGAACGCCACGAAAGCAGGGAGAGGGAGAGCGAAATGGCAGAGGACGAGGGCGTAGATCGGGGAAGGGGAGGCCAAATGAACGCCACGGAAAGCCGGGAGAGGAGAGGACAAATGCAGAGGACGAGGGGAGAGGCGAAGTGTAGGGACCAACAGAACGCGACGAAATGCAGGTGAGAGGAGTTGAAAATGGCAGGAGACGAGTGTGGAGAGGAAAGGGTTTTAGGCCAAAGGAACGCACGAAAGCAGGAGAGCGACGAGGGGAAATGGCAGAGGAAGCGGGGATTAGGGAAGGGGATGGCCAAAGAACGCCACGAAAGCAGGGAGGAGGAGAGGAAATGGCAGGAGGACGACTGGAAGGGGAAGGGGAGGCTCTAAGAACGCCACGAAAGCCAGGAGAGGAGCAGAGAAATGGCCAGAGGACGCGGGAGGAGAGGGAAAGGGGCAGGAACCAAAGAACGCCACGAAAGCAGGCGAGAGGAGAGGAAATGGCAGAGGACGCGGGGAGAGGGAAGGGGAGGCCAGGAAGAACGCCACGAAGAGCAGGGAGAGAAGGAAATGGCAAAAGAGGACGAGGGGAGAGAGGAAGGAAACGAAGCGGAGAAAAAAGAGAAGAGCAGAGAAAAAAAACAGCCACGAAAGCAGGGAGAGGAGAGGAAATGGCAGAGGACGAGCGGAAACAGAGGAAATGGGGAGCGCCAGAAAAGAAACGCCACGAAAAAAAATCAGCGGAAGAGGAGAGGAAATGGACAAGAAGGACGAAAACAAGAAGGAATGAGAGGGAAAAGAGGGAGAAGACCAAGGAACAGCCACGAAAAGCAGGGAGAGGAGAGGAAAATCGGAAATGAGGATGCGAGGTGGGAGAAGGGAAGGGAAGAGGCGCAAAAAAGAAGCCCACGAAAAACAGGCGAGGAAGGAGAGGAAATCAACAAGAGGAACAGAAAGAACAGAGCGTGGGGAGAGGGATATGGAACGAGGCCAAGAACGCCACACGAAAGCAGGAAGAGAGGAGAGGAAATGCAGAGGACGCGGAGAGAGTGAGGGAAGGGGAAAGAGGCCATAAGAACCACAACAAAGGCAGGGAGAGGAGAGAATGGCAGGAGACGAGGAGAGAGGGAAGGAGGCTTCGAAAGAAGGAACGCCACAAGAAAGCAGGAGAGAGTAGAGGAGAATGGCAGAGAGTAACGCTGGGGAGAGGGTTAAGGGTAACTGAGGCCAAGAGAACGCACTGAAAGCAGGGAGAGGATGAGGAAGGATGGCAAAGAAGGAGAAGACGGGAGGGGAGAGGGAAGGGACGAGGCCAAGTAAGAAGCAGGCAACACGAAGAAAGCAGGAGAGGAGAGGAAATGGCAGAGGACGAGGGGGATGAGGGAAGGGGGAGGCCAAAGAACGCCACCGAAAGCAGGAGAGGAGAGGAAATGGCAGAGGACGCGTGGTAAGAGAGGGAAGAGGGAGAGGGCCAAAGAACCTGCACGAAAAGCAGGGAGAGGAGAGGAAATGAGCAGAGGACGAGGAGAGAGTAATGGGGGCCAAAGAACGCCACGAGAAAGCAGGAGAGGAGAGGAAATGACAGGGAGGACGAAGGGAAAGGAAGAATGAGGCAAGAAGAAGCGCCTACGAAAGCAGGAGAGGAGAGGAAATGGGCAGAGGACGAAGGGAGATGGAAGGAGATGAGGACGCATTATATGAACGCCACGAAAGCAGGAGAGAGAGAAATGGCAGGAACGAGGGGAGAGGAAGGGGAGGCCGAAAGGAAACAGGCCACGAAAGCAGGGAGGAGAGGAGAAAATGGCATGGAGGATCCGAAGGGGAAGAAGGAGCAAGAACAGCCACGAAAAGGCAGGGAGGAAGAAAAAGGCAGAGAAGCGAGGGGAAGAGGAAGGGGAGGCCAAAGAACAGCGCACGAAAAGCAGGGAGAGCGAGAGGAAAGTGGCAGAGGACGAGGGGAGATGGGAAGGGTTTTGGAGGCCACAAGAATCGCCACGGAAGAAGCAGGGAGAGGCAGAGGAAATTTGGCAGAGGACGAGGGAGATGAGGGTAAGGGATGAGGAACCCAAAAAAGAGAACGCCACGAAAGCAGGGACGAGGAGAGTACGGAACATGGCAGAGGACGATAGAAGAATAAAATGATGAGAGAAGAAGGAGGAAATGAGACGCACAAAGAACGCCGTACTGAAAGCAGAGAGAGGAAGAAGGAGAGGAAATAGGCAGAGGGACGGGGTGAGACGGAAGGGAAAGGGAAAGAGAGGCCAAAGAACGCCACGAAAGCAGGGGAGGAGGCAGAGGGAAAAGTGGCAGAAACCGGACGGGGAGAGGGGAGGGAGAAGGATAAGTAGAAGAGGGAGCCAAGAAGAGAAAGATAAAGAACGAGCCGAACGAAAGCAGAAGAGGAGGAGGGAACGAATAGCAGAAAGACGAAGAGGGAGAAGAGGAGGGAAAGGGAGAAGAGAGGGCCAAAAGAAAAGAAGCTGGCAGAATACGGAAGCTAGGGGAGAGAGGAAAGATTAGGAGAGGGAAAGAGGAGCAGAGAGAGCGACGAGTACCGGAGAGAGAGAAGAAGAGGGGAGATGAGGGAGGCAAACAAGAAGGAGAGAACGCAACGAGCGAGAAGAAGAGAGCGGAGGAGAGAGAAGAGAGGATATAGGAGAGTGAAGCGACGAAGAAGAGAGAGAACAGAGAGAGAGGAATGGGGAGGCCAAGAACGCCACGGGAAAGCAGGAGAAGAGGAGAGAGAGGAGAAGGTGCAGAGACGGCCGGGAGGTAGAGAGAGAGGAGAGAAGAGAGGGGGAGAGAAGGAGAAGACAGAGAAGAAGGCGAGCAGCAGAGAAGTACAGGAGGAGGAGAGGAAGAGAGATGGGGAGACGGGCAGGGAGATGAGAGGAAGGAGCGGTAACTGTGGAAGAGGGAGAGAGAAGGGAGGAGAGGGAAGGGAGAGGGGAGAAGAGGAAGAGAGAGACCGAGAGGTGGAGAGGAGAGGGAGAGAGAGAGATGGAGAGTGACGACAGAGAGAGAGAGTTAGAGGACGAAGGATTGTTATATTTAGAGATCCGTCCTAAAGGATAACGAGCAGAATGCGAATTGATCAGAACGGAATCTTTACGGGTGACAGCCGAATGCACCTCACAGAGGCGAAAAACACTGAGGCCGACAGTGTTTGAAAATGCCTTGGCCGACATCTAGCGACCGCCAAGGGTAGAAAGTGGCGCAGATAAAAAAGACGGAAAAGGTGAGTTCGGGGGGAACCTGAGGTGAGGGGGATAGGCTTGTGGGGATCGCAGGGATGAAAAATATTGGGTCATCTTAACAGTCCTCCGCAAAAGGCGCGGGGGGTCCGCCCAGGGGAAACTGAGTAATGGCGGGCGCTCGGGACAGGCAAGGAGTGATCCCTCGCGGGGCGCGGCGCCGGAGGCCCAACGTCGACGAGAGGACTAGGAGGGCGTTTCCTGCTGGAAGGAGTCCTGAGGCGAGTCGCGGTGTCTCTCTCATCACACGTGTACGGTGGCGCGCGTCTGCCATTCTGGTTTCGTAACTTCTTTTCGAAAAGTTTTCATTGACGTTCACCCATCCTGCCGAACGGCCGCCTCTTTAGCGACCAAGCGCACGGTACGAATTCGCCCTTGCAACCGTTTGCCATGATTATGTCCCCGGAGAGAGTGCGGGTAAGGATCAGTCTTGTTTGGCTGCCGTTAGATTGATGATATGAAAGCTGATGAATAAACGAATCATCATGCCATATTTTCCCATCATTTCGGTTTGCACAAAGGTTTAATTATAGGCCCGTGGGAAAGTGGCGTCGATCACTTGGCCAGCTTTTATGTTGCTAATATAATGATGATATGAATTACCATCTTTGTTTATTCCAAGAAATATTTTTTAGTTGTGCACATTAAATAGTGTATCTCTCTCTCTCTCTCTCTCTCTCTCTCTCTCTCTCTCTCTCTCTCTCTCTCTCTCTCTCTCTCTCTCTCTCTATATATATATATATATATATATATATATATATATATATATATATATATATATATATATACAGACAAGGATGATCGTGACTTCCTAGC
>NW_020870030.1:1457436-1467436 GCF_003789085.1 Penaeus vannamei
TCATTCTTTTTCGTAGCATTTTTTTTACGATTTACGCTGTACAATTTGAGGTTTTGCATGCCTCATTTTATATTATTCATTTCTTTAATGGACGGAAAATATAGTAAAATGGAATCCTTATAATAGTCACACGTTGATTCTGAGAGTCTCGTTTTGCATGTCTACCAAAACCTTATTTTTACTCATTCGTCATTTCCTCGGCCTCTCCTCCGTTTACACCGCTCTCGTTCCCCGCCGCTCGCACTCTTCCTCCTCACACCGACTGATCTGACTTCTGCCGAGACTTTCCTTTCACAATTCGCCTTAATCGCAGCCAGACGCCCAGACGCCAGACGGACAAGCAAAATGGCGAAGGTATCAGGCATGGCAATCAAGTAGCCTCATATTTCAAAGAGGATCTACCAGTGTTGTTACCTTGGGAGAAAAGGTCAAAATACAAAATATTACATAACTTTATTTCCATATGAATTTTACGCAAACTGCTGTTGTCCAAGTTACATATGTTACTGTTAATCTGTAAGGGAAAAATTTGCAGACAATACATACTAATATTACAACAAAAGTTTAAGCTTATTTCACTAGTAGTCGGCGACTAACCTTATCACCAAAGTTATCAATGTACGGAGTATATTTGGAAAAAAAACAAGAATTCAAATATTGTTATCGCTGCGTCTGTTTATAACAGCGTCGTGCAACTTGGGGCTGGGTACTCAAAACAATTTACACTGTTGTATCTCGCATCGGTGCCGTTACAATGTCGTAGGGCTTCCGAAGACATCCGCCATGTTATGCCATCACACATTGTAAGGTACTTTGTAAGCTACAACTGCTCGGGAACGCATGTAAGGGTTTCAACCTGTTTATGGTGCAGTTTATTTCGAGATTACATATTCGACAGAAACATTTAATTGACTATATTATGTCTTCCATATTTAACAATGAAAAAAATAACACTAGCATTTTCTTTACTTTCCATGCTATTTATTATTTTGAATCAAATATAAGTTAAATGTGAATTGGATTAACAGACGACAAACTGCTTATCCTCATGCCCGAGTACTGGAGCGTGAAAAACATTTATTATATCACATATTTTTTTAGATTTGTTTTACTATAACCGTCTGTGATACCAAGTATCAAAACAACTTTCAAGAATCATTATTCCGCTGATTCTGTCACTCTTTTGTATTGTATGTTTACATCGATTTCCTTTCGCGTAAAAAAAATTTTACCTGAAGAATTTACGTACCCCTCTCCCGCTCCCCCACACATACACATTCCTCCAAAATTTGCCAAGTCCGAAAAAGGTATATAATGAGTATGATGTGGTAGTTGATAAACACTAGTAATAATTTAGGAGATAAATTTAGGCTACGTAAAATATAAATTACCACGCCCTTGCAATCATTTCTGTGCCACCCAAAATAGCGTACGAGATTTCCGGGATTTCCGAATCTCCCTCACATCTAGAAATTGCCACAATTGACTGGATGTTTAGGCATTTTAAAAGGAATACTGTTTCAGAAAAAATGCGGGATAGATATGAGGGGTGAAAGTAAACTCACTTGATGTTGCAGCTACATCCTGTGCTGCTATCTTATTTATGATGTGTTATTAGGAACGTACTTAGGTTTTACTTATGCATAGTTGTTTTTCCAACATTTTTTTGCTTCATATTTATAAAAGCCTGTTTTCTCCACAAAATATTCCTCAGTACTGGTAAGTGCTAAACACTTTTTGAGCCCAATAGGCCAATCAAAATGCTTGACACCTGGCACACAGGGTCACAAAGCATATAACTACGAAACTGTCAGCAATTTCTGATAAATCCACTTTTCCGTTTAAGTTAAAAACGGCACATCAAACATTCACAATAATTTTAAATGGCATTATTTTAAAACAATACGTAAAAAAAAAAAAAAAAAAAATGTAACACAATGTGCTCGATGGGGGACATTAGACACTTTTTCACATGGTGCTCGATTTCGACTCAAATGCATGAATTGTGTGCTATCATTAAATCAATTATTATTTTTGATATTCTGCATTTAATGCTGTGTCTGACCATGGCGGCTAAAGGAAAACAGCACAGTGCCCTCAATATAGCACTATCCCTTTTAACTGCTCAGATGTTTGTCGAAGAATATGGCACTTTTTTGCTGATTTTTAAAGACCTCTTTAGTCCTATTACCAAGATTTTATGTATATATATATATATAAATCTGGGAATTGAACACGTAAGATTATTTTAATTCTTGGGATTTCCTGAAGATTTCTGGATTTGCAAAGAATTTTTTTAGGATCGGATTTTTTCCCCGGATTTCCAGGTTGAGTGTATAGGATTTCCAAAGTGAAATGCCCTGGGGAAATATGTATATTAAAAAAAAAAAAAAATTTCCTGTAGATGATTATGTCCATATTATCATTTACACTTTGTATTTAGAAAATTTACTATGGAAGGGAGAGTTACAAAAGAAAATTCATCATATTTATTTTACAACACGGTTGAATCTGAAAATATCACTCAAGGAGACCGTCGCTGGGCTTTCCATCGTGTCAGTGACCATTAGAGGCGTGGTAATAATACAGCTGGCTTTTCATTGGTCGTTATGTCCGAGGGCATTTCACTTGGAAAATCCCGTACACTCTAACTGGACCCCTCCCCCCCCCAAAAAAAACGGAAATCCTTAAGAAATTCTTAGGAAATCCGGAATCTCTAACAAATCCCAAGAATCCTAAAATTTCACAAATGTTCCATTTTCAGCAATCTTTTACAAAATCTTGGTAATACTACTAAAGATGTCTTTAAAATCTGCAAAAAAAAGTATTACTTTTGACAAACCTGAGCAGCTGAGTGCTGTGTTCTGGCCGCTGCGCAGTTTTTCCTTAGTTGTCATAGAATTCGATTGATAAACACAACCACAAAAAACGTATTCAGTACCTGACCTGCAAATAATGCCATTTTGAATTAATGTTACTTTCTGAAATGGCTTTTTTAACTTTCAAACTTTTTTTAAAAATCGGATGTAGATTTATCAGAAATTGCTGACATAATTTCGTATTTATATGCTTTGTGACCCTGTGTGATTTGATTTGTTAGGTACAGAGATGTTTTAGTGCCTAACAGTGCTACGGAATTCCTTTTTGGGAAAGCAGGCATTAAGTCTCAAATGCGGTTTTGTTAAAGCATTATATCAATAAAATAGCCGCACAAAATATGAATGTAGGTGCAATGTCAAGTGAGTTTACTTTAATCCTCTAATGTCTATCCACGCAACTTTTCAGAAACAGGATTGCTCCTTTTAAAATGCTCAAATTTCCTCATAATTCTGGCTGTTACTGGAATTGGGTTGGTCTTAACGCAACTAAATAGTTAATCCCGAGTTTAATCCATCAAACTATGATGAAAACGATTTTTTTTTTTTGGGGGGGGGGTTAATTCAGTAACCTTAAGCAGCATTGTTTTATGGTACAGTAGTGCATTTCATGTGGAACCTGTAAGGTAACAACTGATAACAGATTAGCATTTGAAACATTTACGATAATTTACTGGTATTTAAACGCATTTGAAAACTTTGGAAATTCATGACAAATCTGTCTGGAAATCTGAAAATCCCAGTAAATGTTGGAGGGGATTTCAGAAATCCCGGAAACCTCGTATGTTATATTAGGTGGTGAAGTGCCTCTCGATTACGTCTAGCAGGCTGATTGCTAATTGGCCAATTAACTTCCGATCTGTCCTCTCTTGACAGTCTATGGAATTGCCACATTGTAAACATTGGCCTTAAAATGTGCTTACTACACTGTAAAACTATTTGAGTTTGGGTGGCTTACGGTGCAGCAAGGGGATCGGAAGGACAATGTAGGAAGGTGATTACTGCGTCCTCGACCCCTTAACGGGTGGGCCATTTTGGGCATCCCGACCCTGAATAGTATTAATTTTTGAGCAGGAGCTGCGATGAATTTTGACGGGACAATGTGAAATTTATGATACTTAGTTGCTGTAGTATATATGTGCACAATTGATTGTTGTCTTTATAAGAATTTAGAAAACTAATCATGATATAGTACATATAGTCCACAAATACAAGTCAAGTAATGCCCATTATCCCGTGTTAGTTTATATCATCTTCTGACAACAAAATCATTAAACTCAGAATTTCATTGCAGTCACTCATTTCTGTCGGTCATGTTGACGGTTTGTTAACTATTGTGACATTATGAAACATTAGCAAATGTCCTCTGGAACTGAAAATGCTTGGCTTGATTACGAAACCAGTTGCCTGACAAGAAGTTCCTTCAGGAACAAGAATAAACAAGAAATTTCAGCTTTTTCTAAGAATTGTAGGAATATCTTGCCGTCAAAGATCTTTAAGCAACTTTTTAGGCGATTTTATGAGAAATCTTTAGTGTCTGGTTCTTTGATCAATATAATTGATTAATTCATTTACATCACTTTGTATTTCCAGTTGATTGCAATGTATTCCATTGGGTCTTTTTAGTGATGTATTTTATATGGTGAGGTTCAAGGTTGTGTCAGCTTATTTTTACAATGCCAGTCCACTTCTGCGCTGCGTTGTATTATTTGGAGACTGTTTAATATTTGACTGAAGGTCATATATTTATAGGAGGTTACGATTCTCGATTTCTAGGTCTGAGGAATCCCAGTGACCGTTATCACTAATTTTCTTAGTGCACTCCTTACTGAATCTGCGTTATGTGAATATTCAGAATAACGCTGAACTGTTTTCCTTGATGTCAAATGCAACTCAACCCGCCAATGATTTGCTGTTAACTTCTTTGAATGAATCGATGACTAGTCACTTATATTGTATAAAAAAACGTGTCTTTTATATGAAAAACTGTTGTCATTTTAAAGATGAAAAACTTAAATTATATATCGTTATCTAACTACTGACGTAATAACGAGATGTAATTGGTATTCACGCCTGAAAATATTTCCTCAGCTGATCTTACAATACAGTCGCAAAGCACTTCCCTTTTAGCCAGTGGTTCTTCACCTGTTTTGGCTGCGATCCTGTCCAGGCTGACCATGCCGACCTGTATACCTTCATAAACACGAGATGTCTGTCTCTATGATTTGCTTAGTCTTAGCTGATGATCATTTAAATGTTCTATACATGGGATTAATATCTGATGACATTTTGAATAATTATATGGGGGGGGTGGGTTGTGCACAAATCCTTGGTGACCCTTTGAAAGGGCTTGGCGACCCAACTTTGGATCGCGACATGAGGGTTAAGAACCACTGCTTGAGCTGTCACGCAAATGATTGCAGCAGCAATATGGTAAGCTCAAAGGGCAGACATCCTTCAGCGTGGGTGGCGTTCTACAGCTCGGAGCTAGAAATTTGTTTCTTTTTCAGAAGAAAATGCGATGAACAAAACAAAACAAAAAATCATGAATTATTGAATATACCCTTTTTTTATTTAGGAAAACAAAACAACTATAGTTGCTATATCAAAAAGTAATTTGAAAGAGCAAAGAAAAGAAGCTACAGGTAATCTAATTAACAAGGCATCATCATCATCATCATGGGGGCTGACGCCGACGGGGGCGCATAGCCGCATCCACCCTTCGCTTCCACCTACGAGGATCCCTCATGGCTAGGCGCCAGGCAGGGACTCGGCCCATCTCTAGTTCTTCACGGCAGGTTTGGTCGATCTGCCCAAGCCATGACTTCCTCGGTCGTCCCAAAGGCCTCCTCCACCCAGGGTTGTCTCGAATAGAGACGACCTGATGGGCAGGATCATCCTGAGGAAAGCGAGCCAGGTGGCCATATAGCCTGAGTTGGCGATCACGGATTGTGCAGATAACAGGGCTTGTGCCGGTCTCACGGTGCAACCGTTGGTTGGACACATGGTCCCGCCAACAGTACCCCATGATCTGGCGCAAGGACCTATTGCAAAAGGCTTCAAGACGAGCCTCCAAGGCACAGGACAATGTCCAGGTTTCGCTACCGTATAGCAAAACTGGCATTATCAGGGCCTTGAAAACCTGAAGCTTGGTCCTTCTGCACAGGTAACGACATCTCCAAATACTCTTGTTGAGAGAGTTCATGACCCCTGCTGCCAGGCCAATCCGTCTGCTGACTTCATGGTCTGACAGCCCAGAGTTATGAACTACACTACCAAGGTATGTAAAGCTCTCTGTGACTTCAATGTCCTCGCCGCAAGCACGTACCGACTGAACAGGTTCTCCTAACAAGTCCCCAAATTCCTGGACCTTGGTCTTGGTCCAGGAGACCTCTAGACCCAGGGGCTTCGCTTCATTGCTAAATGCATCAAGAGCCGCTACTAGGGTTTCCAAAGACTCAGATAGAATGGCAACGTCATCAGCAAAGTCAAGGTCTGTAATCTTGATATTGCCCAGCGTTGCCCCACAATGACTTTGAACAGTAGCTCTGCCCAGTATCCAGTCCATGCAAATGTTGAAAAGAGTTGGTGCAAGGACACAGCCTTGCCTCACTCCTGAACTAACAGGAAGAAGCTCGACAGGCCCCCACCACACTTTACAGCACTTTCAGTACCAGTATACAGGCTTGCTATTAGTCCAATAATCCTTGTGGTATTCCTCTCAGCCTCAGGATCTCCCAAAGTGACTCCCGATGCACCGTATCGAACGCCTTCTTGAGGTCGATGTAGGCTGCGAGCAGCCCACGCCCGAACTCACGACGGCGCTCTACAATGACTCGAAGCGCGAGGATACGGTCTATTGTGGACTTACCAGGAGTGAATCCGGATTGCTCCAGTCTCTGGTGCCTCAGTAGATGGTCTCTGATACGTCTCAGAAGGATGTGGGCGAGAACCTTGCCTGGTACACTGAGCAGTGTGATACCTCGGTGATTGCTGCAGTCCCAACGGTCCCCCTTCCCCTTCCAGAGAGGGATGACCACACCCCTCAACAGGTCAGGAGGAACGGAACCGGACTGCCAGATGGCAGCCAGGACAGCATGTAACCCCCGTGCCATAGGTTCACCACCAGCCTTTAACAGTTCAGCTGGTATGCCGCAGATACCAGCTGCTTTACCACTCTTCAGCTTGGAAATCGCCCCCCTAACTTCAGTTAGGGAGGGAGGGTCCTCACTGATGGGTGGATCCGGCAGCGGGATCTCGACACTACCCGCATCCAAGTTAACTGTTGGTGGGTCCACCTGGTACAGCTGCTCAAAATACTCAGCCCAACGTCCCCGCACCACAACAGGATCTGAAACGATCTGACCACTTACTGAGCGAACTGCTGTCACCTGTGAAGAGGGCTTTGGAGTTCAGCTTTCTCAGGGCTTGGTATGCAGGACGAAGGTCATTTACTAAGAAATGGCCTTCTACCTCCTCTGCAAGACTCCTAATAAACTGTTCCTTGTCCCTTCTTAACAGGGACCGTTCTGCGCACAAGAGAACGGTGCAATTCCCGATCCCCTGTCAGACGAGCCGCACGACATGCATCTGTGGCTTCCAGTGTCTCCCGCGAGATGGAATTCTGTACTGCTCTCGGCGTACACCAATCGTATCTTGGCTGCATCAAGCGTTTCACGCTTAAAGGTATCCCACAGAAGAACAGGGTCTGTCAGACTGCCAAGCACTGCGAAACGATCGGAGATTGCCTCAGCAAACCCGCGGGCACACTCCCCCTCCCTCAGCCTGTCCAAATGAAACCCTAGGGTGATCATTTGACCGCTGGGGGGTTTTGAAGTGGACCCGGGGGTAGCCACAACCAATCTATGGTCAGTACCACAGAACTCAGCACTCCTGTACACCCTGCAATTCTGAAGGATCCTCCAACGAGTGCTAACAAGTATATGTGGTCGATCTCCTTGGCTGCGTTACCCGCATCACTGTACCATGTCCAGCGATGTGGGTCTGGGCGCTGGTACCAGGAGCCAGAAATCCTCAATTTCTGGGACCTAGCAAAGTCCCGGAAAAGGAGGCTATTCTCGCTACCGGCATCAGCTCCTGAACCATGGGGACCGACAGACATCTCATAGCCAGCTCGATCACAGCCAGATACCGCATTGAAGTCGCCCAGAACAATGCGAAATATCTCGTCGGGGACATCTGTCTGCCACAGATGTAAGTTTGGCGTAGAACATCTCTTTCACGTCAAGTTTACAAACATCGGTAGGAGCGTACACAGCAATAAGAGACATGAAGCCAAAAGAAAGCTTCAATCTCAATACCATTATACGCTCATCAACAGGAGTAACCTCTACTACCGAGGGCTGGAGTCTGCTGGAGACGGCAATGGCTACTCCCTGAAGATGGTGGCCATCGCTGCGGCCCGACCAGTAATAGGTGTAGCCACCTACACAGGTCATGCCGCTGCCAGGCCTCCTCACCTCCGAGAGAGCAGCCACCTCAACTCTCAGCCTCCCCAGTTCCCTCGACAGTAGAGGCAACCGATCATCCTGACGCAAAGAACAGACGTTCCAAGCCCCCACCCTAACTTCCCGCCTGAGGTTCAGCCTCTGGCAGTCGCTCCGGGTGGATGCCACCTCTGCCACCCCCACCGACGCTGCCCCATATAAAAGGGGTGGCGGGCTGCGTGCCCCATCATCCACCTGTGGGGTTCCCGAGGGCTTTCCCCCACAAGCTTCACTCTGGGCTGGCGGCCACCAGAGCGCAGGCGAGACGGGTAGTCCCCGTTCCCAGCCTGCGCTCCAGCAGTCGCCCTCCCAGCAGGGCCCACAGTCCGCCTCACTTGCTGGGTGGGAGGGGCTTTTCCCCTCCTCCCAGCCTTTCCATTTATACGGTTTACTGCCGATTGGTTTATATCTGGGGGGAGGAGGACTGGCAAGGCCCACCTCCCCCGAGCCTCCCATTAACCCCAGGGGGCTAGGGGGCAGGAGTTGGTACAGGGCCAGGGCGTGTCCACACGCCGGTGGGCCATGGCCCTGAACCTCTGGGGCCTCCTGCTGCTCCGAGATCCCCCTCAGTTTAGCCTGGAACCGCAAGGTACCCAGTTTCCATGGGTGGCCACGAGGAGGCACTGCAGGGAGTCTCGATGTTGGAGAGGCTATGCACTGGCAGGGGGAGGCTTATGCAGAGCTGCTCCCTTTTTCGCACGAGGCTAGCCAGCGGTGGCAGCTGTAAGCGAGAAGGCATGCAGAAGCTCTTAACACTAACTAGACTACCACTCCATCGCTTCACACCACCCTGCGCATGAAGCACCCACCCAACAAGGCAAATGTATGGGAAAGGATTAGATATGCTAGGGACGCTTAGTCAGAGATCCATCTGACGCAGAAGTGGGGATGAGGAACAGGTGATACAGGTGCTGGTAGAATGGGAAAAGGAACTGGACTAGGACTGAGAAGGAGAAAGTGAAAGAAGATGCGGAATGGAGAAGAAAAGAGAATGAGAAACAGAGAGGGAGAGAGAGGGGGGAGGGGGGAGGGAGGGGTTGGGAGGGAAAGAAAAAAATAAATAAGGGAAGAGGAAGAGAGGGTAGATACGCACATATGTAAAGAGAGAGAGAGAGAGTAAGAAAGAAGGAGAGAGGGGGAGAAAGACAGAGAGAAAGAAAGAGAGAGGGGTGAGGAAGGGAGAGAGAGAGAGAAGACAAGGGGGGAGAGAGAGAGAGAGAGAGGAGGAAGAGAGAGAGAGAGAGAGAGCATGGCTTCTAAACTTTCCTGTCCTCTCATGACCCGGGACTTCCTCATAGTAAACTTCCATCGGAACTTTGGTGGTTCCGGCGACGTCGGATACAAGCCCCCAGGGCTGGTCCGCCCAAAGCCTTTCCTTCTCTACTCTCGGAGGGCACAAGGGCGTGGCAGGGCATTCACCTTCGCGGGGGTTCTCTTTGCCCGACCTTTCCACTCGCAGCCAGGACTTGAGGTTATCATGAGAGGCAAATACCCAGATAATAGAAAAAAAAAAAAAAAAAACAGATAGATGGAGAGGTAGAATGAGGGAAGAAACCGTGAGAAGTCTAGCAAAGGACAGCTGGTGATGAAACAGGATTTTCCTTATAAGCCGCCGGC
>NW_020870030.1:1474936-1477436 GCF_003789085.1 Penaeus vannamei
ATATCTTTATTATTTGTTTGCTTTAGAAAGTTCACACCTTGCTTTGTTCACTTCGCTGCTATGCATTCAGCGGCCCGCCCATGAACCACAGGGAAGAGGACATTCGGGAGCAGCGTGTTTTGTTAACTTTTGAGTGACAGTGAGATCGCACTCTACATTTCTGCCAGATCGCCTGTCAGAGCACTGCCGCCCGAGAGCCTCTCCCACAGGAGTCCAAGTTTCCCTTGCCACTGATGCTCTCAGGTTGGGCGCCGGTGCTGGCGGGCTGGCGGTGCGGCGTGGCGACCACTTTGGTGGCAGCAAATTTCCTTCGGTTCGGAAAGGTGCGTTATGGCTCCGGTGAGGCTTCTCAACGCTTCCTCCAACCTGGCGCTTGAGGGGCTTCCAAGACCGCGTCGCTGGCCCTCCGCGCGACCGCGCTTGCTTGAGGGTTTTGTATGGTGCAACAATTTATTTATTTTTAGCTCTAAGAACATGCTGATATGCAACACTGAAGACGCAGTGTTAATATCACAATTTGTTATTATAATAATAAGATATAAGAAAAAAACGGCAAGTGAAACTGTCAGCATGAGGGCAGTTCTCTCTTGGAGACACATGCCAGGCGAACCAACTCACAGGATTCAAAAGTTGTGGAATGATCATCACACCGATTTAATGAACGCGACAGAGCCTCGCCCTTTCGGTGCCACTCTCCCGCGAACGTTCCTTCTCTTCCTTCTGTCTGTTCTAACTTCAATATTTGTTTCGTCGAAAAGGCACACGCACGGGTTGCACATAGATATGGCTAGATATATGCTTAAACATTAGTATGTGGATATATATATATATGTGGGTGTGTGTTAGTAAGTACGTATGTATGTTTACATATCTCCGCACGCAAGCACACACACATTCACAGTCACACTCACTCACTTATTTACTCACTCATCCACACACACACAACACACACACACACACACACACACACACACACACACACATACAGTTTTAGGGCTTCAATAGGAATCAGGCCTCGTTGTGAAATATTTGTTACCTTAAATGACATTGTGTTTATCGGATAACTTTCTTCATAGCGATCCCACGACTGACCAATAATGACTAGGTGGCAACGTTGATGGGGCCGAGGTAATAAATAGTGTTTGCTGCCCCGAGGATCCGAACGGAGACGGAGAGTGATGTGTGTATGTATGTATATATATGTGTATTATATATATTATATATATATATATATATATATATATATATATATATAATGCACACACACACACACACACACACACACACACCACACACACACACACACACACACACACACACACACACACACACACACACACACACACACACACACACACCACACACACCCACACACACACACCACACACACACACTCACACACACACACACGTGTATGTATGCATGTCTGTGTATATGTATGTATGTATGTGTATGTATGTATGTATGTTTGTATATATATATATATATATATATATATATATATATATATATATATATATATATACGTATGTATGTTTGTATGTATGTATGTATGCTTATATACATACATACATATGAAAATATATGTGTACGTGTGTGTGTGTATGGGTACACACACACGCACACACTTACAGAGAGAGAGAGGGGGGGGCGGTGTGACATTTCATTTGCGTCTCTATCCACGTGCGACGATGACGATGACGTCGTCAGCGCCGCCGTTCTGCTCCCGCCCTCGCTCTCCTCGAGCTGACCTGCAGGGCCAACGGCCGCTGGCAACGCTGACTTCTCGCTTGGCGCTGGCAGGTCTGCCAACCATTCTCGCCGTTAACGCAATTTTTCCCATGCGGTGTGATTACCTCTCTCCCTTCCCCCGCCCACGCCCCCATGTCGCCCTTGAAGGGGGGGGGGGGTTACGCAAGGATAGATTTTCCATTATTAAAGGCGCGCGCGGCACGTGTGCAACGCGGCGCCTCTACGTACGTTTTTCGCGGACGATTGATTGCTGGTTGGATTATATGCGTGTCAGCTGCACAGACCGTCAGCGGCGATAGGGAGCGCATGTCACTGTGGATATGTGCGTGGCATATACATGATGCCTATGTGTATATATTCAAGCAGGATGTGTGGATATGTGCGGACGGGTTTACTTTAGTATGACGAGATGGGTTAAGTGTGCACATACTTTGCATGTATAATGATAAATGGATGCGCATGCCATGCGAGACACACGTGGGTATGAGTGAAGCAGCTCCTGGTGCATATTTGACGTGGCATTCAGGAGCGAATCTATGTGCAAATGCATTTCTCCTGTTCATTACGAAGCTGGGGTGCATAAGGGGAAATGGCGTCCGAACTTTGTTTATTTAAATAATTGTGTGCAAATGCGACAATTCAAAAGTGAATGCAGGACACGTACATTCTTACACACACACACACACAGAGCTGCACAACCTGGCACCGACCCAAGCCAGCCCCACGAGCGGACGGACATCGTGATCAG
>NW_020870030.1:1486138-1488638 GCF_003789085.1 Penaeus vannamei
GTGTGTGTGTGTGTGTGTAGTCCGTAGTGATGGATGTTTCGTATTGTGTGTGTGGGGCTAGTCCGCTAGTGCCTGCAGCATGCTTAGTGTTCCGTCTGTGTAGCTTATTCTGTGTATATGCCTGCGCTGATGTGTGTGATTTTGGTGGTGTGTGTGTGGTGATTCCGTGTGTAATGTTCTTTCGAACTATGTCGTGCGTGTGTGTGTGTTTGTGTGTGGTGCGCTGTGCGTTTGCGTGTGCTGTGTGATGTGTGTGTGGTGTATGTGTTGTGTGTTATGCGCGGGTGCGTGTGTGTGTGTATGTGTGGTATAGCATGTACGTATGTATGTAATAGTAAGTTTTACATCTTTTGAACGTGAATTGTGCATTTAATCAACGTTGGGAATGAGACATAATAAGTTATGTTATGAAGGTCTGATATACTGAAACTAGGGTTTTAGTCCGTAGGTTTTCAGCACTATTGTCTGGCTAGAGTATATTAACTGGACATATATGTTATCTCCCAAAAAAAATCCAAAGATATTCTGTTAAAAATTACTCGTGAAATATAGCCAACCTTTGGCCTGTTTTGATCATTTCGAAATCATAAATAAAGCACTATTGGATTGATATCGGAACCACTTCCTAACTACAAAACAGTTAGAAAAATAACTGAATATTCTTCTTGTAGACCACACTTAGATACATTATAGAAACCTCGATTATGATCAATACCGACGCCGTGATTAATAGTAAACACGTATATTAGTTTTATACATATATTCTATATTCGTGATGGCAACTGGCACCATTAATGTATATTATTGAGGTTTATCAGGATACTAAATAATACTGATACATATATTAGACAACACACGAAATAAATACGTTTAGGAAAGATGACAGCGAATTTAACTGTGTTTAAAGAGACAGAAGAAGGTAGATGTTCAGAATCATATGGTTATAATAATAGCTCATGACGGGCTATTATAAAGGGAACAAATAATTCACCTTGGTTCATTAGTAGAATTATCACATAAATAGAGCATTAAGATACAAATGGAAAAAAGGATAGTGGATAAAAAAAAAAAATACTTAGTAGTATACTCCTCAGAGTAGATGCGATGATCTCACGGGCGGCACACACAATTGGACGTGTGTTCTGGTCTTGTGTGTGGTATATATGTATAATAACGTGTTTATACGTGTTATACATGCAAAAATTTATCTATATCTATTCATTTACCAACCTACCTATCTACCTAAATATCTATACATTTATTAAGCTATCTCTCTACTTATTACCTACCTATCTATCTACCCAATCAGCTTTTATCCATTATCTATTTATATATCGATCTATATTTCTAAATGTGGGTCTGTTAATCTACCTATCTATCAGCCTATCTGTCTATTTGTCTATGTATCTGTCTATCTATTCATAGCTATATACACTGTTGAATGGTTGCAAATTATGCCTCAGTATCATCAGATGCAGCTATGGATTCGTGCTTGCCATTTTCCTGTGAACCATCAGTATTTGAATCGTGGGAATCATCTTCAATCATCCTTGTACGATGTCTGAACTAACAAGGATAATTTCGAGGCCAAAATTTGGTGGAAATTTGGGTAAATTCTGGAAAATTGTTTCCCGTCCTAGCGCCGCGCACAAAAAAAAGGATTTGTATAATATTCCCAGGAATATTCGAAGCTCAGCGAGAGGATTCAAGGTTGAATCCGGTGAATGCTGTTAGATATTTTATACAAAGCATATGCATATAGTATGTGTCACACAAACACAAAAACATGAACGCACAATTACACCAAACGCACGCACACACACGCACACCACACACACACACACACACACACACACACCACACACACCACACAACACAACACACACACACACACACACACACACACACACACACACACACACACACCGCGCACAACACGACGCAACGTACGCACGCACGCACCACACCCACACACACACACACAACAACAACACACACACACACACACATCACACACCTACAAACACCACTGGTACACACACACATTCTTGCTAGATTACACTACAAACAATTCTCCGGGCCGGTTTTTTTTCGACACACACACACACAAATGTTTTTTTGGACACAACATTTTTCACCTCACACAATATATACTATATCTATATTCACATATTTCATTTTATAATAGTATATATATAATTATATATCAAAATGATACTATATACTATGAGGTTATATATATATAGCTATACTATATATTATTATATAGATATTATATGTTTCACTACTCACTATTATATATATACTATTATTTGCATTATATATATTCACTTCATATATATACTAGCTATACTTTATATAATATCTATAGTATAGTATTATATTCCTCATCTCATTATAAGATCTGGTGTATAATATTAATATTGTATATATTTATATATATATATTATATATATATATATATATATATATATTATATAGGTATCGTATATAGCATATA
>NW_020870030.1:1501224-1517738 GCF_003789085.1 Penaeus vannamei
GGGGAGAAGAGAGAGAAAGGAGAAGAGGGGGGGGGGTGAGGAATGGGGCGGAGGGGAGAGATAAAGAGAGACACTGACAAACAGAGACAAAAACGAAAACAAAATAACAAAGAGACAGATTGAAACAAACTGAAAGAAAGGAAACAAATAAAAATCTTAACATCAAACAGAGCGAGACGTGAATACGACATGGAAGTCACAGTCATAACCGCGTACCACAGAAGACAAACAAAAACAGATTGATCAAACGTAAAAATCGATAAGATCGAGGAAGGTTGTGACGTCATAACTGCAGCAGGTTTGATCAGTCTCATCGGTAGAAAAAGGAAATAGAAAAAAAAAAAGAAAAAAAAAATGTGGTATCGTCAACACTTCAGAATGGAAGACCTCTTCTGCCTCTCGGGGAAATGCGAAGAAAAATGTCTCGTAAACTCCTAAGCTTACCTTATAAAACACAATAATGATAAGAAGTTTTACCAAGCACAAGGAAAGTAGCTCAGCATTTTTCTATTATCTACAGTAAATTATGTACCATTCAATTAAGAATGTGGTGTTGGAACAAATGTTGGGCGTTGGCATAGGCTGACGTCATGGTATTGGACCAAATACTGGGCGTTGGCTTATGCTGACATGGTGGTATTGGACCAAATGCCGACGTCGTGGTATTAGTCCAAACGCCGGGCGTTGGCATAAGCTGACGTGGTGGTATTAGACCAAATGCCGGGCATCGACTTATGCTGACATAGTGGTATTCGCATAAGCTGACATCGTGGTATTGGACCAAATGCCGAACATTGGCATAATGCGTAAACCGACGTCGTGGTTTTGGACTAAATGCCGGGTGTTGGCATAGGCTGACGTGGTGGTACTGGACCAAATGCCGAGCGTTGGCATAAGCTGTCATGGTATTGGACCAGATGTTGGGCGAAGGCTTATGCCAACGTCGTGATATTGGAACAAATGCCGGGCGTCAGCTTATGCCGACGTATTGGTGTTGGACCAAATAACGAGCATCAGTTTATGCTGACATCGTGGTATCAGACCAAATACCGGTCGTTGGCATAAACCTCATGGTTTTGGATATTGTTGGGCATTGGCTTATCTTGATGTCATGGTATTGGACCAAATGCCGGGCGTCAGCATATGCCAATAAAGTGGTGTTGGACAAATGCCGGATGTTTGCATAACTGACGTTGTGCCGGGTGTTGGCACGAACTGACGTGGTGGTGTTGGACCAAATACCAAGTGCTGGCATAGGCTAACGTCGTGGTATTGGACCAAATCCCGGATGTTGGCATAAGCTGAGGTCATGGTATTGGATCAAATGCCGTTCGTTGGCATAAGCTGACATAGTGGTATTGGACCAAATACCGGGCATCGGCTTATACCGATGCAGTGGTTTTATACCAAATATCAAACATTGGCATAAGCCGACATGAGTGGTGGTGTACGACAAATTGCGGGGAGTTGGCTAAGATGAGGACATGGTATTGGATCAAATGCCGTGCGTTGGCATAAGCTGACACAATGCTATTGGACCAAATGCCAGGCATCAGCTTATACCAGTGAAGTGGTTTTGGACCAAATGCCAAACGTTGGCATAAGCTGAACCAAATGCCGGGCGGCGGCTAATGCCGACATCGTGGTATTTGACGAAATAACGGGGTAACATAGGCTGACTGTCATGGTATTGGACCAAATGCAGAGCATTGGCATAAGCTGGACCAAATGACGGGCGTCGGCTTATGCCGACATAGTGGTTTTTGACCAAATGCCGGGCACTGGTATAAGCTGACATCAAAGTATTGGAATGATCTTGGACAAATGCCAGATGTTGGCATAAGCTGATATGATATTGAACCAAATCCCGGGCTAAATGACGTGTGTTGACATAATCAGACGTGGTGGCATTGGAGCAAATGCAGGATGTTGGTGTAAGCTGACGTGGTGGTATTGATCAAAATGCCGGTCATGGCTTATGACATGGTGTTACTGGACCAAATACCGGGTGATGACATGAGCTGACATCATGGTATTGGACCAAATACTTATGTAGTATTATTGGACCAAATGTTGGAACAGGCTCAGGTTATGGCATTGCACTAAATGCCGGGCGCCGGCTTATGCCGACATCGTGGTATTGAACCAAATGATTTGTTGGTATAACGTGACGGCATGGTATTGAGTCAAATGCCAAGCGTTGGCATAAGCTGGACGAAATGCCGGGCGTTGGCTCATGCTGACATCATGGTATTGGACCAAATAACGGGCTTCGTCTTATGCCGACATAGTGGTATCGGACCTAATGCCGAGCCTTGGCATAAGCTGACGTCAAGGTATTTGACCGAATGCTGAGCGTCGCCTTATGCTGATGTAGTGGTGTTAGACCAAATGCTGGGCCTTGGCATAAGCTAACGTCAGGATATTGAACCAAATGTCGGGCTTCGGCTTTTGCCGACATCATGTTATTGGACCAAATGCCCGGTACTGGTATAAACTGAGGTCATGGTATTTGGTCAAATGCTGGGTATTGGTATAAACTGAGGTCATGGTATTGGACCAAATGCCGGGTGTCGTCTTAGCCCGATGTAGTAATGGACCAAATGCCGGGTGTTCGCATAAGCTGACGTCATGGTATTGAAACAAATGCCGTGTCTCTTATGCCGACATCGTGGAATTGGACCAAATGCCGGGCATTAGCATTAGCTGACGTGGTGATATTGGACTAAATACTGGGTGTTGGCACAAGCTGATGTCATGGTATTGGTCCAAATGCCGGGCGTCGGCTTATGGCGACGTGGTATAGTTGGATCAAATGCCGGGCGTTGACAAAGGCTGGCATTATGATAAAGAACCAAATGCTGGGCGTCACCTTATGTTATTGGACCAAAGGCCGGGTAGTTGGCATAAGCTGACGTGGTGGTATTGGACCAAATTTCGAGCGTTGGCATAAGATGGACCAAATGCCGGCCTTCGGGTCATGCCGAGGTTCATCATCATCATCATGGGGGCTGACGCCGACGGGGGCGCATAGCCGCATCCACCCTTCGCTTCCACCTACGAGGATCCCTCATGGCTAGACGCCAGACAGGGACTCGGCCCATCTCTAGTTCTTCACGGCAGGTTTGGTCGATCTGCCCAAGCCATGACTTCCTCGGTCGTCCCACAGGCCTCCTCCACCCAGGGTTGTCTCGAACAGAGACGACCTGATGGGCAGGATCATCCTGAGGAAAGCGAGCCAGGTGGCCATATAGCCTGAGTTGGCGATCACGGATTGTGCAGATAACAGGGCTTGTGCCAGTCTCACGGTCAACCGTTGGTTGGACACATGGTCCCGCCAACAGTACCCCATGATCTGGCGCAAGGACCTATTACAAAAGGCTTCAAGACGAGCCTCCAAGGCACAGGACAATGTCCAGGTTTCGCTACCGTATAGCAAAACTGGCATTATCAGGGCCTTGAAAACCCGTAGCTTGGTCCTTCTGCACAGGTACCGACATCTCCAAATACTCTTGTTGAGAGAGTTCATGACCCCTGCTGCCAGGCCAATCCGTCTGCTGACTTCATGGTCTGACAGCCCAGAGTTATGAACTACACTACCAAGGTATGTAAAGCTCTCTGTGACTTCAATGTCCTCGCCACAAGCACGTACCGACTGAACAGGTTCTCCTAACAAGTCCCCAAATTCCTGGACCTTGGTCTTGGTCCAGGAGACCTCTAGACCCAGGGCTTCGCTTCATTGCTAAATGCATCGAGAGCCGCCACTAGGGTTTCCAAAGACTCAGATAGAATGGCAACGTCATCAGCAAAGTCAAGGTCTGTAACCTTGATATTGCCCAGCGTTGCCCCACAATGACTTTGAACAGTAGCTCTGCCCAGTATCCAGTCCATGCAAGTGTTGAAAAGAGTTGGTGCAAGGACACAGCCTTGCCTCACTCCTGAACTAACAGGAAAGAAGCTCGACAGGCCCCACCACACTTTACAGCACTTTCAGTACCAGTATACAGGCTTGCTATTAGTCCAATAATCCTTGTTGGTATTCCTCTCAGCCTCAGGATCTCCAAAGTGACCCGATGCACCGTATCGAACGCCTTCTTGAGGTCGATGTAGGCTGCAAGCAGCCCACGCCCGAACTCACGACGGCGCTCTCTACAATGACTCGAAGCGCGAGGATACGGTCTATTGTGGACTTACCAGGAGTGAATCCGGATTGCTCCAGTCTCTGGTGCCTCAGTAGATGGGTCTCTGATACGTCTCAGAAGGATGTGGGCGAGAACCTTGCCTGGTACACTGAGCAGTGTGATGCCTCGGTGATTGCTGCAGTCCCAACGGTCCCCCTTCCCCTTCCAGAGAGGGATGACCACACCCCTCAACAGGTCAGGAGGAACGGAACCGGACTGCCAGATGGCAGCCAGGACAGCATGTAACCCCCGTGCCATAGGTTCACCACCAGCCTTTAACAGTTCAGCTGGTATGCCGCAGATACCAGCTGCTTTACCACTCTTCAGCTTGGAAATCGCCCCCCTAACTTCAGTTAGGGAAGGAGGGTCCTCACTGATAGGTGGATCCGGCAGCGGGATCTCGACACTACCCGCATCCAAGTTAACTGTTGGTGGGTCAACCTGGTACAGCTGCTCAAAATACTCAGCCCAACGTCCCGCACCGCAACAGGATCTGAAACGATCTGACCACTTACTGAGCGAACTGCTGTCACCTGTGAAGAGGGCTTGGAGTTCAGCTTTCTCAGGGCTTGGTATGCAGGACGAAGGTCATTTACTAAGAAATGGCCTTCTACCTCCTCTGCAAGACTCCTAATAAACTGTTCCTTGTCCCTTCTTAACAGGGACCGAGTTCTGCGCACATGAGAACGGTGCAATTCCGATCCCCTGTCAGACGAGCGCACGACATGCATCTGTGGCTTCCAGTGTCTCCTGCGAGATGGAATTCTGTACTGCTCTCGGCGTACACCAATCGTATCTTGAGCTGCATCAAGCGTTTCACGCTTAAAGGTATCCCACAGAAGAACAGGGTCTGTCAGACTGCCAAGCACTGCGAACGATCAGAGATTGCCTCAGCAAACCCGCGGGCACACTCCCCTCCCTGCCTGTCCAAATGAAAAACCCTAGGGTGATCATTTGACCGCTGGGGGGTTTTGAAGTGGACCCGGAGGGTAGCCACAACCAATCTATGGTCAGTACCACAGAACTCAGCACTCCTGTACACCCTGCAAGTTCTGAAGGATCCTCCAATGAGTGCTAACAAGTATGTGGTCGATCTCCTTGGCTGCGTTACCCGCATCACTGTACCATGTCCAGCGATGTGGGTCTGGGCGCTGGTACCAGGAGCCAGAAATCCTCAATTTCTGGGACCTAGCAAAGTCCCGGAAAAGGAGGCTATTCTCGCTACCGGCATCAGCTCCTGAACCATGGGGACCGACAGACATCTCATAGCCAGCTCGATCACAGCCAGATACCACATTGAAGTCGCCCAGAACAATGCGAATATCGTCGGGACATCTGTCTACCACAGATGTAAGTTTGGCATAGAACATCTCTTTCACGTCAAGTTTACAAACATCAGTAGGAGCGTACACAGCAATAAGAGACATGAAGCCAAAAGATAGCTTCAATCTCAATACCATTATACGCTCATCAACAGGAGTAACCTCTACTACCGAGGGCTGGAGTCTGCTGGAGATAGCAATGGCTACTCCCTGGAGATGGTGGCCATCGCTGTGGCCCGACCAGTAATAGGTGTAGCCACCTACACAGGTCGTGCCGCTGCCAGGCCTCCTCACCTCCGAGAGAGCAGCCACCTCAACTCTCAGCCTCCCCAGTTCCCTCGACAGTAGAGGCAACCGATCATCCTGATGCAAAGAACAGACGTTCCAAGCCCCCACCCTAACTTCCCGCCTGAGGTTCAGCCTCTGGCAGTCGCTCCGGGTGGATGCCACCTCTGCCACCCCCACCGACGCTGCCCCATATAAAAGGGGGTGGCGGGCTGCGTGCCCCATCATCCACCTGTGGGGTTCCCGAGGGCTTTCCCCAACAAGCTTCACTCTGGGCTGGCGGCCACCAGAGCGCAGGCGAGACGGGTAGTTCCCGTTCCCAGCCTGCGCTCCAGCAGTCACCCTCCCAGCAGGGCCCACAGTCCGCCTCACTTGCTGGGTGGGAGGGGCTTTTCCCCTCCTCCCAGCCTCTCCATTCATGTGAAGCACTGCCGATTGGTTATATCTGGGGGGAGGAGGACTGGCAAGGCCCACCTCCCCCGAGCCTCCCGTTAACCCCAGGGGGCTAGGGGGCAGGAGTTGGTACAGGGCCAGGGCGTGTCCACACGCCGGTGGGCCATGGCCCTGAACCTCTGGGGCCTCCTGCTGCTCGGAGATCCCCTCAGTTTAGCCTGGAACCGCAAGGTACCCAGTTTCCATAGGCGGCCACGAGGAGGCACTGCAGGGAGTCTCGATGATGGAGAAGCTATGCACTGGCAGGGGGAGGCTTATGCAGAGCTGCTCCCTTTTTCGCACGAGGCTAGCCAGCGGTGGCAGCTGTAAGCAAGAAGGCATGCAAAAGCTCTAAACACTAACTAGACTACCACTCCATCGCTTCACACCACCCTGCGCATGAAGCACCCACCCACATGCCGAGGTTGTGTTGGACGAAATGCCAGGCATGGTATTGCACCAAATACCGGGCGTTGGCTTATGCCGATTTATGGTATTGGACCAAATGCCAAGAGTTGGCATAAGTTGACGTGGTGGTATTGGACCAAATGCCGTGCGGTGGCATAATGCCGACATCATTGCATTTGACCAAATACTGGGCCAGTTATGCCCATAAAATGGTGTTGGACCAAATGCCGAGTATTGGCATAAGCTGACGTCGTGGTATTGAACTAAGTGCCGGGTGTCAACTTAAGCTGAAATCATGGTATTTGACCAAATACCGGGTTGGCCTATGCCGATGAAGTGGTGTTTGACTAAACGCCGGGCGTCAGCTTATGCCGACATCATGATTTTTGACCAAATACTGTGCTGGCCTATGCCGACATAGCTGTGCTGGACCAAATGCCAGGCATTGGCATAAGCTGAAATAATGGTATTGGACCAAATGCCAGGGGTTGGCATAAGCCGTGGTAGGCATAAGATGAAATCATGGTATTAGACCAAAATCTGGGCGTTGGCATAAGCTGACGTAAAGGTATTGGACCAAATGTCAGGCGTCTGCTTATGCCAAGTGTTAGTTTATGCCGACCTAGTGGTGTTGGACCAAATGTCGGGTGTTGGCATAATCTGAAGTCGTGGTATTAGATCAAGATTCGGGCATTGGCATAAGTTGACGTAAAGGTATTGGACCAAATGGCAGGCGTCGGCTTATATCGGGCGTCGGTTTATGCTGACCTAGTAGTGTTGGACCAAATGCCGGGCATTGGTATAAACAAACGTGGTATTAAACCAAATGCTAGGCGTTGACATAATCTGACATCAAGGTATTGGACCAGATGCAGGGTGTTGGCATAAACTAACATCGTGGTATTGCAACAAATGCCAGGTGTCGGCTTATGTTGATGTGGTGGTATTGGACTAAATGCCGGATGTTGGCATAAGCTCATGCCATGGTACTGAACCAAATGTTAGGCAAAATGACGTCGTGGTATTGGACCAAATGCCGGGCGTCGGCTTATGCCGACATCATGGTATTTACCCAAATACCGGGCCGGCTTATGCCGACTAGTGGTGTTAAACCAAATGCCGGGCGTTAGCATAATGGTATTGGACCAAATGCCGAGCATTGGCATAAGCTTACATCGTGGTATTGGAACAAATATCTGGCGTCAGCTTATGCCGATGTAGTGGTGTTGGACCAAATTTCAGGCATTGACATAAGCTGACGTCATGGTATTTGTTCAAATACCGGGCCGACTTATGCCGACTAGTGTTAAACTAAATGCCGAGCATTATCATAAACTGATGTGATAGTATTGGACCAAATGCCGGGCACTGACATAAGAAGACGTCATGATACTGGACCAAATGCCGAGCATTGGCTTAGGGGCATCTGGTTTTCACGGCATTCGATCCAACACCACTATTTCGGCATAAGCTAACGCCCGGCATTTGGTCCAATACCATAACTTTAGCTTATGCCAACGCCCGGCATTTGTTCCAATACCACCACATTGGCTTATGCCAACGTCCTGCATTTGGTCCAATACCTCCACAACAGTTCATACCAACATATGTCATTTGGTTCAACACCACTACGGTGGTATAAGCCGACGTCCGACATCAGCTTATGCCAACGACCAGCATTTGGTCCAACACCATAAGCCGACTTCCAGAATTTGGTCAAATACCATAACTTCAGTTTATGCCAATGCCCGGCATTTGGTCCAATACCACCATGTCAACTTATGCCAACTCTCGGCATTTGGCCCAATGCCATGACGTCGGCATAAGCCGACGCCCGGCATTCGGTCCAATACCATTACTGGCATTTGGTCAAACACCTCTATAAACCACTATAAGTCTGGCATTTGGTCCAGCTAATGCCAACGCCCGACATTTGGTCCAATACCACCACGTCAGCATACGCAAAACCCCGGCCTTTGGTCCAATACAATAAGTGACGCCCAGCATTTGGTTTATTACCATAATGCCAGCTTATGTCAACGCCCGGCATTTGATTCAATACCATGACATCAGCTTTTGCCAATACTCGGTATTTGGTCCAATGTCATCACGTCATCTTATCAATCGCCCAGCATTTGGTCCAATTCCAAGATGTCGGCATATGCCAATGCCTGGCATTTGGTCCTTTAGTGTACTGAACTTTACTTTAATATTACTGTGCCTTACTGTACATGAATGTACATAGTAGTGCTCACTGCCAGCATCCGTGTAGTGATTCTCTCGTGATTCAAGCTAATAAAACTCATAAAAACCATCGATCATTGGTATGGAAGTCTTGCTGCCACCACCTGGTTAGTTCGTCCAGGAACGCTAGTTTATATGTTTGGAAAGTTAGAGGCGTCTAGAAGAGGGTAAATGAAACTGGATAGCAAGTGTGCAAGTGTAAAGAAATGACCATACCAATTTTCAAAGGTTAACACTGAGTAGCGTGGTTTTTAATGTCCGAGGTGGAGTGCGCGTCGGCCCTGAGCCGATGGAAGGTATAGATTTACGGGTTTTGAATATGCAAAGTAAAATCTAAAATTCTAGAAGAAATCAGACACTCAACATCCTTTACCTTGCAAGGTTTTTAATCTTCTACATCTCATCCCCATAGCTCATTTATGCTACCATCATGGGAATTGACATACCATGGAGAATAACGCCTGCCTTCATCTCAAATCTCATCTTATTATCATCTCATTTATCTTCATTTAAATTATTATTTTAAATGAACTGAAATCTTTAGGTTTTAGATATAACTTAAAGTATACTTGAGGGAGCACATAGAGGGATACCTTAAACATTAAATTTGAAGTTACATTTATTACAGATTACCACAGAACAAACCGATAAAAGCTCACTTAAAGAAACGACAAGCGAACATTAAATAAAACAAGAAAACCAGTAAAATAACACTTAAAAGCTAAACCATAAAAAGGAGCACATCGCCTTAATTAAGAAAAAAAAAATGACAAAGATATTCCGTCTCACCGCCTTCAGCAAAACGCCCTTGCAACCAAAACCACAAGAAAGTATAAAAGAAACATCTCCCTACATCCAACTGCCGGGTCACACGGCTGGGAGATGCTCTGCCTTGACCTGGCTTCCTGGGCTATATTTATTACCACCCTCCGCAACGAATATACAAAAACGAAGGGACTCTGGGGTCAAAAAAGGTCAGGACACCTTTCTCAATAGAGGGCGGTATCTCCTTCCCTCCCATTAAGTTAGTTTTACTTAAAAGATACTTGTAAAAACCCCTCCAAACAATTTAAAAAGGACGGAGTAGCTTTAAGACTAATATATTAGTAACACGAGAGGAAGGATACTGCCTTCCAAGGGACGGAATGTGCTCATTCTTATGAATAGTAAAAAGAAAACGAGTAAAAATTTATATAAAAAAAATATTTTAATTAAGAATCAATAAGTCATAAGAGTAACATCAGCCAACACAAATAAAATAATCCATTTCCGGCCTCCAGACATCTCCCCGCGACCGGGGCACCGTAATATATTGCGTGACCAGGGGTAACTCTGGTATTTCCGCCCGGGTACTTTTTCCGTGGTGGGGCCGCTTCGACTTGTCGATCACTACAACTCCTCCCCGCCAAAGTCCGTTAACTTCAGTTGGCGGACTCAAATCTGTAGGTTGAGAAAATGGCCAGAGACTTCTGAAAAGAAAGGACGTATTACTAAAGGTCTTATGTAGACAGATATCCTTGTACATTTTTCATCTCTTAATAAGGTTGGATGTGCGCGGCCAAATTTAAAAAAATTAAACAAAATCCGCGACAAACTCCCCAAAAAGGTGCTGCTGGCCATTTCTCAACATTACTCAACCAAGTCTTCCTCATCGTGGTCCAATTCAGACCCCGAGTCTGAGTCAGGATACTCAATCTCTCTGGAGGGAATATATGGACGCATCTGATTTATATGGTAGTTTACCTCATCATAGGGTGGGTTAGGTTCCCTTACCATGTAATTTACTGGACCAATCCTTTTAACAATACGAGCAGGCTTACTCCATCTTGGCCCTAGTGCCCTTGCTGGACCACCTGGGCGACTAAAGTTGCGTAGTAGGACAAGATCTCCTACGGCAGGTTCGAATCTTTGTCGTACTCTGCGATTGTAGTCTCTCGCCCATCCCTGTTGTGCCCTGCGAGCTGCTTCCTTCGCAGTCAATCTTGCACCTCGAAGGTTCTCTCTCAATTCCTGAGCAGTATCTTCGTCTGCATCCTGAACATTGGTAAGTCCTTGTGGGAAATATCCATCCTTGCCAGTCAATAAGTATAGGGGTTGCTGACCCACACTTCTGTGCACAGCACTGTTAAGGGCAAGTCTTACAAACGGCAACATTTCATCCCAGTTGTCAGGATACTCTCCGACCAAGGTTGCCAATGCATCCTTCACTACTCGATTGCTCCTCTCGATCATCCCATTTGCCTCTGGATGATACCGAGTTGTGTAGTGGTTTGCGTCTGGATTATCTGGCACACCTGAGAAAATAATCGATTATGAAATTCTCTCCCATTATCCGCTACCAACAGACGAGGTGGACCAAATAACGTGACATACTCCTTTATAAAAGCATCTGCAACTGTCTGTGCTTCTTTGTTTGGCAGAGGAATTATCTGCAGGTATCTCGTGAAATGATCAATAATAGATAGAACATACCTGTTTGCCTCCTGTGGATCCCATCAAATCTATGAGGTCTACAGATACCCTTTCAATGGGCTGAGAAACTTCAGGCATGGTAGCTAGTGGGGCCCTTCTTCCAGCACGGCCTTTCCTGCGTTGACACACCAAGCACGAGTTTACGTATTTCTTGGTCTCGGCCAGCATTTGAGGAAAGTAGTAATGGTCCCGAAGTCGACAATAAGTCCTGAAGATTCCTGGATGAGCGGCAGCTGCATCAGCATGAACGGCGTCCAGAGCTCTCGTCCGCAAATTACGTGGAATAACTAACTGGCTAATAACTCTTCCTGGGAGTACTCGGAGATGATAAAGAAGGTTGTCCCTCATCTCAAATTCCTCGAGATTTAGTGGAATTCTTTGCTGGGGGACCCTTTGTTCTTGAAGGTAAGCACGAATCTCGCTCCATAACGGGTCTTCCTGTTGGGCGGCGACGACTGTCTGTGGATCCAAGATCTCATCAATTGGGGAAATCTTACGACTCAGTAAATCTGGTACATAGTGTGAGGCACCAGGTTTGTATATCAATTTATAGTTGTAGAAGGAGAGCTCATGGCTCCAACGAGTCATGCGCAAGGACTTTGTCCTTTGAGAAAAGACATGGACCAGAGGACGGTGATCCGTTACAATAACAAAGCGCCTACCGTATAGGTAAGAATCAAAAGTCCTTACTGCTTCGACTACCGCCAGGGCCTCCACATCGATTGTCGGAAACTTGTTTTCTCCCTCCCGAAGCTTTCTTGAATAATATGCTATTGCATGAGGTTTTCCCAAGTCGTCTCGTTGGACTAAGCAGGCACCAATCGCCACTCCTGAGGCATCACAATGCACCTCAAAGGGACGATCGAAATCAGGCTGTTTCAGGATTGGCTCTGAAGCCAGCTTCCCTTTAAGAGTTTCAAAAGCGTTTTGCTGTTCTGAACCCCAATGAAATTTCACCCCTTTCTTCAGTAAAGCAGATAAAGGGGCAGCCACAGATGCATAATCCTTGACATGTTTCCTGAAGAAACCTGTGGCTCCTAAAAACTGGCGTACTTGCTTCACAGTTCGTGGGGCGGTCATTTGTGCAATGGCCTTGACCTTATCAGGATCTGGAAGTACGCCATTTGGGGTTATTAGGTGACCTAAAAACTTGAATGTGTTCACAGCAAAATTACATTTCTTCAAATTCAGCCTAAATCCTGCTTTAGCTAACAAACCCATTGTCTCATCAAGGTGTTGCAGGTGTTCATCAAAACTCCTTGAGGCCACAACGACATCGTCCAAGAATGCGAGAGTGTGTCTTCCCAAAACTGGGTGAAGTACGGCATTAATGGCTCTCTGAAAAGTAGAAGGGGCTGTAGCTAAACCAAATGGCATCCTTCTAAACTGGAAGAGGCGGCAGCCATCAGTAAAGGCAGTCTTTTGCCTATCATTTTTATCCACCTCTATTGTCCAGTATGCCGATTTGGCATCTAGGGCTGTAAACCAATGAGTGCCTGCTAGTCTATCTATCGTTTCATCTAGTCGGGGCATTGGATAAGTGTCAGCTCTAGTGATCTTGTTAAGATTACGAAAGTCGATACAGAACCTTATTCCGCCATCCTTTTTCCGCACCAGGACCACGGGAGACAACCATGGGGAGGTAGAAGGCTCAATTATTCCCTCCTGCAACATTGCTTCACACCCTGTTGTATAGTGTCACGTGCACTTTCTGGTAGCCTCCACTGTCGGGTACGGATAGGTCCATCATCTGAAGTTATAATGTGGTGATTAATACCCGGGATACAACCTAAAGGGGCATCCTCATCAAAAAGATTAGAGTGCTTTCCCAAGACCTTTAGCAACATCTCACGTCTCACTGATCCTAAGTGTTCCAGGTTACCCTTTGGGATGATCCCTTCTCCAGCAGGCGTTTCAACAGCACACACATCCATGCTTACCGACGGAAAGATATCAAAGTCATCACACGAATAGCCGAAGTCACCGATACCATGGCGCTCATCAAATTCGTCGGTGAAGTCTTCTAATGTCACAGTGTCACTTTGTTCAGCATCACCTGGAATGTTCACCATAGGATTATCTGAATAAACATTATCATAGACATTATCAATCGCCGACACACTAGCCAAACTCACTCCCATTTTCAATGTAACTGGATGAATCTTATCATTAATTATCCACACAAATGCACTATCGTCATTCACAGTTATCACACTTCGGGGAACCAATACCTTCACAGTCTTCCCCTGCACACAGCCATAAGCGTTAGTGAATTCTTCGGGTACCTTTGTCCTTACAAAACATCCTGACTTGGGTGGGCAGACCACTGTCTGTGTTACTAATAACACAGAAGTCTGGGGTACACTCTTATGTTGGGGTATACATAGTGGATTAATAGTTCTAATGCCTAAAGAACTCTGGTCAGAAAACCAACAGGGCACCCTTACATCATCAAATGACATATAATTTCCAGGGGGAGTGTGGTTGGCAACAAACTGAAAATTAAATCTACGAATAAAATCTATACCTAACAACACGTCTCCTGGGAATGATATATATCTCTAAAAACTATCACTGGGTGATTACAATGCATCAGGTCCTCTATGGAAAATTGCACAGTCGTTTCCCCTGACCACCAAATATGGCCCCAGAAGCCCCTTTAAATGTCCGCTCAGTGTGGTTAATCGATTTAATATTCAACCTTGTACTGACCCTCTCCTTTATAATAGTCACTTCTGACCCCGTATCTAAAAAGCAAGTGCACAAGTTTCCATTTACATACATATGAATGAGAGGACGACCACGTTCAATTTTGTTCTCCAGAACGTTACTTTGTTGGTTGGGCGCTTCTTGGTTTCCGGATCTTTGCTTTTGCTCACCTGGTCTCCCTGTATGAAATCCCTCACATGCTGGTGAAGACCATGTCCTGCCGTGAGGCGGCGAAAAGGGACATTGCCTCGCAAAATGACCTATGCCTTGGCAATTATAGCATCTGAAGGACCTCTGTCGCAACCTGCATTCCTCCGTGTTGTGGGTATTACTCTGATGATATTGACAGTATTTTACTATGGACGCGACCTGCCGCAATCGCATTGGTCGAGAATCATGAGAACTTGGGACTGAAGGTCCATCTTTAGATGAAGTCATACGCAAGTTCCAAATTCGTTGCGCTGCATCTACGAGGGAGGGCAAAGAATCATCCTCTTTCAAAGCCAGAGCTTCTCTTAACCAATGGGGAAGTCCCTGAAGGAATACCCTTCTAATCAACTCATCTGGCACACCTATTGCTACTGGGTAATCTCTATATCCTTGGTAAACCAACCCTTCAATTGAAACGAAGAAGTCTAGGGGCGCTTGGCCAACTGCCATTTTCGAACCATGCAAATGTTTAAAGAACTCTGTACTTGAACAAGTTCCCCGAAATTTTGCCCTTATTAGTGCCTTGAAATCTGACCAAATAGAGATTCCATCAAAAACGGGAGAGTTTATTATGAGATCCGCATTCCCTCTGCAAGAGGCTCTCGCTGCGCGAATATATGCGCCATCATTAGCCGGTTTCACAATATTTTCTATAGCTCTCAACCACGACTCTACTTCTTGGTTTCGCTTTAGAGGAAAAGCTGCTGATACTTCAGCCTTAAAGTGCGGTACCGAATCTTCCCTATGAACAACACATTCTACCGTGGTTGGTGTGGCAGATGCGAGATTAGAAGAATTATGAGGGCTAACTTCCTGTAACAAGTTTTCATACCGCTCAGCAAGAGTTGCGCAACGTTGTTCCAGTTCATTGCAGCGAGTTGTTAACTCTTCATACATTGAGAGATCCATATGAGCTGGATTGTTATCAACAGGTATGGTAGTATTACTCGAGTCAGACACGTTAAGATTCCCTTCTGCCCCTACTTCACTTTGTCTGAGACGTTTGCTCCTCTTTCCAACCATCTTAATCCCTCTGCCGCGGAGTTAAGAAACGCCTAATCATGGAGTCCAAAATTATCCCAAAAATACGTAATAAAAATTAAGGAGACTCGAAATTAATGCAATATAGCCGAAGATAATTACAGCTACATTAATTCATATACATATTCAAAACCACGGTAAATCTGACGCCAGCTCTTTCTACTGCAAAGAATAAACAGATCCCACCGCTGAGCACCATGAAAACGTTAGGTTGTAGTGATTCTCTAGTGATTCAGCTAATAAAACTCATAAAAACCATCGATCATTGGTATGGAAGTCTTGCTGCCACCACCTGGTTAGTTCGTCCAGGAACGCTAGTTTATATTTTGGAAAGTTAGAGGCGTCTAGAAGAGGGTAAATGAAACTGGATAGCAAGTGTGCAAGTGTAAAGAAATGACCATACCAATTTTCAAAGGTTTAACACTGAGTAGCGTGGTTTTTAATGTCCGAGGTGGAGTGCGCGTCGGCCCTGAGCCGATGGAAGGTATAGATTTACGGGTTTTGAATATGCAAAGTAAAATCTAGAATTCTAGAAGAAATCAGACACTCAACATCCTTTACCTTGCAAGGTTTTTAATCTTCTACATCTCATCCCCATAGCTCATTTATGCTACCATCATGGGAATTGACATACCATGGAGAATAACGCCTGCCTTCATCTCAAATCTCATCTTATTATCATCTCATTTATCTTCATTTAAATTATTATTTTAAATGAACTGAAATCTTTAGGTTTTAGATATAACTTAAAGTATACTTGAGGGAGCACATAGAGGGATACCTTAAACATTAAATTTGAAGTTACATTTATTACAGATTACCACAGAACAAACCGATAAAAGCTCACTTAAAGAAACGACAAGCGAACATTAAATAAAACAAGAAAACCAGTAAAATAACACTTAAAAGCTAAACCATAAAAAGGAGCACATCGCCTTAATTAAGAAATAAAAAAAAATGACAAAGATATTCCGTCTCACCGCCTTCAGCAAAACGCCCTTGCAACCAAAACCACAAGAAAGTATAAAAGAAACATCTCCCTACATCCAACTGCCGGGTCACACGGCTGGGAGATGCTCTGCCTTGACCTGGCTTCCTGGGCTATATTTATTACCACCCTCCGCAACGAATATACAAAAACGAAGGGACTCTGGGGTCAAAAAAGGTCAGGACACCTTTCTCAATAGAGGGCGGTATCTCCGTCAAAAAA
>NW_020870030.1:1517838-1522838 GCF_003789085.1 Penaeus vannamei
GCTGAAGGAACGCGCGCCCGACACGTCAAGGTGAGAACAAGTCGTGATTTGTTAGAGGAAAAGAGGCCATGGGAGACGGGGGGGGGGAGGGAGGAGGAAGAAGGGAGAGGGAGGGAGGGAGGGAGGGAGGGAGGAGGGGGAGGAGGAGGAGGAGGAGGAGGAAGAGAGGGGAGGGAGGAGGAAGAGAGAGGAGGAGGAAAGAGAGGCGAGGAGATGGGGAAGGAGGAAGAGGAGGAGGGAGAAGGAGAGAAAGAAGAAGAAGAGGAGGAGGAGGATATGGGAAAGGAGTAAAGGAGGAGGGGGAAGGAGAAGGAGGAGGAGGAGGAGGAGGATATGGGAAAGGAGGAAAGAAGAGGGGGAAGGAGGAAGGGGAGATTGTGGTGAAGGTAGAGGAAGTGGAGGCTGTCAAGTGGGGTGGGGAGGAAGGAGAGAGGAGGGGGGGGGGGGAGGGAAGGAGGAGGGTGGCGAGTACTAGAAATAGCGAGGGGGGTAAATAGAAGAAGAATGAGGGATAGATAAGAGAAAGTAGAACATGGAAGGAGGATGAGAGAGGAAGGGAAGAGACAGAGAGTAAGGGAGAGGCTGAGGAGAGAAAGGAGGCGTAAAGGAAGGGGTAAAAATGCCAAGAACCAAGGAGCAAAAGGAGAAAAGGAGGAAAAGAATGAGGAAGTGGAGAGGAAAGAAGGGGAGAGGAAAGGCAGAGAAAGGAAAAGAAACAAAGAAAAAATGAAGAAAGGAAGAATGGGAAGAAAGGAGGAAGGAGGTACCTAGGAAGAAATTAAGGAAAGGTAGTAGAGAAGAGGAAGGAAATGGAAGGGAAAACACAGATGGAGAGACAGGAGAAAGAAAATCCAAAAGGAAGGAGAGGGAAAGGGAAACACAGGAGAGCGAGAGAAGAGGAAACATAGAGAGAGAAGAAAGAGGAAAAAAAAGAAAGGAAAGAGGAAAGAGGAAAAACCTACAAGAAAAAGGGGGAAGACGAAAACCTCAAAAAGAAAGGAAGAAAAAGAGGGAACCCAGAAGGAAAAGACAGGAAAAGAGGAAAACCCGGGAAGAAACGAAAGAAAACCCAGAAGAAAAAGGAAGGCAGACGGTGGAAGGAATACCCGGAGAGGGGGGAGGAGAGAAGAGAGAGAGAGAGAGAGAGAGAGCGAGAAGAGAGAGAGAAGAGAGAGCGAGAGAAGAGAGAGAGAGAGAGAGAGAGAGAGAGAGAGAGAGAGAGAGAGAGAGAGAGAGAGAGAGAGAGCGAGAGAGCGAGAGAGCGAGAGAGCGAGAGAGAGAGAGCAGAGAGAGAGAGAAGAGAGAGAGAGACGAGAGAGGAGAGAGAGAAAGAGAGAGAGGAGAGAGAGAGAGAGAGAGAGAGAGAGAGAGAGAGAGAGTAAGAGTGTCAGTAGCGCATCGAGACCCGAGTAACGTGAAGCGAAGGGCTAATGGGTCTCCTTCTCGGTTATCGCAACTACATCGTTAGCCGATAACAACCCCAGCGAAAGATTTTTTTTTTTTCTTTTTGTCTTTCTACTCAAAAGGAAGTGCTTGGCTAGTTGCGTGCTTTGAGTGTGTGCCATTTTGGTGATTGAATTGATTTGTAGTGAAAGATTTTTTCTTTTTTTTTCATCTTTTATTAAATCTGTTGTGAAAGATTTTTTTTCTTCATTAAATTTAAAGATTATTAAATTTGTTGGGAAAGATTTTTTTTTTTACTCTTCTACTTTGCGCTCAAAACGAGGTGTTTGGCTAATTGCATGCTTTAAGTGCGCCATTGACGGAATTATTTTGTGTTTGTTTAGAGTGTGTGTGTTTGTGTGTGCGATTTACAGTGGGAAAGCAAAAGTTTAGAAACAATACTGCTAATTAGAAAGTCGTATTTTCCTCTTCGTCTTCAAAAACTGGGCCATTTCCCCTTTTTCCTCTTCGAAACAGGGCCATATTTACCGTCTTCCTCTTAAACAAAAGAAAAAAGGAAAAAAAATCGTTTTTTCCTTCTGCCTCTTCAAATCTGGGCCTTTTTATTCTTTCTTCTCCTTCTAAGTATGCAATTCGCAGCAAGAACAATGAAACACTCCAAGTATGTCATTAACATGCCTAGCCCCTTTTCGAACACATGAGGTAGGCCTATAAAGTGTAGCGGAGTGCATCTACCAAAGCCGTTAAAGCTAAGAATGTCGGTTGAATGTCGGGAAGCATGGAATGGCGGACGTTAGAGGAGAGAGAGAGAGAGAGAGAGAGGAGAGAGAGAGAGAGAGAGAGGGAGAGGGAGGGAGGGAGAGAGAGAGAGAGAGAGAAGAAGAGAGAGAGAGAGAGAGAGAGAGAGAGAGAAGAGAGAAGAGAGAGAGGGAGAGAGGGAGAGCACAGAGGAGAGCAGCAGAGAGAGAGAGAGAGAGAGAGAGAGAGAGAGAGAGAGAGAAGGAGAGAGAGAAGACGAGAGAGAGAGAGAGAGGAGAGAGAGGGAGAGAGAGAGAGAGAAGGAAAAGAAAGAGAGGAAAGGACCGAGAAAAAGAAAAGAAACACGTGTGCGTACGTGTGTATGTTTGCGCGTGTGTGCGTGTATGTGCTCATATATATACGTGTACGAGACCACGTGCATGGGCGTGTGCGGTGCGTGTGGCCCCCGCGTGTGTGTGTGTGTCGCAAAAAAGCCAACTCCTTTCTCTTTAACTAAGCTCCGTCGAACAGTAAGAGATAAGACCGCCTGACGCAGGCCGGCGGAGCACATAGCAAGCGTTCGGGCAGAGGCGGGAACGGCGGCTGCGGAACGGCGGTCTGCGGCTCTCCGTCGCCGGCTGAGCTATGGCACGGCGGCGACGGCGGCGGAGGGGGGGGGGGAGAGGAGGACGCTGCTCCTCGCAGGAAGACGCTTGGCTGATCTGCTTGCTCTGGCGGCCATTTTCTAGTTTATATTGCGAGTATGGGTAGAGGGACAGATAGAGATAAACAGATGGATGTATAGATAGGATAGATAGAGATAGGTAGATTGGCAGAGATAGGTAGATCGATAGATAAACAGATAGATAGATAGATAGATAGATAGAGAAAAAATATAAATGTAGATACAGACAAACCTATAATCATGTAATCAAACACGCACAAGACCTCCGTACACAAGCACCTTCCTCAATATATATAATATATATATATATATATATATATATATATATATTATATTTATATATATATATATATATATGTTGTGTGTGTGTGTGTGTGTGTGTGTGTGTATTAGGCATAATGTATGCCCTGACGAAGCATTAGCGAAAAGGCCTTCGGCATATTCGTGTTTTTCTTGTCCTTCCCTTCGTTGTTCCTGTCACATATTTTTGGTGTATACACATACATACATACACATATACATATATATATATATATATATATATATATATATATATATATATATATATATATATATATATATATATATATATATGCATATACACATACACATATTCATTTATACATATATCTAAATATATTCATCAGCTAATCTTTCTATCTATCTATCTATCTATCTATCTATCTATCTATCTATCTATCCATGCCTACATGAGCACAGTTACATAGCCACAGCCTCGGAGGCGCTGAAGGCAAAATGTCGAACCAAAACTCAAGTAAAAGAAGAAAAGCAAAAACCCATAAAAAAACAGATGGAACAGCAGGAGCGCCGGAAACCAAAAGCAACAGCCCTGGTGATATTTAATTGACATTCGATGCGTAGAATGTATGATAAAGGATGTAAAATATAGAATACATCAAAATGGCTGTAGATTATTTACAACACTCACTGCACAAAAATGAATAGGCCTACATGCTTTAACTACGATTCGAATAAATGCGAGAATAATCTGGAGGAACATGAAATCAGGTAAGTTACTAGGAAAGACATTGTTAATATTCGAAAAAGAATATATCCTTTCATTATTCGATCTGTTATTCATTCTGATTATTACAACAATACGAATGAATGATGAAGATACGCGATAACATTTTGCAACAATTTGGCGACAACCGAAGCAGGTGCTAGAATAATGATAATGATGATGACCTTAATGAGACTGACTGCAATACTAAGGATGATGATAACAAGTACAATTATGTTGTTGATCCTGATGGTAATGATGCTAAGAACAATAATGAAGATATGAATATGGATGATAATACACGAGAGTAATGGTGATAAAAATCATTATCACACATATTGGTAATTATGATAGCACTAACGACAATGATACTGGTAATAATAACAATAATGAGTATTCATATAACGATAATAATGGATGATGGCTATAACAACGTTAATGATGATACTTTTAAATGAAACATTGAGCTGATGAATACACATGCGCACCATTCAATTAAAAACTATTATTTGATGTCATATAGAAATCATGACACTATCAATGTGCGATGATTTTTCTGGCGATACCTTACCTTCCTGATATCCGCTGGCACTCTGATCGAAGGAGATTGCAGTTAATTCGTCAAAGGCAGGAACCGTTTCGCTCGCCGACGTCAGTTCATACTTGTGATTGAGAATTTCAGGCGAAACAGAAACGAGAAACGGAATTTTCCGCGCTGCACGACCGCTCTGAGTACACACTTAAGTCCCACGTCTTATGCACTCAAGGCCTGGCCGTAAACTGATTAATAGTTGGCACTCTCGTTCGTGACATCTTCCGTCCCCGCCTCCTTCCTTGGCTCCGCCCTCCGTTCCCGTCGGGAGCCTGTAGCGGCCCTCGCGCGGCACGAGTGGCCAATCGCGCGGTCGAGACGAAGATAGTGGGCGGGGCGCCGATTATCTCCGCTCCTCCGAAGACACTGATTGGCTAAAGGAATTTCACGGGCTCGAAGGCGATTGGCTCTCGCGGCCACGACTTTTAGCTTCAGAAGCCAAGCGTGCCGAGACGTGACTACCAGTAAACAATACAACATGATCTGTTTATAATAAAGTTCTTCGGATAGAACCAATAACCATTTTGGTTCGCGGTTTCTGTTTCTTTTTAACGAAT
>NW_020870030.1:1530338-1535338 GCF_003789085.1 Penaeus vannamei
ATATATATTATATATATATATATATATATATATATATATATATATATATATAATCATACACGTACCATATGCAGGATGTATATACATACATATATATACTTTGTATGGAGACTGAAACCAAGATCACCGCTGAAGTAATTGTAACGAATTTTATTCCACTTCAAGTTTGTTGACTGATTTATTGTCCAAGACCTAATGTCCAACATTGGAGAGCAGCTGTTTTAGCAGATGCGTTGCCTTTCAGACTGTTCAGAGTATCACAGGAGCTTATGTCAAAAAGGTGATTGTAATTTCTACTTTATATTTACTCTTTTGTTGTTGTTTTTTTGCTTATCCGGTGACAGTATCAAATCATGAGAATTATGCAATATATTCAGGCTAACAAACCCGGATTGCTTTTAAAATGTTCTTTGTAAAGTATCTCTTGGTCTGTTTATCCTGTTTCCTTTTAAACATTCTCATGAATGAGTTACATTTCCTTTTGAAATATATTAATAAATGTGTTTTTTTTTTATATTTTTTGGGGCATCTCTTTTTGATTAACGTATTACGTCTTACAAACTTTCTCCGTCAAGCCGAGAAAAAAAAGAAAAAATATAATCATTGCGACAAGAAGTGACATATGCAACAATAAAGTCGTCGTATTTAATGCAACCTCGAGCCAAGTGACAGCCCCGGCAACGCTTGACATAATGGCACTCTAAAAAACGAGATCCTGAGTGCCAAACGCCGGGCGATCATGAGTGCAAAACGAACGTAAAATATATAAATGTTTACCGTAAGTGCATCGAAAACATTGGATAAAATAACCAAGTAATTATGATTAATGCAGACTTCTGTAGAATAAAGCGTCTGTAGATAGGAAGACGTAAATAAAAAGTCGCATCGATCTTATTTTAGGCTCGTAACCCGAACAGCCTTAAGAGAGCGCCCGTCGGCCAAGCGCGGTTCCCTTTCCAGCCAACATGGCGCGCTCGCCGTCTCAGCTGCGCAATTCGCACCACAAAATATACTTATTCGCACACTCAAGCCTTTACGATCAGCCAAGAACACCCGCCAAAGAAGAAAAAAAAAAGGGAGAAGAAAACCAGCTTCTGATGATGATTAAGCAAACGCCGACAACTCTTAAGGAGAAGGAGGGTTGTAAACATAGCTTATATGAGCGCGTTTGTTTTAAGGAGCATTGCGAGAGTGTGGGTTTAATATGTCGCGGCGGGTGATGGCTTTACCACGCAGTTGCTCCAACACCGAGTCGACGGTTACAATTTTTGTTTTCTTCATCATGGAACGAAAACAGCAAGTGCATAAGCAGTCTCTCTTTCCATGAATTAAATTACGTGTTGGGGAAAACGGATCTTAATAATTTTTGAAATTCTTCGTCTCACGATTTTCGTATTATCCACACTGGCTTAATTCTTATACATCTTTATAATCTTAGAGTTATTAATATCATCACCGCTCTCATTATCTATAATAGTGTTATTCGTGTTGTTGTTAATATGGATTTCCTGATTAGTATCTTCATGATTTACATTCTTTATCGCAGTATGTTAATAGTTATTGTTTTTATCACATCCTTATATTTTTTGTTGACATTGTTATTACCGCTGTGATAGTAATAACGGTAATAGTAAAAATGATAACGATAATAATGATGATAATAATGGTAATGATAATAGTAATGTTGATAATCATAATGAGAAGGATAATGATAGTAATGATGATTATGATGATACTAAAAATGATAATGATAATAATAGTAATAATGATAATGATAGTAATGATGATAATGATAATAACAGTAATGATGATAATGATAATGATTATGATAATAATAATGATAATGATAAAAGTAATGTTAATAATGATAATAATAGTGATATTGATAATAGCAAAAATGATAAAATAGCGACAATAGTAATGATAATGATAATAGTAATAGCAATATTAATTACTATTATCATCATTACTGTTGTTGTTATAAAGATGATTATTACAGAAAAATATGATAATAATGGTAATAATATCAACAAAAAGATATAGCAATAACAGTTTTGTCATTATTATCATGATTATGATTATCATTAATGTTATTGTCCTAATCATCATCATCCTCATTATCATTATTAATATTAGTATCATTATCATTATAATTGTTGTTATTGTTTTCATTCTTCTTTGTTACACCTTCATTTTATGCAAATTAATCATCTACATGGCTATCCGCGGGGGGGGGGGTAATAAGGAAGGTAGGAGGGGAAGGGAAAGGGGAGGAGGAAAAGAAAGCGAGACGAGAGAGAAAGGAAGAAAAAGATAAGGGAGAAGAGAAGAAAGAAAGAAAAAGATAAGGGAGAAGAGAAGAAAGGAAGAGAAAGATGACTTCAAGAGAAAAAAATCCAGATAGTGAAGGAGAAAGAGAGGAAACGGAGGTGAATTAACGAAGAAAATGGGATGTGGGAAGGGAGAGAAAGGGAGGAAGGGAAGGGGGCCCAGAGAAAGAGGGGAGAGGGAAGGAACAGGATAAGGGAACGGAAGAGGCGGAGGAATTTAAGGAGGAAGAGGAGGGAAGGAGGAGGGAAGATGTAGGGCTTAAAGGGGGACGGGGGGGGGGCTGAATTTAAGGAAGATTGGGAGCGAGAGGGAATGGCAGAGCGGGAAAGGGAGATGGAGAGGGAAAGGAGAAAGGAGAAGGGAGGCAGTAGAAGGAGTAGAAAGTAGAAGGAGTAGAATGAAAGAGGGAAAGTTATGATTATAATCATTATTGCTTTCATTATTGTTCTCTCTTCCACATCTCCCTTTTCTCTTCAAGCCCCTTTCTCCTTCCTTTCATCCTCCCCCTTTCTTTCTTACCTTCCTGTCTGCTATTCTCCTCGAATAGTCGAGTAAATAATGAAATGCATAAACTTCATTGCAGTGAACTTGCCTCAAATAAGAAAAAAAATATAATGCTTACAACAAAAATAATAACAATAACAACAATGACAATAATGATATGTTCTCAATTACCACCTCGTGTTGATAGCCACCTTACGTGAAAAGGAAGACATCCAGTAAGCAGAATTATTATATGGTAATGATGATGACAACAACAATAATAGTAATAACAGCAAGTGGTAATAATGATATTGACAAATTGGTAATAATGAGCATGAGAGAGAGAAAGAGAGAGAGAGAGAGAGAGAGAGAGAGAGAGAGAGAGAGAGAGAGAAGAGAGAGAGAGAGAGAGAGAGAGAGAGAGAGAGAGAGAGAGAGAGAGAGAGAGAGAGAGAGAGAGAGAGAGAGAGAGAGAGAGAGAGAGAGAGAGAGAGAGAGAGAGAGAGAGAGAGAGAGAGAGAGAGAGAGAGAGAGAGAAGAGAGAGAGAGAGAGAGAGAGAGAGAGAGAGAGAGAGAGAGAGAGAGAGAGAGAGAGGAGAGAGAAGAGAGAGAGAGAGAGAGAGAGAGAGAGAGAGAGAGAGAGAGAGAGAGAGAGAGAGAGAGAGAGAGAGAGAGAGAGAGAAGAGAGAGAGAGAGAGAGAGAAAACCACAGAAAAATAAAAACGTCCAAACCCGAGGAAGGAGACCGACACGAATAAAGAAAACCGAGAAAAAAAGAAAAAAAAAAAAAAAAGAAATAAGATCATACAAGACCAACGCCCTCCCCCCCTCCACCCAGCCCCCCCTCCCTCCTCCTCGTCGAAAGGAAATTCAAAGAGGAAGACGCTGTTTACACGAGGAGGTCCCCGGCAGATACAGCCACGGGTAGTCAGGCGAAAAGGCAACAAGATAATTGGTTAATGTCGGGGGAGGAAGTGGTAGTAAAACAAGGGTATTGCGTAGCAGCGACCGACCGCTCGAAAGGGTTAACGAGTGTCTAAAAAGGGGGGGGGAGGGGAGAAAGGAGGAGGTGGGGGGGGGGGGAAAGGGGAGAGGAAGAAGGGAAATGGAAGGAGGGAGAAGAAGGTGGGAGGGGGAGGGAAGGGGAGGAGAGTGGAAGTAGGGAGGAGGAAGGAGGTGGAGAAAAAAGAGAGAGGAGAGGGAGGGGGAAGAAAGAGGGAAGAGAGGGGAAGCAGGGGAGAGGAAGGAGGTGGGGAAAAATAGAGAAGAAGGAAGGGGAAGAAAGGGGGATGAGGTGGGGAAGGGCGGAGAAGGGAAGTCGAGGAAAGGGAGGAGGAAGGGGAAGGGGGGGAAGGGAAAGGAGAGGGGGAAAGAAGGGAAGGGCAAAGAAAGGAGGAGAAGGGAAAAAGATCGAAGGGAGGAGGAAGGGGGAAGGGGAGAAGATAGGAAAATAAAGGAAGGGAAGAGGAGAGCACGGCAGAAGAGGAAAAAAAGGGAGGAGGGATTCAGAATGGAGAGAGAAAGCGGAAAAAGACGAGGAGAAGGAGGGGGAAAGATAGGGAACGCCTATCAAAAGTTGAAGGACGAAGGAAAAGAGGGAAATGAAGAAAAGAAGATAAACGGAAGGAAGAAGAAAAACGAGAGAGGAGAACGAACAGAAATATTCAGAAGGAAGAGAAGGAAAGTGAGAGATGAAATGGAGAGAGAACAAGAGGAGAGGGGAGGGGAGGGGGCGCCGTGGGATGAGGGGGGGGGGGAGGGGTGTGAGTGCCTGAGGAAGGAGAGGAAACCCAATCCTGCGGACAGTAATTGTTCTGAAGGAAGCCATTGAGGCCGTGTAGTCACAGCTTAGTGCCTCCGCCGACTGGCATCTCAATTCACTGCGACTGGCACTTTTTGGGCATTTTCCTTTTCCCCCGTCTTTTTTTATAATGCACTTGTTTCCAGTGTACTTAGTCTCTCTTCTCATCTCTCTTGTGTGTTCTCTGTCTCTCGTCTCTCTCTGTCTCTGTCTCTGTCTCTGTCCTCTCTCTCTCTCTCTCTCTTCTCTCTCTGCCTTCTCATCTCCTGTCTCTCTCTCCTGTCTGTCTTCGCATCTCTCTCTCTCTCTCCTGTCTTTCTCATTCTCTCTCTCACTCTCTGCTCTGTCTCTTCTCTCTCCTCATCTCTGTCTCTGTCGAGCATCT
>NW_020870030.1:1540338-1542838 GCF_003789085.1 Penaeus vannamei
CTTTATAGCCAATTTCACTGTACAAACACCGACCTGTTGTTATCGCATTCATTAAAGGGAAGGAAAGAAATGCATGGCTTAATTAAAGGAGATTAATTAACTTTATTTACATCAGTTGAATGGAGTAGAAAAAACGCAAGATGATATTAATGATTTCTGAAGTTCTTGTAGGGTTGAGGTTTCTTGTTAAATTGTTTTACGTGTTATATTTATAGTGCTTAATGCTAGGATTGGTTCTTTTATCTGCTTCTTTAATCTATTTTTCTTTCTCCTTCCCTCTCTCCTCCTCTTGTATTTTCTTCTCTTTCTCTTTCACCTTCTTGTCAGCTTTTTCCTCATATCTCTCCTCCTCCTCCTCCTCCTCTTCCTTTTTCCCTATCACATGTCCCACTTCCTTCATCTCCTCCTTCCCCGTCACCTCTCCCCTCATTTACCGCCTTCCCCTCTTCCTTTAAGCCCTCCTCCTCTTCCTCTTCCCCCCTCTTTCTTCTCCGCATCCATTTTCTCTCCCCCTCTTCTTCTTCTTCTTCCTCCTCTCTTTCCCCATCAGCCTCTCACCCTCCTCCAACTCCTCCCCCTCTTCCTCTTCTCCCCTCCTCCTCTTTCTGTCTTTCTCTCCCCCCTTCCTCCTCCTCTTCTTCCTTTCCCCCTTCCTCCTCCTCCTCTCCACCCTCTTCTTCCTCTTTCTCTTCCCCTCCTCTTCCACCTCCTACATCGACTTGACCCTACTTAAGGCCAGAGTGCCAAGAGGGAGGCCCGGCGGTGGCACTCTGACCAAAGGAGGAATTTCAATCAGATACTACATTCTTGTGCCACCTCGACACCCCAAGATACATATCGGATTAACGGGCCGGGTGCCGCGTATGACACGTGTCAAGTGTCAGGTGTCACTTCAAAGTTTGACACGGATTGGGGAGTTATGATTTCTCGGTCACAAGACGGTGCTCCTTCTGTCAAGTTTTTGACTTGATTTTTGAAGGTTTATAACTTGAGGAGTTCGAATGCTGTATTTGAAACTCTTAGATCTCTTGTTCTAAAAAATGGACTTAATATATATATTTTTTTAGGGCCATGAAGTTACTTTTATATATATAATCATCGTGGCATATGTAAGAAAGCTAATTCCTTTTCATTGTTCTATATATTTATGTAAATATGTAATTACACGTGCATGCATGTATATACATACATACTATCTATACGAACATCTATATATGTACGTATGTGAGTGTATGAAAAAAATGTATATGTATGTTTGAACACGCACAAATATGTATACGAATGAACAGCATAAACAGACATACACCTACCCAGTCACCCACTCGCACACAGATCCTATTCAACATCCTTTTTCGTCCCAGACAAAACAATAACACCAAATGATATACCATGGAGTGAGAGAGAGAGTGGGAGAGAGAGAGGGAGGGAGGGAGAGGGAGGGAGAGAGAGGGAGGGAGGGAGTGGAGGGAAGAAGGGAGGGAGGGAGGGAGGGAGGGAGGGAGGGAGGGAGGAGGAGGGGAGGGAGGAGGAGAGGAGGGAGGAGGGAGGAGGAAGGGGAGGGAGGAGAGGGGGAGGGAGGAGGGAGGGAGGAAGGAGGGAGGGAGAGGGAAGAGGAGGAGAAGAGAGGGAAGGAGAGAGAAAAGTGAGAGAGAGAGAGAGAGAGAGAGAGAGAGAGAGAGAGAGGAGAGAGAGAGAGAGAGAGAGAGAGAGAGAGAGAGAGAGGAGAGAGAGAAGAGAGAGAGAGGAGAGAAAAGAGAGAAAGACAAGAGCAGAGAGAAGAGAGAGACAGACAGAGAACGAAATAGAGAGAGACAAAGCCAGAGAGACAGAGACAAACGCAAAGAGAGAGAGATGAATCGAAACACCACATCCCCAGCCTCCTCCACCTTGAATGCTCGGCTAACCGACCCACTCCATGTACCATTGTAAAACCTATACAACATACCCCGATGCTACAAGAATTCCTGGGACCCATAAGACACGAGCTGAGCCCAAGATGACGAGTTCTTGACAGGTTCGTTAGTAGGCCCAAGAGAAGTAATTGCTGCAGTGGAGGAAGGGCTTAGGCCTATTTAGAAAGAGAGGGGAAGGGAGGGAGTGGGGGCAGAAGAGGGGTGACGATGGAGGTGCTGGTGAAGGGGAAAAGGGGGAAAGGGGAAGGGCGGTGAGGGGAATGAGGTGGGGTTGATGGGACGGAAGGAAGGGAAAGGAAGATGGGGAATAAAGATGGTGTTGTAGGGGAAAAGGGAAGAAGGGAAGGGGTATGTGGGGAAAAGAGGAGGAAGGACGACAGACAAAAAGGAAGAGAGAAAAATAAAGAAATAAAAGAAAGAACAATATAAAAAAGATGACAGGAACAAAAAATAAGAAACTAAAACTAGAGTGAAAAGACAATAAAAGAAACGAACGAAGGACGAAAGGGGAATAAGAAATAGGAAAAAAGGAGGAAGTAGCGAGGAGAGGAAGAGATTCCTGGCGACCGATAAGGGTTGAAATGCGA
>NW_020870030.1:1550338-1552838 GCF_003789085.1 Penaeus vannamei
AGACATCCACACTATGAATGGATGTGTTTAAATGAGTCAAGTAGAACAGCTATGCACAATTATATAAAACATCACATACACTCCGCATACACACATAAACGCATTTTTCGAAGTTATCTATTTGCCTTTACATTATATATATAAAAAATAGATGGATAAAAATCGGGAAATTAGAGTAAAGGAAACGAAGGAATAGGAACATAAATGGAATACAGGAACAACCAAAAGCAATAAAATACGAAAAAGAGGAGAAAGAGAATGAGAGAGACAGGGGAGGCGGGGGGAAGAAGGGGAGAGACATCGCCAAGACAGAGTGACAAAGGAAGGGCGTGAAAGAATGAAGCGAAATACACCGATACATTTCCTGTTGTCCACTAACGAGCCATTTTGTCCCACGATGTCAACCGGCAGCTCGGGCAACCACGAATCCGTTTTCTTTCCTCCAAGGGAAACTCGCCTGATTTTCGGCGAGAAATAATAGGAGAGAAAATGGAGGCGCTTATCTTGAAGTTCGTTACTCGGATTTTGGGACAGAAGGAAGGGTTTTAGGGACTTGTTTCGGGGCGTCGGCTGGCGGCGAACGAGGCAGAGGGAGGAAGGGAGACGCAGAAGAATGTTCCCGATGTGGACATAGTGTTGTATTCTCGTATTCTCGTGCGATTATTATCATAATATTATTATTTTTGTTATTGATATTATTATTATTATTATTATTATTATTATCATCATTAACATTATTATTATTTTATTATTGCTGTTGTCATTACTATCATTATTATCATTATCATTATTGGTGAGGTCATTATTATGGTGATGATGATAATGATGAGGCTTATAATTATGATAGTGATGACGATGGTGATGATGATGATGATGATGATGATGTGTATGTTAATGATGACGAAGACGATGATACAACAATAATAATGAATATACTAGCAACAACAACAATATCAACAATAATGACATTGATGATGAAAAAGTGATTAAAACATACGTAAATATGTCTACATGTTAGCATTAAGACCTCTTTCAAATTAATATCTGTTCTTAGCATTATTACTGATATTAATAGTATTAGATCTACAACGCATATAAATACATATCATTACGTAGATATTCGTGCTATTAATCATAACAATAGCGTTGATAATAGTAGATATGAGAGTAATGTAAATAGTAATTATGGAAATTACAGGAACAACAATTTCAGAGATAAAACAATGATAATATCTACAATATTATAGGCAATACTACTACTAATAATAATCATCATTGGTATTTATGGTATTAATAGTAATAATAATGATCAAAGTAATCATGTTAAGAACGATAACCGCTGTGATAACAATAACAGAAACATGATAACAATAGCAAAAATGATGATGATGATAATGAAAAAATAATAATGTTAAAGATAATTCTGACCATGACAAGTATACGAATATTCTTTGGGTTGGGCTTCGCACAATTCTAACAAACCGGCCAAATGATACTGGTAATGTTGATGATGATGATGATAATAATAACAATAATAATAGTGATGATGATGATTATGATGATAGTAATATCAATACTACTAAATGACAATTATAATAAAAATGATAATAATGATAATCATAATAGTAATAATAATAATAATAATAACAATAACCATGATAATGATATTAGTAAACAAAAACAATAATATCAACGATGATAAACACAATGATAATGATAATGATAGTAATAATGATAATAATAATAATAATAATAATAATAATAATAATAATAATAATAATAATAATAATAATAATAATAACAATAATAGTAATGATAATAATGATAATAATGATAATGATAATGATGATACTAATAATAATAATAATGATAATAATAGAAATAACAATAATGATAATAATGATAATAATAATAGTAACAATAATGATAACAATAATGATATTGATAATAATAATAACAATAACGATAATAATAACAATGATAACAATAATGATAATGATAATAATAATGACAATGATAACAATCCTATTACTGCTGCAACTACTACTAGTGATAATGAAAATAATTACAATAACAGTTATGATAAAAATAATAAAAATAGCAATATCAATAACAATAATACCATCACTAATAATAATAATATTATTGATATCATTACAAAAAGAAGAATGAAGAAAAAGAAGAAATGATAATAATGAAATAGTAATGACATAATAATATAATAATAATAATAGTAATAAATATATATAATAATAATAATAATAATAATAATAATAATAATAATAATAATAATGATAGAATAGTAATAACAATGATAATATAATAATAATAATAATAATAATAATAATAATAATGATATTAAAATAGTAATAAAAATGATAATAATAATCATAATGATAAGAATGATAATAACAAGAACAGTGATAATGATAATGATGCCAATAATAACAATAATGATAATAATGATGCTGTTGACAATAATGTTAATACTACTGCTAAT
>NW_020870030.1:1596780-1599280 GCF_003789085.1 Penaeus vannamei
GGGAGAAGGGGAGTGGGAGAGGGAAAAGGAGGGAGAGGGGGGAGGGGGGAAAGGGGGGAGGGGAAAGAGGAAGGGGAGGGGGGAAAGAGGAAAGAGAGAGGGAAAAGGAAGGGAGAGGAGAGAAAAAGGGAAGGAGAGGAGAGAAAAGAGGAAGGAGAGGAGGGAAAAGAGAAGGAGAGGGAAAAGAGGAAAGAGAAGGAAGAGAGGAAAAAGAGAAGAAGGGAGGGGGAAAAGAAGGAAGGAGGAAAAGGGGAAAAGGGAAGGAAGAGGGAGAAAGAGGAAGGGAGAGTGGAAAAGAAGGAACGGGATGAGGGAAAAAGAGGGAAGGGGATGAAAGAAAAAGAGAGAAAAGAGGCAGGGGAGTGGAAAATTGGGTGGAAGTGGGAGGTAATAGGGAGAAAAGGAAGTGAGAATAAGAACATAGAAAATAGGGAGAACGAAAAATAAGGAGAAAGAGGGAGAGGGAGGGGAAATAAGAACTTAGAAAATAGGGGTGGGAGAGGAGGGAAAATAGAAAGAAAGAGAAAGAAGAAGCTAAGCATAGAGGAAAAGAGGGAAAATGGAGGAGAAAGGGAAGGGATACCAGGAAGAAAGGAAAAGAGGAGAGAAAAAACAGGGAGATAGCGAGTCAAGGGGAGAGCAAAAGAGGCAGGAAGAGAAAGGATAAGAAAGGAGGGATAGAGAGATGGGAGGGGAAAATTAGGGAGATGGGGAGAGGGAAGGGGAAATAGGAGAATATTGGGAGGGATAGGGAGTGGAGAGAAAGGGAGCCAAGGGGAGAGAGAAAGCGGGGAGGAAGAGAAGGGATGAGGAAGAAAGAGTGGGAGAGGGAAGAAGAAGGAAAGAATGAGTCAGTATTTCTAAATAAAGACACTTTTTTTTTTAACACGATTATCAGTGTCTTTTCCTTTCCACTCACAGACGAATGCATCTTCGATCTCAACTTCTGCGAGCTGACCAACGAGCCGAACAACGACGACTTCGACTGGTCTCTGGGCCGCGGGTCGGGCAAGACCAACACGGGGCCGACGCGGGACCAGGCCTTCTACTTCACGGACTCCGTTACCAGTGGTATGTCTTTCGTTTTTTTGTTTTATCTTATTTGGGCATTGTTTTGGGTTTTGATTTTTTTTGTCTGTATATTTGTCTGCAATTCTCTCTCTTTCTCTCTCTATCTATCTCTTATTTTTTTCTCTCTCTCTTTCTCTCTGTGAAGGAAAGTATCTTTTCTTCTTTTTATTTCGGTTTTGTTACATTCTCGCACAGCTTATTGTGCGAATTAGAAGGTTCAGGGTTCGGAGTTTTGATCGAATCCTTTGAGCGGATCAGTTGTGATTCGCCAGCCTGGGTTTGTTACACTCCGAACTCTTGGCTGTTGAGGTATGACGGTTTTCGTTTTATTTTTATTTTCTTTTTAATTTACAGTGAGAATCATTTGGTATTATTATTTTTGGTTTCAAGAAAATGAATTATTGCTCAAGTAATGTTCTTTGATATTTTATTTACTGAATAGGACCTTACTCTTGACAAGGGCCGGTTTTGAGAGGCGTCCCGGAATCATCTGGTCTTGATCTGACTGATGCTACCATCTTCCCTCCGTATTTCTCATAGTATTTGGTGCTCAATTCGTCTAGTTCATTTCTGTGGAGAGGGATTACAGTGTTTACCATGTATCCTATGTAAACTGCTATCTGACAGTCTTTTTATTTGTACTTTAATTTTTTTTTTTTTTTTGCTTATGTATTTCATTACTTCTCATTGATACATTTTTGTTAATTCTGCTTGTCGGATTAACTATACTGTTACACCTTTTTCTTTTGTCCCCCTCCTCCCTCTCTCCTCCCTCCCTTCTCTCTCCCTCTCTCCCCTCCCTCCCTCCCTCCCTCCCCTTCTCCTCTCCCTCTCTCCTCCTCCCCTCCCCTTCTCTCTCCCCTCTCTCCCTCCTCCCCTCCCCTCTCTCTCCCTCCTCCCCTCCCCTTCTCTCTCCTCCCCTCCCCTCTCTCTCCCTCCTCTCTCCTCCTCCTCCTCCCTCCCTCTCTATAACTCTCCTCCCTATTTTCTCTTTCTCTCTCCCTCCCTCCCTTCTCCATCCCCACCTAATCCTTTATCTCCCTCAGGTGGTTACGCCTTCATAGACAGCAGGTACCCGAGGACAGCTGGTGAAGTGGCGCAGCTGGTTTCGCCCGCTCTCGATGCGACGGATTCCCCGATGTGTCTGAAATTCTGGGTCAACATGTACGGCACCGGCATAGGAGCCTTGAGGTATGAGCGTGTGTGTGTGTGTGTGTGTGTGTGTGTGTGTGTGTGTGTGTGTGTGTGTGTGTGTGTGTGTGTGTGTGTGTGTGTGTGTGTGTGTGTGTGTGTGTGTGTGTGTTTGTGTGCTCGTTTTCTATTTCCTCTTAAGTTTAAGTTTGTTTATATGTGTTTATCTTTGTGTCTGTTTATCATGTATGCATATGGATTCTTGTACGTTTTGATAAATGTCATTTTATAACTGAAT
>NW_020870030.1:1609280-1611780 GCF_003789085.1 Penaeus vannamei
GTTCTCGGTAATGGAAGTTAGTGAAAGTCAGTTATCATTTATTTATTCATTTGTTCACTCATTTGTCCATTTAACTGTGTACTCGTGTTATTGTTACACACACACACACACACACACACCACACACACACACACACACACACACACACACACACACACACACACACACACACACACACACACACACACACACACACACACACACACACACACACACACACGAGGTACCATTAGCAATCCAACAGCGAAGTCTCCCTACATCACCCCCCCCCCAAAAAAAAAAAAAAAACCACCAATCTAACCCTCTTACCCTCTTCTTCCCCCCCCCCCAAAAAAAAAAAAAAAAAAAAAAATGCCACACCAATCTAACCCTCTTATCCTCTTCTTCCCCCCCCCCCCTCTTCCCTCTTCCAAGGCGGTTACGTGTACCTTGACGTCTTCAACACCGACGTCGTGGGCTGGCTGAGGAGTCCCAACAACCTCGAGAAGAACGCGACGTATTGCCTTTCCTTCTACTTCGCTGCCTTGTTCCCCGACGCCAGGGATGAGCTCGCCGTGGTCAAGTGAGTGGATGTGTGTGTGTGTGTGTGTGTGTGTGTGTGTGTGTGTGTGTTGTAGAGTGTGTTGTGTGTGTTGTGTGTGTGTGTGTATTGTGTGTGTTTGTGTGTGTGTGTGTTGTGGTGTGTGTGTGTGTGTGTGTGTGTGTTTGTGGTGTGTGTGTGTGTTGTGTTGTGTGTGTGTGTGTGTGTGTGTTTGTATAGTGTGTGGTGTGTGTTGTGGTGTGTTGTGTGTATGTGTGTGTTTGTAGAGTGTGTGTGTGTGTTGTGGTGTGTGTGTGTGTGTGTGTGTGTGTGTGTGTGTGTTTGTGTGTGTGTGTGTTGTGTTGTGTGTGTGTGTGTGTGTTTGTGTGTGTGTGTGTGTTGTGGTGTGTGTGTGTGTGTGTGTATGTGTGTTGTGTGTGTTTGTGAGTGTGTGTGTGTGTGTGTGGTGTGTGTGTGTGTGTGTGTGTGTGTGTGTGTGTGTGTGTAGAGTGTGTTGTGTTGTAGTGTGTGTGTGTGTGTATGTGTGTTGTGTGTGTGTTGCGTTGTGTGTATGTTTGTGTATTTGTTTATCTAGAGCGTATTTCTTTGTGTGGGGTGATGTGAATGAGTGTATTTAACGATTTATCTCTATCTATATGTATTTCTACAACTCTCTCTCTCTCTCCCTCTACCTGTCTCCCTGTCTCCCTCTCCCCCTCTCTCTTTTTCTTTCTCTCCCTCCTTCCCCCCTCCCATCCTTCCCTCCCCACTCCCCCTCTCCCTTCCCTCCCTCTCTATGCAAACTCACACCCACACTCACGCCCGCAGAGACCTGGTAGGGACACAGGAGCGAGTGTGGAGGGTGGGCGGCGATTCCGTGAGGTTCGAGGACAACCAGTGGTACAAGGGGCAGGTGGAGCTGGAGGCGGTCGAGGACGGCTTCACGGTGAGGGCCTTCTTCGAGTTTTTTGTTGTCGTCGTGGGACTGCAATTTTTTTTTTTTTTTTTTTTTTTTTTTTTTTTTTTTTTTTTTTTTTACTTCACATTTTTGTTTTTAAGTATTGCATTATTATTTTTGTGGCACTTTTTTACTTATTTTTTTCTGCGGTTCATGTTAGCTCTTAATTTTCTGTGGTATTTTGTTTGTTCTTTCCTGTGGTACTTTTATTATTTGTGATTCATTATTCTTATATGGTACTTTAATGTGTTTTTTCTATGGTGCTTTCGTTACTTTTATTCTTTCTGTGGTAATTTATGGACTTTATGTTTATTTGGTACTTCATTTGTGTAATGCTTTTGTAGTACTTTACTCTCATTTTTCTGTGGTACTTTATTTACTTTCATTTTTCTGTGGTAGTGGTACTTTTTACTTTCATTTTTCTGTGGTACTTTATTTACTTTCATTTTTCTGTGGTACTTTATTTACTTTCATTTTTCTGTGGTACTTTATTTACTTTCATTTTTCTGTGGTACTTTATTTACTGTGGTACTCTTTCTTTTTCTGTGGTACTTTATTTACTCGTTTTCTGCGGCAGTTTATATGCTAAATTTCGTATTGATTGTGTCCCTTTTCCCCCTCGGCAGCTGCACTTCGAGGGGAGAGTGAGTCGGGGCGGCTGGGCGCTCGACGACGTCAGGCTCAGGAAGACCAGGACTTCTTGCAAGAGTAAGTGTGTGTTGTTTGGCCTGTAGCGGTCTGTTCTGTCTGTCTGTGTCTCTCTCTCTCTCTCTCTCTCTCTCTCTCTCTTCTCTCTCTCTCTCTCTCTCTCTCTCTCTCTCTCTCTCTCTCTCTCTCTCTCTCTCTCTCTCTCTCTCTCTCTGTCTCTCTTCTCTCTCTCTCTTCTCTCTCTCTCTCTCTCTCTCTCTTCTCTCTCTCTCTCTCTCTCTCTCTCTCTCTTCTCTCTCTCTCTCTCTCTCTCTCTCTCTCTCTCTCTCTCTCTCTCTCTCTCTCTCTCTCTCTCTCTCTCTCTCTCTCTCTCT
>NW_020870030.1:1616780-1620723 GCF_003789085.1 Penaeus vannamei
CTCCTCCCTCGGACCTATTCCATTGACCTCTCCAAGGGGTCACTCGACTCTCCCTGGCAGCGCTTTCCGATGAAATATGCGAAAGCGCTGGAGAGTCACGTTCGGGAATCATATGGCACTGTGCCACCCGGAAAGACTCTGACTCTCGCTGCCGACGCGGAGCTGGCACTATAACTGCATGTTATTGTGCCAGAGGAGGCCGAGGAGGAGACCCAGGAAGTCCCCCAAAGAAGGAGACCGGAAGTCGAGACCAGGAAGTCCCCCAGAGGCCGAGAAGGAGACCCAGGAAGTCCCCCCGAGAAGGAGACCCAGGAAGTCCCCCAAGAGGCCGAGAAGGAGACCCAGGAAGTCCCAAGAGGCCGAGAAGGAGACCCAGGAAGTCGCCCAAGAGGCCGAGAGGAGACCCCAGGAAGTCCCCCAAGAGGCCGAGAAGGAGACCCCAGGAAGTCCCCAAGAGGCCGAGAAGGAGACCCAGGAAGTCCCCAGAGGCCGAGAAGGAGACCCAGGAAGTCCCCGAGCCGAGAAGGAGACCCAGGAAGTCCCCCAAGAGGCCGAGAAGGAGACCCAGGAAGTCCCCAGCCGAGAAGGAGACCCAGGAAGTCCCCCAAGAGGCCGAGAAGGAGACCCAGGAAGTCCCCCAAGAGGCCGAGAAGGAGACCAGGAAGTCCCCCAAGAGGCCGAGAAGGAGACCCAGGAAGTCCCCCAAGAGGCCGAGAAGGAGACCCAGGAAGTCCCCAAGAGGCCGAGAAGGAGACCCAGGAGTCCCAAGAGGCCGAGAAGGAGACCCAGGAAGTCCCCCAAGAGGCCGAGAAGGAGACCCAGGAAGTCCCCCAAGAGGCCGAAGAAGGAGACCCAGGAAGTCCCCCAAGAGGCCGAGAAGGAGACCAGGAAGTCGCCCAAGAGGCCGAGAAGGAGACCCAGGAAGTCCCCCAAGAGGCCGAGAAGGAGACCCAGGAAGTCCCCCAAGAGGCCGAGAAGGAGACCCAGGAAGTCCCCCAAGAGGCCGAGAAGGAGACCCAGGAAGTCCCCCAAGAGGCCGAGAAGCCCAGGAAGTCCCAAGAGGCCGAGAAGGAGACCCAGGAAGTCCCGAGCCGAGAAGGAGACCAGGAAGTCCCCAAGAGGCCGAGAAGGAGACCCAGGAAGTCCCAAGAGGCCGAGAAGGAGACCCAGGAAGTCCCCCAAGAGCCGAGAAAGGAGACCCAGGAGTCGCCAAGAGGCCGAGAAGGAGACCCAGGAAGTCGAGAGGAGACCCAGGAAGTCGCCCCCGAGAAGGAGACCCAGGAAGGAGGAGAAGGAGACCCAGGAAGTCGCCAAGAAGAAGGAGACCCAGGAAGTCCCCTTGAGCCGAGAAGGAGACCCAGGAAGTCGCCCAAGAGCCGGAAGGAGACCAGGAAGTCCCCGAGACCGAGAAGGAGGAAGTCCCAGAGGCCGAGAAGGAGACCCAGGAAGTCCCCAAGAGGCCGAGAAGGAGACCCAGGAAGTCCCCAAGAGGCCGAGAAGGAGACCCAGGAAGTCCCCCAGAGCCCGAGAAGGAGACCCAGGAAGTCCCCAAGAGGCCGAGAAGGAGACCCAGGAAGTCCCCCAAGAGGCGAGAAGGAGACCCAGGAAGTCCCCCAAGAGGCCGAGAAGGAGACCCAGGAAGTCCCCAAGAGGCCGAGAAGGAGACCCAGGAAAGTCCCCAAAGAGGCCGAGAAGGAGACCCAGGAAGTCCCCAAGAGGCCGAGAAGGAGACCCAGGAGTCCCCAAGAAGGCCGAGAAGGAGACCCAGGAAGTTCCCCCCCCAAGAGGCCGAGAAGGAGACCCAGGAAGTCCCAAGACCGCGAAGGAGAAGGGAGAACCCAGGAAGTCGCCCAAGAGGCCGAGAAGGAGACCCAGGAGTCCCCGTCCCAGGAAGTCCCTTGAGACCGAGAAGGAGACCCAGGAAGTCCCGAGGCCGAGAAGGAGACCCAGGAAGTCCCCCAAGAGGCCGAGAAGGAGACCAGGAAGTCCCCAAGAGGTCCCAAGGCCCCGAGAAGGAGACCAGGAAGTCCCCAAGAGGCCGAGAGGAGACCCAGGAAGTCCCCAAGAGGCCGAGAAGGAGACCCAGGAAGTCCCCGAGGCCGAGAAGGAGACCCAGGAAGTCCCCCGAGAAAGAGACCGGAATCCCCCAAGAGGCCGAGAAGGAGACCCAGGAAGTCCCCCGAGAGGAGACCCAGGAAGTCCCCCCCGAGAAGGAGACCCAAGAAGCCCAAGAGAAGGAGACCCAGGAAGTCCCCACCGAGAAGGAGACCCAGGAAGTCCCCAAGAGGCGAGAAGGAGACCCAGGAAGTCCCCCAGAGCCGAGAAGGAGACCCAGGAAGTCCCCCAAGAGGCCGAGAAGGAGACCAGGAAGCCCAGGAGGGAAGCCCCAAGAGGCGAGAGGAGCCCAGGAAGCCTCATTCCTCTGCCACAGCCAGATAATCTCTTTCCTCTTCCAAGCCAGACCAAGAACCTCCTTCCTCACAGCCAAGAACCTCCCTTCCTCTTCACAGCCAGAGAAACCAGCAGAGAACCTCCTTCCTCCTCGAAGGAGACCCAGGAAGTATTCCCCAGGCGAGGCAGGAGACCAGGAAGTCCCCCAAGAGGCCGAGAAGGAGAGGCAAGAGGCCGACCCAGGAAGTCCCAAGAGGCCGAGAAGGAGACCCCAGGAAGTCCCCCAAGAAGGCCCGAGAAGGAGGACCCGGATGACCAGAGCCCAGGAAGTCCCCAAGAGGCCGAGAAGGAGAGACCCAGGAAGGTCCCCCAAGAGGCCGAAGAAGGAGACCCAGGAAGTCCCCCAAGAGGCGAGAAGGAGACCAGGAGTCCCCAAGAGGCCGAGAAGGAGACCAGGAAGTCCCCAAGAGGCGAGAAGAGACCAGGCAAGTCGAGGCCGAGAAGGAGACCCAAAGTCCCCAGGACCGAGAGGAGACCCAGGAAGTCCCTCCAGAGAGGCGAGGGAGACCCAGGAAGTCGCCCAAGAGGCCGAGAAGGAGACCCAGGGAAGTCCCCAAGAGGCCGAGAAGAGACCCAGGAAGTCCCCAAGAGGCCGAGAAGGAGACCCAGGAAGTCCCCAAGAGGCCGAGAAGGAGACCCAGGAAGTCAGGAGTCGCCCTGAAGACCGAGGGAGACCCAGAATTCGCCCTAGACCGAGAAGGAGACCCAGGAAGTCGCCTTGAGAGGCGAGAAGGAGACCCCAGAAGAGAGACCCAGGAAGTCACCCCAAGAGCCGAGAAGAGACCCAGGAGACCCCTTGAGGCCGAGAAGGAGACCCCAGGAGAGTCGCCCTTCCAGGCGAGAAGCGAGACCAGGAAGTCCCCCCAAAGGCCGAGAAGGAGACCCAGGAAGACCCAAAGGCGAGAAGGACCCAGGAAGTCGCCCAAGCCCGAGAAGGGAGACCCAGAAGTTCGCCAAGAGTCCCCCAGAAGCGAGGATTTTAACTCCCGGACTCTTTCAATAGACATCGGCCGAGGACTATCTCCATTCTGCCTATCTCATTGCTTGCCGATGAATGGAGCATGCACTTTTGGGTCTCTCATTCGGGAATCCGGCAACTGTTCCAACCTGGTAACGACGCGACTTTTCGGTGCCGACCGACAGTCTGGCACTTCGACTACGACGCATTCCTGCCAGAGGAGCCGAGGAGGAGACCCTGCCAGTCCGTGATCTGCGCCGGATTAAACTGAGGGAGGAGGTTAAAAATATAGTAAATAATTGATTAATCAACGAAAATATGATAATTGCTAATTATAATCATGGTAATAATTAATATCAATAATGGACAACAATAAAAAAAAAAAAAAAAATATATATATATATATATACACACACATATGTTTCGTGTGCCGGCAAAACAGGACAGCTATGTATTTCACCGCTCCGCATATGTTAGTCCGTATATACATGTGTGTGTGTGCTGGCTCATAAACACCGAGCACACACAACACAA
>NW_020870030.1:1643323-1645823 GCF_003789085.1 Penaeus vannamei
GATAATAATGATGACAAAAATTATAATGATATCAAAATGATTATAATGATTATAATATTCATAGTAAGAACAATAATACTATTACTAATAATGGCAATGACGATAATAATGATAATGATATATAGATAATAACAATAATGATAAAGGTAATGATAATAAGCGTTATAATCCTAATTATGATAATGATATGTTAATAGTGAAATAATGGTAATCATAACAATGATAATAATAATAATAATGATAATATAATCATAATGAAGAGCATGCTGATCATTAGAAGAGTAAAAAAGACGGGGAAATACAACAACAATGATAATAATAATAATGATAACAATAGTTAAGATTATAATCAATATAATGATGATAATGATAATAATGAAAAATAATAAGTCTTATTGACAATGATAATGATAGTAATATTAAAAACAGTAATAGAAATAATAACAGTAATAATGACTATAGTATAATGATAATGATAATGATGATAAAAGGATGAAGATAACAAAGGTAGTATTTTAAAAGGTAATGATAATAATAATAAGGAAAATGATACGGATGAAAATAAAGATAATGATAACAACGATGATTATAATAATAATAATAACAATGACGATAATTATTATGACAATATAATAATAACATTGATAATGATAATAATGATAATAAAAATAACACTGATGATGATAAAAGCAATAACAATAGTGATAATAATAAAAAAATGACAATGATTATATTGAAAATATGAATATTGGTAATAGTAGAAATAATGATAACAATGGGATATAATGATAAAAAGAATATTATTTTTTTCACCATCATTATAATAAAAATAATGACATTGATTATATTGATAATATGAAGATTGGTAACAGTAGAAATAATAATGACAATGGGATATGATAATAAAAAGAATATTATTACTTTCACCATCATTATAAAAACTAATGATAACAATGACAATGAAAAAGATAAATGGAAATCATATTAATGATGATAGTTATATCAGTAATAATAATGATGATAATAATAAGGATGATGATAATGATTATAATGATAATGATAATAATCATAATGATAATGATAATAATAAAAATGATAATGATAATGATAACAATAATGATAATGATAACAATAATGATAATGATTATAACAATTACGAAAATACTGATGATAATGATAATGGTTATAATAATAATCATAGGTCTAGTTAAAAATAAAAATAGTAAAATTGATAATAACACGATAATAAAAATAACAATGCTCATGATTATAATAATAATGAAAATAATAATAATAATAATGGTGATAATGAAATTGATAGTTATAATAGTAATAACAATTAAAATAATAATTGGATTAATGATAATAACGGTTGTAGTGATATTGGTAATGATGATTATAGAAAATTAAAATGTTAGAAATTAGTTATAATAATGTTAATAGTAATAATACTAACAATAATTATGATAACAATATTAATGATAGTGATAATAATGATAATTATGGTAAAAACAATGATGACAATGATTATAGTGGTAGAAACAATAATAACGATGAAATTAATAATGGCAATAAAAATAACAATAATTGATGATAATGACAATGTTACTAATGGCAATGAAAATTACAATGAAAAAGAATGAATAATAACTATGATAATGTTAATATTATCTATAATATAGAAATGATAAGGATAAGAATGATATCATAAAAATAGTAAGGGATATAATGATAATGTTAATGATAAAGACAATAATAATAATAATGATAATAATAATAATAATAATAATAATAATAATAATAATAATAATAATAATAATAATAATAATAATAATAATAATAATGATGATTATAATAATAATGATAATGATAATAATATTGATAATAATAATAATAATCACGAGGATGATGATAACAATAACAATAGTAATGATGATAATATTGACAATAATAATAATATGATAATGAAAATTACAAAATAGTAATGATAATAATAATGATAACTAATAATGATGATAATATTGATCATATAGAAATAATTGAAATAATGATGGCATAGAAATGAAAAGTATAAGAACAATAATACTAGATATAATACAGTAATTAGAGCAATGATAATAATGATAATATTGACAATGATAGTAATAACAAGAATGATAAACATTATAATGATAATAACAATGGAGGTAATAATGAAAATGAAAATGTTGATAATAGTATCAATAACAATAATGATAACAATAATAATGGTAATAGTAAAGATGATAAAAATAACAAAAATAATAAGAATAAGAATAATAAGAATAGTAATAAAAACAATTATAATAACAGTAATAATAATAGTAATAATAATAATGACATTAACAATGTCAATAACAATAATGTTAGTAGTAGTAGTAGTAATAGGAATAACGATAATAATTATCATTATTATTATTATTATTATTATTATTATTATTATTATTATTATTATTATTATTATTATTATCATCATCATTAT
>NW_020870030.1:1655823-1678323 GCF_003789085.1 Penaeus vannamei
GTAGAGCGCGGTCGGTGAGTTTGGCGCGTGGGCTGCTTGCAGCCTACATCGACCTCAACAAGGCGTTCGATATGGTGCAATCGGGATCACTTTGGAGATCCTGAGGCTGAGAGGAATACCAACAGGATTATTGGACTAATAGCAAGCCTGTATACTGGTACTGAAGTGCTGTAAAGTGTGGTGGGGGCACTGTCAAGCTTCTTTCCTGTTAGTATCAGGAGTGAGGCAAAGGCTGTGTCCCTTGCACCAACTCTTTTTCAACACTTGCATGGACTGGATACTGCGGCAGAGCTACTGTTCAAATCATTGTGGGGCAACGCTGGGCAACATCAAGGTTACAGACCTTGACTTCGCTGATGACCGTTGCCATTCTATCTGAGTCTTTGGAAAACCCTAGTGGCGGCTCTCGATGCATTTAGTAATGAAGCGAAGCCCCTGGTCTAGAGGTCTCCTGGACCAAGACCAAGTCCAGGAATTTGGGGACTTATGAGAGACCTGTTGCAGTCGGTACATGCTTGCGGCGGGACATTGAAGTCACAGAGAGCTTTAACATACCTTGGTAGTGTAGTTCATAACTCTGGGCTGTCAGAACCAGCATGAAATCAGCAGACGATTGGCCCTGGCAGCAGGGTCATGAACTCTCTCAACAAGAATATTTGGAGATGTCGGTACCTGTGCGAAGGACCAAGCACGGTTTTCAAGGCCCCTGATTGCCATTTTGCTATACGGTAGCGAAACCTGGACATTGTCCTGTGCCTTGGAGGCTCGTCTTGAAGCCTTTTGCAATAGGTCCTTGCGCCAGAATCATGGGGTACTGTTGGCGGAAACCATGTGTCCAACCAACGGTTGCACCGTGAGACTGGCACAACCCTGTTATCTGGCACAATCCGGATCGCCAACTCAGGCTATACGGCCACCTGGCTCGCTTCCTCAGGATGATCCTGCCCATCAGGTCGTCTCTATTCGAGACAACGCCTGGGATGGAGGAGCCTGTGGGACGACCGAGGAAGTCATGGGTTTGGGCAGATCGACCAAAACCTGCCGTGAAGAACTAGAGATGGTCCGTAGTCCCTGCCTAGGCGTCTAGCCAGGGGATCCTCCGTAGGTGGACAGCGAAGGGTGGAATGGCGGCTATGCGCCCCCGTCGGCGTCAGCTCCCATGATGATCGAAGAATATATATACGTATAATGCTGCAGTTTAAACATAAAAGAACAGCTTACGATGCCACGCAGAATCATAGAATATCTACGGATGTTTACAGTGATCACGTCGAAGTCCGACGACCAAGATCTTCTGCGCCTCCGCCCAGGGAGGCATCTGTTCGGCGGGCGTTGCCAGCGCTACTTTGTTTTTGCTGTAAATGATCCAGGGGTCGCATCTCCCAGGCTGCCAGTTCTTCTCTCTTTGCCCAGTGGTCCGTATCCTTCTCGGATCGTCTTGGGTCCCTTCATTGCTTATAATATATATAGTATACTATATATATATATATATATTATATATATTATATATATATATATTAGTATAATATATGTATATATAGTATTATATATATAGTATATATATTATATATATGTATATATTATATATCATTAAGTGTGTGTGTTGTGTGTGTGTGTGTGGTGTGGTGGTGTGTAGTTGTGGTGTTTTGTGTATGTGTGCTGTGTGCGGTGTGTGTATATATAATATATACTATATATATTATATTATAATTATATATATATATATATATATATACATATATATCATTAGATGTATGCACTCGTGCTATGGTATGTATGTATAATATGTACTGTATTACATATATATATAATAGTACTATATAATGATATAATATATATATACATATATATATATATATATATATATATATATTACATTGTGTGTCTGGTGTTCTGTCGTGTGTGTTGTGTGTTGTGTGTGTGTGTGTGTGTGGTGTTTGTGTGTGTGCTTCTCTAATATATATAATATATATCTGGTAATCTCATCCTCGTATCTTAATATCCTTACTTACTATATCTATACTTACATATATATTATAATATCTATATCTATCATATATCTATATGATGTTTAAAGCTAGTATGTATAATATATATATTTATATATAGCATTAGACTAGATAGATCGATAGATAAGATAGATATCTCGTAATCTAGATGAAATATATTGTTTTTACTAGATATACATTAATTTGTATAATGTACGTTATATAATATATATATATACGATTACAATATATATATAATATATATATATCATATGTGTGTGTGTGTGTGTGTGTGTGTGGTGTGTGTGTGTGTGTGTGTGTGTTTGTTGTGTGTGTGTGTGTGTGTGTGTGTGTGGGTGGTGTGTGTGTGCTGTGTGTGTGTGTGTGTGGTGTGTGTGGTTTGTGTGTGGATTTAATAATAATATTATAAATTATACTATATATATATAACTATATTATATTACATATATATATATAATATGTATGTATGTATGTATGTAATGTATGTAATTATATATATATATTACGTACTAATACTATACTATATATACTATACTTTACTCCTATCTCTCTCTCGTACTTCTACGATACTGATAATATAGTAATTAGATAGATTAAGAATAGATATAGAATAAGATATAGATAGATAGATAAATAGATGAAATAATATATTGTTATATAGATATACTATATAGTATTATTGTATATATTTAGTAGCGTTTATATAATATATATATAATTAATATATTAATATATATAATATATATATTATATAAATAATATATATAATAATATATAGTATATTTTTATTGTGTTGGGTGTGTCGTGGTTGGTGTTGTTGGTTTGTGTGTGGTGTGTTGTGTGATGTTGGTTGTGTAGGTCTGACAGTAGTGTGGAATGGATGTAGTAGTGTTGTGATACACGCAGATTGGTGCTAGTGTGGTGTGTGTGTAGGTTGTCTGTAAATACAGTTTAAATACAAATTAATAGTTGAAATAATATATTGACTACACACACATCACTACAGATATACAACAATTATTATGCCAGGGCATTATGTCCAGAGTGCCTGCACTTGAGAATTTAGCTCAGTAAACTACTCTTGATTCCATAAGATCACCTTTAGTATCTCACCTTCACTGGAGAAGTTTCTTACTACTCTTCAGTTGTTACCCATTTAATTTGATTTAAGAGTGACAAAACAAATAAGAGAAATCAAATGAAAAAGAGGTAAGATAAAAAAGAAATAACCATGATAATCTTAATTTTATATCACACAGCTGTGCGTAATATATCTAGACACCCATCTCTCTCTAATTCATTTTTTTTACTTTCATGTCAGACACATATGACTTATTAATAACACATAGATATAATGTACTATTGTGAGCTGAGATATTAAAGCCACCAATTACGAGTGATATCTCAAAGAAAGAGTAAGAGGTAAGAAATGGCGCGTATGCTACATTTAACCATTTATATTGCAGGAATAAGAGAGATAGCATGAGATGTAAAGTAGAATAGAGCAAGATCACGACTAGCCCATGAAAGAAACACATATGGCGCAGTTAGCTATTTTGTAGTTATTTATATTTTTGGATTATTATAATAATCAATTCCATTCTGAAAGTAACAGAGATTTTGTTAATGACCCACCTCGGTATACACGAGCGTTTCTCGAGAACATGAGCACAGGAGTGCAACCTAGAGGAAACAGTGAACAGGTGATTTCATATAAAGCAATGACTCTCTTGTAAGTAAAAAAAAGAATGAGTGTTTATAACAGAATATCTATAGAGCATCTATTGCTACACTCACTACTATCAGAGCGTATTAGATGGTTTTGCTAAGAACAATGGGTGGGTTAAGAGCACATAAAAGCGCAAAACACTATTATCGCGTCTAAAATATTTAGAAACTTACAGAACACTATTGATTAGCACTCAATTGAAATGCCTCTTCTCATTCTAAAATAGTAATTCAGTACACGTGTATATTCCCGATTTTATTATTGGATCTCAACTACTGTGCTACAAAGTTCTCTCGGGTCTAATCTGATCCAGTACACACACATTTGAGAGGTGAAATACCCGTCGTTGTTTCAAATCAATTTTATAATCGCCTTTCAATTTATCCTCTATTTATGCGAAACTTCGAACTTCTATGTTCATTTAATAAAGTTCATTTTGGGTCTAAACTCACTATTTTTTCTTTAACATAGTCTATGCGCCAATATAGTACTGCCTATATCCTACTCTCTTGTTAGCACTATTATACAGTAGTTCAATTATTCTCAATTGCACGTCGCTACATGCGCCTGTCATTCCCCTCAGTGGAGGGGTCACTCCTCTCTCGACACCTCTTCACTAGTTTGCGCTCATTTTCTCTATTTTTGTCTTTTCACATGACATGTCTGGTCCCTCCAATAGCGTGCATTCCATCTAGCTATTTCGCTATGTATCTCCTGTTTAGAGAGATCTAAGGTTTACATACCTCGTTATCCTTTCGCGTCAGTCATTCCCACACGTATATTCTCCTCTCTTTCATTTCATTGCCTGATATGAATCACCCGATACACCTTTTTCACTCTTGTAATCTTTCTTGCGGCTTAGGTTCCTGGTCTTATTGGGCGCACTATTTTCCATCGAGTGCGCGCTCTTTTTTTTCTCCTATACTACCTTCGGCCTAGTGTTTAATATGGCCTCGCGTCAAATCTCGCATTGCGATATATAAATTTCGACTCTCGTGCTTGTTTGCTGCTCGCTGAACGCCTTGCACTTACCTGTGTACAATTTGTATAGTGTATTTAAATCCCACTTTCCATGTACAAACTCCACAAGAATACGTTCTCGATGTCACGTTGGAGCGTACTGGCTTGATGTTGGTCCTCCTTATCTTTCTTTGGTATTTTTTCGGGATTATATTTGACCCTAAATCAATTGATGAAAATAGTAAACATAATCGGCACCAAGAACCGATCCTTGAGGCACTCCGCTGGTTACTCGTCGTCCATGTAGAGTACGTCCTTCATATTACCGAGTGCTTTATCGTATCATCGAGGGAAAGCGTTTCATCCATTGATTCTAGAGTTGCTTTGTAACTTGGCTACTCAACCATAGCGAGTCTACTGCGATTTTTTCTATATTTTTTTTTTTTTCTCATTAATTTATATTTCTTATCTATAGGCATCAGGAGGGCGCGAGTACGAGACATAGTTCTTTGGCACATCCCCTTGAGAACTCTTGATTCTTATCTACCGTCTATAGTAAGTGTTTTTTTCATTTCATATCCTTATTTTGGAGAGCGAAGGTGGTATTATATACTAAATAATTACTATTAATATATATATATATATATATATACTAAGATAAAAAAATGAATAATACAGACCTATGATATATATAAATATTTCACTACCTATACAGCATAGGTAAGTAATATAGACCATATATTATATTTAGGGAGTCTGTAACCGCTTAATTGCCATTCAGTGTAAAGGGATTTCACTAGAACAAATGACCTAATCTAAATTTTCTCATAACATTATCACACAACAATATTCTCATGTGAACTCTCTTTAGTAGCGACAATCAATAATGATTGTCGTGAAATGGGGCCTAATTTGATCTCTTTTTAGTCTTACTATAAGAAGAAAGAAAAGCTAGTTTGAAGCGAAAGAGCTGTTGATTATTGTACGATTTAATTCGAGGATTGATAACAAATCGTTTCTACAAAATAGTCTGATAACAAGGTTACCATATTCGCACATCCACAAAAAGGTTGCTAATCGAATAAAGATTTCGCAAGAGAGATATTCGATGAACCACCCCCCCGGAATATTCAAATACTGAGTATTGAATGTATTTCAAAAAAGGTTTTCAGAGATTTTACTGACACATTTGTAGCTATATTCATAACATACTAGAGAGGATACGAGAGCTAACTATGCCAATCTACGGGATAATTAATGCTAATTGAACTCAAAAGTAATCGATAAACTAAATAGATGAATGGCCGATTATAGTCCATGATGTATAATACTGCTTTACAAACAGTAATTATACTGATGTTCTCCGGCCATCAATTGTTATGACTGATAAATGAATTTTGGAAGAAAAACTCCACATGTATATGACTCCAACTGGAAATAAGCAAGACGATCCAATTTAGGCTCATTGGTAGATAATGATTACGATAAAAAATAAGTTATATTTGATGTTATACACATCAATTAGGTAAATAGGGAAACGTCTCAAGAGCAAAACTGAGAAAATAGCATATGACCCTAAAATCATTGATGAAAATAGAAAAGTACAAAATTGATTGGCCCAAAAGACCGAGAGAGATCTTGGAGGCACTACCGCTGGCTTACTCGTTCAACCATGTAGAGTACAAAAAATGATATTCCGCTTTATATTAATGGTAAGCTAATTCGTCTAGTCTTTTCAATGAGCTAGCATTCTCCTGCATACAAATCGATTAGTAATCCTGCTGTTTTCCTTGGATAGATTTAAACTTATGTATATTGTAGTATGGATATTGAAGAGGAGCACCTGTTACGATGCATGTAATCCTCAGCCCACACACTATATGTGAAGTGCTAGGTGAAAGTGATTTTGGTTAAAACGAAATTGGAAAAAGAAAGTGATACATAGTTTCGAGGCGATAGTGTGTGAATTTTTCTATGTAGTAGTTGGTCTAATTGATAAACAACTCTTTGGTCAGTTAGGAATCAGGCACATATATCCTTTTTTCCTCCATAAAACCCTGAAAATCACGAAGACCAAACCGCACAGAAGGATTTTCACCCTTACAACAATATTTGTGCATCAAAGAATCCACTGAAGCTCACTCTATCACTATCCAAACAACTCTTACCCTAAAACAAAGAAGTCCTCGATCAAAGGCTTGCTTGGTCACAAGTCGCGCTCTGCTTCACCTCTGCAAGCTACACCAGACAGAAGGGTCACAAGGGAGATAGCCACCATTAACTACAGTCAGGACCCACAAAGGAGCATGGAAAGAATTGCTATGCCGCCGTTACTGATGACAAGTCAGATTATCTTTAAAGAGCCTCGGACTCGTGCAGTGAAGTAAGAGATTCAAGGCCAATTTTAGACTCACAAAAGGCAACAGCTAGACTCGCGCACGGATAATCTTACTTTTTGTCACGTGCAATGCCAGATTTTGTGAGTACACATACCTGCAAAAACTTAATGAACGATGGATGATTTGGACGACTCAAATTTCGCCTTGATAAAAAAAAATGCAGCCCCTCATCTCGGGACACTCGCACGCGATTCGGGAACCCGGAATTAAGAAGCCCACGACATCATGACTGGTTTTCAAGCCTTTCCGAATCGTGCACATTTGGGTATGCGGTTCCTTGATTGGCCATCAATCTCAGAACCGCACCTACCCTGTATTGGCCGACCCCTCTCGGACCACCCTAACACACGCCGAGCTAACTACATCGGTCCAGGTAGCTTAAGTCCGCCGGACCTTTAGATCGGAAATCATCATCGCACACCAACTGCTGACCTACATTTACTTCGTGCTTGCTAGTAACAATAAAAGAGATAAAAATCCAGTTTTAGTTTTCTAACCTACACGTAACCCTCGAATGACCCAAGTTTACACAAGAGTCATGTCAACTCCCAGGACGGACTACATTCTGCTCTTCTGGCGCAGCCTGCCGGAATGGTTTTTTCAAGTGGAAGCAGGAAATTCCTCCTCAAAACATCAATCCACGCAGACACTAAATTCCGCCTGCTGGCACTATAACTCTCCGCCATGTAACTTTTTCTGAACGTCGTGCGACCTCCTGATGATCATCGTGCGCACATTACGAAACTTAAGGAGGCCATTCTTAGCGAGCAGCACCTAACTCCTGACCGCGTAACTCCTTCTCTCGCTGACGCCGCCGGACAACGTACTCCCAAGAAATCCTTCACCACTTCCAGCGCCTCCCACCACACGTGGCACGAGACGACTCCCCACCAGACGCATGCCGTCTCTCCTTCCTCAAGCGCTGCCGCTGAATCCAGCAAATCCTGCTGGTCAACGCCCCATGGAGCACCTTGCCCTAAAAACCAGACGCGATGCTCGCACTAGGGCACCCACAACCGCCAAAACGACAGTGTCTGCCCAACCACCACCTCCCGTGGACGTTGGGATCCTTCGCTCACTCGCCCACTACCAAGGCTGTCAGAAGATATCTACACAGAACGCCTCGCTGTCCGCACCCTTTCGCGCCACAACATGACCCGGGCTCACTCCTCTACCGCCCAACCGCCACCTGCTCGTCTCCTGCACCGCCGCAAAGATTGGAGACCGGCGAGTAACTGGCCGCCTGTCTCCGGACCTCGGAGGCTTTATTGTAACGTCCGAATGCCTCCTCCCCTACGTTTCCTCGTCGACACGGGCCGAGGCAGCTCTCCCCGGCTCCCACAGGATAAAACTTCCCCTCCTCCCGCCTCTGGAAGCTGCCAACACATCGCCCCATCAACACTTAACGCGAGCGTCGAGGACCCTCTCGCTGGAAGGCGACCCGCCAACGATTCCAGTGGATCTTCCTCGTCCGACGTCCCTCAACCCATCATCGGCGCCGACTTCTTGGCGCACTACGGTCTGACGGTTTATTCAAGGTATGGCCCTGATCCACCGAACCGGGGCCCGTACGCACGTTGCTCCAGATCTGGTAAGTACCCCCTAATATATACAGTGCTTTCCCAGACCTGCGCTTTCAAGAACATCCTGCGGGAATTCCGGCCTTGACCAAGCCAATCAACCGGCCACCCAACCACGGCACGAAGTCCGGCACCACATCGTCACCCACGGTCCCCGTGCCCCGACAGATTCGCAGTGCCAGGGCGGAGTTCGACCATATGATGCAGTTGGGGATTATACGCCCTTCCAGCAGTCAATGGGCAGCCCCTCTGCATCTGGTGAAGAAGAAGATGGTGACTGGCGCCCGTGCGGTGATTACCGTCACCTCAGCACGATCACCGCCCCCGACAGATACCCCCTGCCACACCTGCACTCCTTCTCCCACGAGCTGTCGGCTGTACGGTTTTTTCCAGGATCGACCATGCGGGCCTTCCACCAAATCCCGATCGCTGTAGAGGACCCCAAGACGGCCGTGATCACAACCTTTCGGCCTCTTTGAATTCCTCAGGATGCCCTTCGCTCTTCGGAACGGCCCCCCAGACTTCCAGCGATTCATAACGACGTGACTCGCGGCCTTGAGGGTCTTCGCCAACATCGACGACATCCTCGTCGAAAAAGCATACCAGAAAGCCCGCCATCTCGCCCTCTTTCGGCAGACTGCAAGACGCGGCGTCGTTAACCCGGGAAAATGCCAGTTCGGTGTCGCCCTCTCTCCTCGCCACACGGTCACCCCAAGGCATCACCCCAGCGCAGGAGAAGGTCACCGCTAATAGGAAGTTCCCCAGGCCAGCGACGGAGAAGCAGCTGCGAAATTCCTGCATGTTTAAACTTCTACAGAAGGTTCGTCCCGGGTGCCCAGCTCTCAAGCCCTCCACGCCCTGATCACACCTAACAGGGCCAGCAGAAACGCCAGAATTGAGTGGACGTCCCGACTAATGAAGCTCCAAGCCTGCAAAAAGCCCTTGCCGCTGCCACGCTTAACCATCCCTGCCTGAGGCTCCCCTCAGCATAGCGGTCGACGCCTCCGACACTGCCATCGGTGCGGTCCTCCAGCAACGCCAGGGTAAGCAATGGCAACGCCTTGCCTTCTTTTCGCAAACCCTGTCGCCACGCCAGTCACAGTACAGTGCCTTCGGAAGGGAGCTCCTGGCAGCATACTCTGCGGTGAGGCATTTCTAGCCGTCTGTGGAGGCTAAGGAATTCCAATCCTGACGGACCAGAAACCCTCACCTTCGCCTTACACTCGAGGACCGCCGCCAATCCCCTCGCGAGGAGCGCCACCTGGACTTCATTTCCCAGTTCACGACGGACATCCGCCACATTCGGGCTCGGACAATGAGCCGCCGATGCTCTGTCGAGGGTGACCCTATCTGCTGCGACTCTCGCCGACGACGCAGTGGACTACCATCTGGTAAGCAGAGAGCAACGCCAGGACACGTGCTTGACTCCACTCCTAGAGGGCCAGACTTCCCTCTACCTTGAGAGAGTCAAAATCCCGAACTCCTGCGACAACCTTCTCTGCGATGTCTCCCTCGCTACCCTCGCCCATACATCCCGCCTTCCCTCCGCGGCGATTCTTCGATGCCTACCACCAGCATCGCGGCATCCGGCCACCCAACACCTCATCCCCAGCAAGGACGTCTGGCCCGCCATCATCAAGGACGTTCGGCAGTGGTGTCGTTCCTGTATCGAATGCCAAAGAAACAAGATCCACAAGCACACCAAATCCCCCCTCCAAACCTTTCCTATTCCAGACAGTAGGTTCCACACGTCCACATAGACATAGTGGGACCCCTGCCCATGGACGACGCTACAGCTACATCCTGACGATGATCGACCGCTTCACCAGATGGCCCGAGGCTACGCCCATCCGCGACATCACCGCAGCGACAGTCGCCAAGACCTTCAATACCTGGATCTCCCACTTTGGCACCCCGGAAACCGTCACTACAGACCGCGGCGCCCAGTTCGAGTCCGAACTTTGGCGCCACCTAATGATCCTGCTCGGGTCCAAAAGAATCAGGACGACTGCCTACCACCCTGCGCCAACGGCATGTCGAGCGCTCCACCGGCATATGAAAGCAGGCCCTAACATCATCCTCCCCTAACAGATGGGTCGACCAACTTCCTCATGTCCTCCTCAACATCCAACGTCGTTCAAAGAGGACCTGCAGTGCACCAGCGCAGAAATGGTCTACGGGACAACGCTCGCCCTCCTTGCAGATTTCCTTGTCACAGCCAGCACTTCAAACCGGGACCTTCGCAAACAACTCTGCGAACGAATGGCCCGGTACGCAGCCGACCGACGAAGACCACCGACAGCAGTACATATACATGCCTCCAGGCCTCCAGGATTGCTCTCACGTCTTCGTGAGAAAACATCCCAGACCTCCTCTGTCCCGTACAAGGGTCCATTCCCGTCATCGAAGAGGCGACAAGACGATCACCATTCGCCGCCCAAGGGAGAAGACACCGTGACCATCGACCGCGCCAAACCCGCACACCTGCAGCAGCCCTTCAGGATCGCCAAAGTCCGTTTCGCGACCGCGAAACTAGAGGGAGTGCTGTAGCGGTCCTGATTGGCCATCAATCTAGAACCGCACCTGACCTGTGACTGGCCGACCCCTGCTTCGGGACCGCCCTAACCGGCCATGCTAACATCGCCGGTCAGGTACTTAAGCCGGACCCTGAGTGGAAATCATCATCGCCACACGACTGCTGTCCTGACATTACTTGTGCTTGGCTCATTAACAATAAAGAGATAAAATCCAGTTTGGTTTTCTTAACCTCCACAACATCATCTTTCGGGACAAGAGGAAAATGAAAGCTCAAACGTGTTTATCTGCAGAGACTTATGCCGTCCTCTGTTGAGCCAAATGACACTCATGCACGAAGTAAGGAACCAGGAGAAATAGCGTTTTTCAATGGAAGAAGTTGGTCATGAAGAGCCCCCACTGTCTCGACCAAACTTTCGTCGCAGCTCTCCCTCCAGATCATCACATGCCATTTCGTAAATCAACGCCCCCATCTCCTCCCAAGCGAAGACCTACAGAGAGTGCCTCTCTCCCCTCCCACCCTTCCCCCTCTCTCGCAGACTATCCAACACCCCTCGACTCCTACCTGCCTCTCCCCACCCTCTCCCCAGCTCTCCCACTACCGCCAACACTCGTCTGATCGCCTCGCCTCACCTTCTGCCCAACCCTGTCTTCGCGTCCTTTCCTCTGCCACTGATAACATGTCTAAAGTCCCATCTCATCGGCGCTCTCATCAACCTACTCTGAAGCGGCTGCGCAGCTGGAGGTGCCGACAATAATGATTTGAAAAAGTTCGTACAAGAACACAGGTTACCGTTTCGTAGCGTCAGAAGCAAGATCGGTCGGTACACTCATATCTTTTGCTGTTTTATCTAATTAGTATTGACTTTTTCATTTTCTAATGCCCTTAAGTTCATATCTACCTTTTAACTCTTATCCGACACTATTTTCCACCGATTTAAGTGATTTTAACGATGTATATAGAAAACAACTACAACCATTCCTATATCAGAACTTGAAAAAATTACATTACAAGCCATTCATAGTCAACAGTGACACTCTGTCGTGTGATATGACCCTGATAACTTTATGTAGTCTAAACTGGAAGTTGCCGTCCCCTCTGTAATTATTATTTCCCGAATAATGTGCCTCTTCACTCCTTATCTATTTATGAATTATAAACATCATTTGTTGCCAAACGCCAATTTTGAATCCTTTTACATGCAAGCTTATACCCTCCATCATTTGACCATTAACTGTGTGAAAACAAAACAAACAAACATCATACAAAACCTCTCCACATCCGTAATTATATGCTGTTCTCTAGCAAGCAAACGTGATCTATACTGTAAGAGGAAAGCATTGAAGCCCTATTCATTAAGATCATTAATGAAAGAGGTAACGTAAATAAAGGAAATTTACCGTCAACCCAAAAGCAATATTACAGTCTTCATGGAAAAGTGAAGATGTTGATCGAGAAAAAACTTGTGTGTGACAACTGAGATTTTAATTGAGACCTTTTAAGGCAATTATGTACAGGATTTTATCAATTTCTTTCACTCCAAATTCTTTTCAATGTAATCTCGAAAGCAATGAGGGTAGCGGATAATCTGCAACGATCATAAACATGTGTGGACGAACAATTTAACGTCTTGCAGCAACAGTGGGGTGCTCTAAATCACATTTCTAATCACTTTCCCGTCATCGCAAACATTTAACATGAAGGGATTAATATGTATAGCCATAAAATACCAATTAAGTATAGAGACCAGCTTAGAAAATGCTTCAAATTTTAAAAACTATCTCAGTAAATTAGTGTGAGATCTAGCGTTAGCTCCATCAGACCCTAATATTATTTATTTTAATTTTATGATAATATTCAAGGCATGTTTTAACAAATACTTTCCTGAAAAAAAAATAAATGTATACAAACTAAATCCTTATTGAAGCCTTACATCAATGACGAAATTAAAGCCTATCAGAGAGAAAAATAAGCTCCAAAGGAAATACGCCAGATCAAATAACGGGAAACTCTACGGAAAGATAATATACACTATCTTAAATAAAAGGCCACAGTGTCAATCTCAGTCATTTACTATTGAATAGGCAGGAAGTGAGGGATCCAAAAGTAATTGCTCAGCATTTTAATAATCATTTCATAAATATTCCCAAGAATTAGCACTACATTCAATGAAACTGCTGTTTCTCCATATAGTTGGTTCTTTCAAATCGTCAACTAAATACTTTACCATTTTTCCGACAACTACAAAAAAAAATTCCGATACAATAGATCTAGTTTTAAAAAATCTTCTGACCCTGACAATATCCGTATTAGTCTTATAAAAACTGTATCAGTCAGGTCCTCCTCCACCTTATAAACTCATCTCTAACCAAAGGCAGAATCCCAGAATCACTGAAGACTGCCAAGATCCAGCCAATCTATAAATGTGGAAATAAAGGGTAACATTGAGAACTACTGTCTAATATCGCATTTATTGGCCTTTAGTAAAATCCTAGAAAAAATATAATAGCTAATGGACTAGAAACCTTTTGTATATGATTTCAGGAAATATGATTTCAGGAAAACCAAATCAACTGAGGAAGCTATCCCTACTCTTTATAAGTCACTGCATTTGACGAAAGGAAAGTTTCAATTGGTGTATGTCTAGACTAATGTAAAGCCTTTGATACGGTAGATTATCATATTCTATTAAATAAACTTGAACACTATGGCATCAGAGGCACAGCAAATCAATGGTTCGCAGCCAATCTAACCGCAGTAAATTAATATGGAGTACCACAAGGTTCCATTTGGGCCCATTTTTATTCTGTTATATGTGAATGAATTTTAACAGATATCATTTACATATAACAGAAATAAAAATGGGCCCAAAATGGAACCTTGTGGTACTCCATATTCATTTACTGCGTTAGATTGGCTGCGAACCCATTGATATGGCTGACAGTAATCTATACACCTCTCATAACTCGCTCTCACCCACGTAGACCAAATAGCCAATGCTGAATTACAACTAGTTAGTGAATGGCTTCATTCTAATAAACGTACTCTAACCATAGATATGTCCCACTTTATCATGTTCCAAAGAAACAAAAAAAATCCACCGGACATGCACAACTTAAAAGTGGCCAAAATTTTATCCAAAAAGAACCAAACTAAATTTCTAGGTGTCATGTTAACGCAAAGGTTGACGTGGAAGCCCACGTCAGCTATGTTGGAATAGAGTAAATAAACAAGTTGGTATCATTATCAGATCCGAGATTCACTACCAACTCAAAGCTTGTTATGCAGCTTTATTACTCTCACTCAATTACCGCTATATAAACTACTACCAAACAATATGGGGTTCTGCCACAAGAGCATCATTAACATCTACTCACACACAGAAACGAGCCGTTCGGCACTATTCAGGTCTAAAGGAAAAATGATCACACGAAGAGTAATTTCGAAATTTGAAAATCTTAAAACTAAGGGATATAAACATAATATTGTTGCAGTCTCTTTATATATAAACATATTACAATTGCCTCGAACAACTATTTTCCGGAAAAGGCAAAATCTAGATACCAATACATATAAAAACTGTGCTCCAAATTCCCTTGTACACATTCGCCAACTCATTAATCATACACATATCAAGGCACAAATGTGATACCATACATACACAAAGTGTATGTGTATATCTATAACCACACATACACCTAAATACATGCACGTAAACACACGCACATACACACAAATATTACATTCGTGAAAAAAAATAAAGTGAGAAAAGAATACACAACATAATATAAAACACAAGTATTGTATAGGACATGGATGACTATGTAAATATATCAGTATAGTGGGTTGGGAGGTTGTTCAAGTTTTGGGCCTTGATATGGGATGATTAACTGAGATTGGGCGAAGGATACAAAGGGAATTTGGAGTAAGTTTTTATATGTATGGGTATCTAGAATTTTGCCTTTCCGGAAAATAGTTGTTCGAAGGCAATGTAATATGTTTATATATAAAGAGACTGCAACAATATATGTTTATCTCCCTTAGTTTTAAGATTTTCAAATTTCGAAATACATCATTCGTGTGATCATTTTTCCTTAGACCTGAAATAGTGCGAACGGCTCGTTTCTGTGTGATGAGTAGATTGTTAATGATGCTCTTGTTGGCAGAACCCCATATTGTTTGGTAGTAGTTTATATAGCGGTAATTGAGAGAGTAATAAAGCTGCATACAAGCTTTGAGTGGTAGTGAATCTCGGATCTGATAAATGATACCAACTTGTTTATTTACTCTATTCCCAACATAGCTGACGTGGGGCTTCCACGTCAACCTTTCGTCTAACATGACACCTAGAAATTTAGTTTGGTTCTTTTTGGATAAAATTTTGGCCACTTTTAAGTTGTGCATGTCCGGTGGATTTTTTTTGTTTCTTTGGAACATGATAAAGTGGGACATATCTATGGTTAGAGTACGTTTATTAGAATGAAGCCATTCACTAACTAGTTGTAATTCAGCATTGGCTATTGAGTCTACGTGGGAGAGCGAGTTATGAGAGGTGTATAGATTACTGTCAGCACATATCAATGGTTCGCAGCCAATCTAACCGCAGTAAATGAATATGGAGTACCACAAGGTTCCATTTTGGGCCCATTTTTATTTCTGTTATATGTAAATGATATTGTTAACAATATCATTCACATTGTAAATGATATTGTTAACAATATCATTTACATATAACAGAAATAAAAATGGGCCCAAAATGGAACCTTGTGGTACTCCATATTAATTTACTGCGGTTAGATTGGCTGCGAACCATTGATTTGCTGTGCCTCTGATGCCATAGTGTTCAAGTTTATTTAATAGAATATGATAATCTACCGTATCAAAGGCTTTACATTAGTCTAGACATACACCAATTGAAACTTTCCTTTCGTCAAATGCAGTGACTTATAAAGAGTAGTGATAGCTTCCTCAGTTGATTTGGTTTTCCTGAAATCATATTTCCTGAAATCATATACAAAAGGTTTCTAGTCCATTAGCTATTATATTTTTTCTAGGATTTTACTAAAGGCCAATAAATGCGATATTAGACAGTAGTTCTCAATGTTACCCTTTATTTCCACATTTATAGATTGGCTGGATCTTGGCAGTCTTCAGTGATTCTGGGATTCTGCCTTTGGTTAGAGATGAGTTTATAAGGTGGAGGAGGACCTGACTGATACAGTTTTTATAAGACTAATACGGATATTGTCAGGGTCAGAAGATTTTTTAAAAACTAATCTATTGTATCGGAATTTTTTTTTGTAGTTGTCGGAAAAATGGTAAAGGTATTTAGTTGACGATTTGAAAGAAACGTATATGGAGAAACAGCAGTTTCATTGAATGTAGATGCTAATCTCTTGGGAATATTTATGAAATGATTATTAAAATGCTGAGCAATTACTTTTGGATCCCTCACTTCCTGCCTTTCAATAGTAAATGACTGAGATTGACACTGTGGCCTTTTATTTAAGATAGTGTATATTATCTTTCCGTAGAGTTTCCCGCATTATTTGATCTGGCGTATTTCCTTTGGAGCTTATTTTTCTCTCTGATAAGGGCTTTAATTTCGTCATTGATGTAAGGCTTCAATAAGGATTTAGTTTGTATACATTTATTTTTTTTCAGGAAAGTATTTGTTAAAACATGCCTTGAATATTATCATAAAATTAAAATAAATAATATTAGGGTCTGATGGAGCTAACGCTAGATCTCACACTAATTTACTGAGATAGTTTTTAAAATTTGAAGCATTTTCTAAGCTGGTCTCTATACTTAATTGGTATTTTATGGCTATACATATTAATCACCTTCATGTTAAATGTTGCGATGACGGGAAAGTGATTAGAAATGTGGTTATAGAGCACCCCACTGTTGCTGCAAGACGTTAAATTGTTCGTCCACACATGGTTTATGATCGTTGCAGACTTATCCGCTACCCTCATTGCTTTCGAGATTACATTGAAAAAGAATTTGGAGTGAAAGAAATTGATAAAATCCTGTACATAATTGCCCTTAAAAGGTCTCAATTAAAATCTCCAGTTGTCACACACAAGTTTTTTCTCGATCAACATCTTCAACTTTTCCATGAAGACTGTAATATTGCTTTTGGGTTGACGGTAAATTTCCCCTATTATTACGTTACCTCTTTCATTAATGATCTTAATGAATAGGGCTTCAATGCTTTCCTCTTACAGTAATAGATCACTTGTTTGCTTGCTAGAGAACAGCATATAATACGGAATGTGGAAGAGGTTTTGTATGATGTTTGTTTGTTTTGTTTCACACAAGGTAATAATGTCAAATGGATGGGAGGGTATAAGCATTGCAATGTAAAGGATTCAAAATGGCGTGGCAACAAATGGATGTTATAATTCATAATAGATAAGGAGTGAAGAGGCACATTATTCGGGAAATAATAATTACAGAGGGGACGGCACACTTCCAGTTTAGACTACATAAAGTTATCAGGGTCATTATCACACGACAGAGTGTCACTGTTGACTATGAATGGCTTGTATGTAATTTTTTTCAAGTTCTGATATAGGAATGGTGTAGTTGTTTCTATATACATCGTTAAAATCACTTAAATCGGTGGAAAATAGTGTCGGATAAGGAGTTAAAAGGTAGATATGAACTTAAGGGCATTAGAAAATGAAAAAGTCAATACTAATTAGATAAAACAGCAAAGATATGAGTGGTACCGACCGATCTTGCTTCTGACGCTACGAACCGGTAACCTGTGTTCTTGTACGAACTTTTTCAAATCATTATTGTCGGCACCTCCAGCTGCGCCAGCCGCTTCAGAGTAGGTTGATGAGAGCGCCGATGCAGATGGGACTTTAGACATGTTCATCAGTGGCAGAGGAAAGGACGCGAAGACAGGGTTGGGCAGAAGGTGAGGCGAGGCGATCAGACGAGTGTTGGGCGGTAGATGGGGAGAGCTGGGGAGAGGGTGGGGAGAGGCAGGTAGGAGTCGAGGGGTGTTGGATAGTCTGCGAGGAGGGGGGGAAGGGTGGGGAGGGGAGGAGGCACTCTCTGTAGGTCTTCGCTTGGGAGGAGATGGGGGCGTTGATTTACGAAATGGCATGTGATGATCTGGAGGGAGAGCTGCGACGAAAGTTTGGTCGAGACAGTGGGGGCTCTTCATGACCAACTTTCTTCCATTGAAAAACGCTATTTTCTCCTGGTTCCTTACTTCGTGCATGAGTGTCATTTGGCTTCAACAGAGGACGGCATAAGTCTCTGCAGATAAACACGTTTGAGCCTTTCATTTTCCTCTTGTCCCGAAAGATGATGTTGTGGAGGTTAAGAAACCAAACTGGATTTTATCTCTTTATTGTTAATGAGCCAAGCACAAGTAATGTCAGGACAGCAGTCGTGTGGCGAATGATGATTCCACCTCAGGTCCGGCGGCTTAAGTACCTGACCGGCGATGTTAGCATGGCCGGTTAGGGCGGTCCCGAAGCAGGGGTCGGCCAGTCACAGGTCAGGTGCGGTTCTAGATTGATGGCCAATCAGGAACCGCTACAGCACTCCCCCTCTAGTTTCGCGGTCGCGAAACGGACTTTGGCGATCCTGAAGGGCTGCTGCAGGTGTGCGGGTTTGGCGCGGTCGATGGTCACGGTGTCTTCTCCCTTTGGGCGGCGAATGGTGATCGTCTTGTCGCCTCTTCGGATGACCGGGAATGGACCCTTGTACGGAGGACAGAGAGGAGGTCTGGGATGTTTTCTCACGAAGACGTGAGAGCAATCCTGGAGGCCTGGAGGCATGTATATGTACTGCTGTCGGGTGGGTCTCGTCGGTCGGCTGCGTACCCGGGCCATTCGTTCGCAGAGTTGTTTGCCGAAGGTCCCGGGTTTGAAGTTGCTGGCTGTGACAAGGAAATCTGCAAGGAGGGCGAGCGTTGTCCCGTAGACCATTTCTGCGCTGGTGCACTGCAGGTCCTCTTTGAACGACGTCTGGATGTTGAGGAGGACATGAGGAAGTTGGTCGACCCATCTGTTAGGGGAGGATGATGTTAGGGCCTGCTTCATATGCCGGTGGAGTCGCTCGACCATGCCGTTGGCGCAGGGGTGGTAGGCAGTCGTCCTGATTCTTTTGGACCCGAGCAGGATCATTAGGTGGCGCCAAAGTTCGGACTCGAACTGGGCGCCGCGGTCTGTAGTGACGGTTTCCGGGGTGCCAAAGTGGGAGATCCAGGTATTGAAGAAGGTCTTGGCGACTGTCGCTGCGGTGATGTCGCGGATGGGCGTAGCCTCGGGCCATCTGGTGAAGCGGTCGATCATCGTCAGGATGTAGCTGTAGCCGTCGTCCATGGGCAGGGGTCCCACTATGTCTATGTGGACGTGTAGGAACCTACTGTCTGGAATAGGAAAGGTTTGGAGGGGGGATTTGGTGTGCTTGTGGATCTTGTTTCTTTGGCATTCGATACAGGAACGACACCACTGCCGAACGTCCTTGATGATGGCGGGCCAGACGTCCTTGCTGTGGATGAGGTGTTGGGTGGCCTGGATGCCGCGATGCTGGTGGTAGGCATCGAAGAATCGCCGACGGAGGGAAAGCGGGATGTATGGGCGAGGGTAGCCGAGGGAGACATCGCAGAGAAGGTTGTCGCAGGAGTTCGGGATTTTGACTCTCTCAAGGTAGAGGGAAGTCTGGCCCTCTAGGAGTGGAGTCAAGCACGTGTCCTGGCGTTGCTCTCTGCTTACCAGATGGTAGTCCACTGCGTCGTCGGCGAGAGTTGCAGCAGATAGGGTCACCCTCGACAGAGCATCGGCGGCCTCATTGTCCGAGCCCCGAATGTGGCAGATGTCCGTCGTGAACTGGGAAATGAAGTCCAGGTGGCGCTCCTCGCGAGGGGATTGGCGGCGGGTCCTCGAGTGTAAGGCGAAGGTGAGGGGTTTCTGGTCCGTCAGGATGTGGAATTCCTTAGCCTCCACAGACGGCTAGAAATGCCTCACCGCAGAGTATGCTGCCAGGAGCTCCTTTCCGAAGGCACTGTACTGTGACTGGCGTGGCGACAGGGTTTGCGAAAAGAAGGCAAGGCGTTGCCATTGCTTACCCTGGCGTTGCTGGAGGACCGCACCGATGGCAGTGTCGGAGGCGTCGACCGCTATGCTGAGGGGAGCCTCAGGCAGCGGATGGTTAAGCAGGGTGGCAGCGGCAAGGGCTTCTTTGCAGGCTTGGAAGGCTTCATTAGTCGGGGACGTCCACTCAATTCTGGCGTTTCTGCTGGCCCTGTTAGGTGTGATCAGGGCGTGGAGGGGCTTGAAGAGCTGGGCACACCCGGGAACGAACCTTCTGTAGAAGTTAAACATGCCCAGGAATTTCCGCAGCTGCTTCTCCGTCGCTGGCCTGGGGAACTTCCTTATAGCGGTGACCTTCTCCTGCGCTGGGGTGATGCCTTGGGGGGTGACGGTGTGGCCGAGGAAAGAGAGGGAAGCGACACCGAACTGGCATTTTCCCGGGTTGATAACGACGCCCGCGTCTTGCAGTCTGCCGAAGAGGGCGCGGAGATGGCGGGCGTGGTCTGCTTCTGAGATGCTGGCGACGAGGATGTCGTCGATGTAGGCGAAGACGCCTCAAGGCCGCGAATCACGTCGTTTATGAATCGCTGGAAGGTCTGGGCAGCGTTCCGAAGAGCGGGCATCCTGAGGAATTCAAAAAGGCCCGAAAGGTGTGATCACGGCCGTCTTGGGGATGTCCTCTACAGCGATCGGGATTTGGTGGAAGGCCCGCATGAGGTCGATCCTGGAAAAAACCGTACAGCCAGACAGCTCGTGGAGAAGGAGTGCAGGTGGCAGGGGGTATCTGTCGGGGGCGGTGATCGTGCTGAGGTGACGGTAATCACCGCACGGGCGCCAGTCACCATCCTTCTTCTTCACCAGATGCAGAGGGGCTGCCCATTGACTGCTGGAAGGGCGTATAATCCCCAACTGCATCATATGGTCGAACTCCGCCCTGGCACTGCGACATCTGTCGGGGCACGGGGACCGTGGGTGACGATGTGGTGCCGGACTTCGTGCCGTGGTTGGGTGGCCCGGTTGATTGGCTTGGTCAAGGCCGGGAATTCCCGCAGGATGTTCTTGAAAGCGCAGGTCCTGGGAAGCACTGTATATATTAGGGGGGTACTTACCAGATCTGGAGCAACGTGCGTACGGGCCCCGGTTCGGTGGATCAGGGCCATACCTTGAAGATAAACCGTCAGACCGTAGTGCGCCAAGAAGTCGGCGCCGATGATGGGTTGAGGGACGTCGGCGACGAGGAAGATCCACTGGAATCGTTGGGCGGGCTCGCCTTCCAGCGAGAGGGTCCTCGAACGCTCGCCGTAAGTGTTGATGGGCGATGTGTTGGCAGCTTCCAGAGAGCGGGAGGAGGGGAAGCGTTTATCCCTGTGGGAGGCCGGGAGGAGGCTGACCTCGGCCCGTGTCGACGAGGAAACGTAGGGAGGAGGAGGCATCTCGGACGTACAATAAACGCCTCCGAGGTCCGGAGACAGGCGCGCCCAGTTACCTCGCGGTACCCTCCAATCTTTGAGCGGCGGTGCAGGAGCACGGAAGCAAGGCTGGCGGTTGGGCGGTAGAGAGCGCCTGAAGTCCCGGTCACTGTGTGGCGGCGAAGGGGTGCGACAGCGAGAGCGTTCCTGTGTAGATATCTTCTGCACAGCCTCGGATAGTGTGGCGACGTGAGCTGCAAGGGATCCCAACGTCACGACGGAGGTGGTGGTTGTGGCAGACACTGTCGCTTTTGACGGTGTGGGTGCCCTAGCTGCGAGCATCGCGTCGGCTTTTAGGGCAAGGTGCTCCAATGGGGCGTCTGACACCAGCAGGATTTGCTGGATATCAGCGGGCAGCCGCTTGAGGAAGAGAGAGCGCATGACGTCTGGTGGGAGCGTCGTGCCGGTGTGGGTGAGGAGGCGCTGGAAGTGGTGAAGGATTTCTGTGGGAGTACGTCTGTCCGCGGCGTCAGACGAGAGGAAGGAGCTTAACGCGGTCAGGGAGTTAGGTGCTGCTCGCCTAAGAATGGCCTCCTTAAGCTCGTCGTAAGTGGCGCACCGATGATCATTCAGGAGGTCGCCGACGGTCAGAAGAAGTTCTGGCGGGAGGTTAGTGACCAGCAGGCGGAATTTAGTGGTCTGCGTGGTGATGTTCCTGAGGAGGAATTCCTGCTCCACTTGAAAAAAACATTCCGGCAGGCTGGCCAGAGAGCAGACTGGTAGCGTCCTGTGAGTTGCTGACATCTTGTGTAA
>NW_020870031.1:0-5000 GCF_003789085.1 Penaeus vannamei
CCAAGTGTCAAGGCATTAGAAAATGGGTGACAGAGGAACGGATTCTGCTTTTTTTCATTTCTGGTGTTATTATTGTTGTTGTTGTTATTTGTTACTATTGTTTGGGTTATTATTAGTTGTGGTAATGTTGGTATTGTCATTGTTTTTGTTATTATTGTTGTTTTATGATTATGATGATTGTTATTATTATTTATATTATTATTATTATTATTATTATTATTATTTTATTTATTATTTTCTTTAGTGAAGTATGAGTTTTAATCGTATATTTTTATAGGATGTGAGGTTGGAGGGGATGTGTAAAAAAAAGTCTCAGAAAGTGCGACGGAGTTAACTGTAACAGTATAAGGCGCGTGTCGTATAAGATAAAAGAGTAAGTGTTAGTGAGTAAATTTGCGCAACGATGAATGGGGTACGGTATGAGGGTCAGCGGTGCAGTGTAGTGAGTTTGAGGGAGGAATGAGGGAGAGATGAGGGAGGTGAGTAAGACCCGGCGAGTGAGGCAAAGGAAAGAAGGGGGGGTAGGGAGGAGTTGATGGAGGAGGGGACATCGTTGAAGCGAGGACCTCGAAGGGAATGGGTCACGTGTGAAGCAAATGGGATCGAGGCGAGGACGTCAGGGAGCGAGGTAAAGAGGTGACGGGGAGGGGGAGGGGGGAGGGGGGAGAAGGGAGGGGACGAAGGGCGGGAGGAGGACAGAGTGTGGGAAACGGAAAGAGGGGAAGGGAGGGGGGGTAGGTAGGGAAAGGAAGGGATGGGGGGGAAAAGAGAGAAAGGAGAGAGGAGGGGAAGGAAAAGAATTAAAGGAAAGGAAAGAGGGAGAGGAGAGGGGAAGTGAGGAAGGGAGTGGGAGGGAGTGGAGGGAGAGGGGAAGGGAGTGGAGAGAGGGGGGGAGGGAGGGAAGCGTGAAGGGTGGCAGTGTGAGGCGGCCGTGAAGATGCAGGTGCGATAGCGTCGGGGGCGAGGTCGTCCGGTATCTTAGGTACCATCCAACACGCGGGCCAGGATATTACACGTTTTGTTTGTGTCGCGGCCCTGCGCTGAGACATTACTAAGCCCCCCCATTCCCTTTGCCCTCTGCCCCTTCCCCCTTCCCCTCCCTTGTCCCTTCCCTCTTCCCTCCCTCCGACCCCCCCTCGCCCTTGCCCCTCCCGCCATCCCTCCCTCCCCCCACCAGAACTAGCACCCCTTTCCTCCCCTCGTTGACTCCCAACCCAGGGCATCCCTCTTCTCCCTCCTCCCCCCCTCTTGTTACCCTCAACATCTGACTCTTTGGTATAGGAAATTATAAAGGGAGAGTAGGGAGGGAGGAGGAGGAGGGGAGGGGGGGGGAAGTGATGGAGGAGGAGGAGGAGGGAGGGGGGAGGGATGATGGAAGGGAGGGGAGGGAGGAGTCAGGATAAATCCCCCTTATCTGCGGACAGAAATTGATATATTGTGCAACGCGTCTGTCTGGAGCGAGGCATCCCTCAAGGCGCGAGTGAATTTACGGAGCATCAGGGCGCCATTATTATATTTTGTCCCCGTCTTACGTGTGCTTGGAGTGTGATATTTTGGGCCGAAATGGTTTTTACGTTCTGATTTTTTCATTTTTTCTTTTCTTTTCTTTTCTTTTCTTTTATATATTTATTTATTTTTTTATTTATTTAATATTTTTTGGCTTGGAGTTTGATATTTTGGGCCGAAATGTTTTGTTACGTTCTGTATGTTCTCTCTCTTTTATTTTATTTTATTTTACTTTTTTTTGGGGGGGGGGGCTTTGAGTTTGATTTTGGGCCGAAATGGTTTGTTACGTTAATGGATTTTTTTTTTCATTTTTCTCTATTATTTTTATTTTATTTTTATTTATTATTTATTATTTTTTTTTTTGCTTGGAGCTTGATATTTTGGGCCGAAATGTTTTGATACGTTCTGGATTTTTTTTTTTATTCCATTTTTCTTTTATTTTATTTTTATTTATTTTATTTTTTGGGGGGGGCTTTAATTTGATATTTTGGGCCGAAATGGTTTTTACGTTCTGTTTTTTTTTAATTCCAATTTTCTCTTTTGTTTATTTATTTATTATTATTTTTTTTATAATTATTATTATTATGGAAGGTACATGATACTTTCCATGTTAGATAGTCTTGCTTATGGAGGATGGGATGGAGGCGTAGTATAAAGGGCGTGCAGGAGGGACCGCAAGCGAGGCGTAGTTTCGAACGTGCAGGCAGCGGAGGCAAGCGGCCCTGTGTGGTGGGCGGGCGGGCGCGTGAGTCACACACCTGGCACGTGCGGAGAGGGAGAGGGATGGAGGGATGGGAGAGGGAGAGGGAAGGAGACTGAGAGGACAGGGAGGGACACGCACGCGCACACACGCACACGCGCACACACACATTCACACACACACACACACACACACACACACACACACACACACACACACACACACACACACACACACACCACAGAGAGGAGATGAGAGAGAGAGAGAGATTAGAGAAGAGAGAGAGAAGAGAGAGAGAGAGAGAGAGAAGAGAACAGATAGAGTGAGGAAAGAAACAAAATTGAAAGAAGGGGTGGGAAGGGGGAGGAGGACGAAGGGGCATAAGTCGAATGGGGGGGGGGGGGCAAGCGGTAAGGGTGAGGAAGTCGGTTGCAAAGGGAGGACTCGGTAGCGCTATGGACAAAGAGGAAGGAAAAAACGAGAAAAAAAAAGGAAGAGAAGGGGGTACAGGAGAATAAAAAGGGAAGCTAAAAGGTAAAACCATCCGAGGAAGACAGGGGGGATGAGGGGGAGGGGGGGAGAGGGGGAGGGAGGGAGGGACACCGTAGCAGCTGACACGAACGAGAGAAGAGACGGAGAGGAGAGATGCAAAGTACGAGAAGAGGGGGAATGGCAGAAAAAGGTAGATGGGGAACGGAAAAGGGGAAAGGAGGGTTTGGGACGAGAGGAAGGAGCGGCGAGAGGGAGGAATGAGGGAATGGGCGAAGGGCAAGGAGGGCGTTTACGGGGGGGGGGGAGTAAAGGGGAGAAGAGAAGGTAGGGAGGAGTGGGCAAGAGGGGAGAAGAGAAGAAGGGAGTGGGTAAAAGGGGAGAAGAGAAGAAGGGGGTAAGGAAAGAAGGAGAGAAGGGAAGGTGGGGTGGAGGAGAGGGAGAGAGAAAAGAAGTGAGGAGGGAGGGAGAGGATAGTAAAGAGGGGAGGGGATAAGAGAAGAAAAAGAAAAGGAGAGAAAGACGAAAAGGAGAAAGAAAGTAAGGGGGGAAAGAGAGAGAAGAATGACGGGAGGGGTGAGGGAGAGGAAGGGAGGGATAATGAAGGAAAGAGGGGAAAGGGGAAAGGGGAGACATAGAGGGTGATCAAGGTGAGAAGATGAGGGAAGGAGCGGGAGGGAGAGTTAAGGGGCGATGGGGGGGGGGATACGAGGGTTGAGTTCAGGGGACAAGAACGTAGGGTGGGGGGGGGGAGGGGGGAGAGGGGAGGGGGAGGGGGAGGGAGGAGAGAGGGGAGAGGGGAGGGGAGGGGGAGGGAGGGCTGGGGAGGGGGGAGGGGAGGGAGGGAGGGGTGGAGAGGGGGAAGGGGAGGGGGAGGGGGGGGAGGGGGAGGGGGTGAGGGGTGGAGAGGGGAGGGGAAGGGAGGGGTGGAGAGGGGAGGGGAAGGAGGGGTGGAGAAGGGGAGGGGGGAGGGAGGGGTGGATAACAAAATTGAATTGAAAACTGACAAAAAAAAAAAAAATGATTTTAATCCGAACAGATCAGAGAACAAAATAGAACAGAACTCGAGACTAAAACAGTATTGAAAAGGCATCATAACAAACAGACAAACACTGAAACCAACAAAGAAAAATGCTGAAGGGAGCGGACAAGGAAAGACAATAAGAAAAAGGAGGAGGTGGGGGGGGGGTAGGGTTTAATAGGACTCTCTGCGGTTAATGGAGAAAGGTCCCTCCTCTGCGGGCGTAAGGGGGAATAAAGTCGGGGAAAAAGAAGAAGGAATAAAATAGATGGAAATAATAGAGATAGAGAGAAGGAGAGGGAAAGGGAGGAAAAGAGGGGAAAGAGAATGATGAAAATGGAGATAGAGAGAAGGAGAGGGAGAGGGAGGAAGGGAAGGAAGGAGGGGAAAGAGGGGGGGAAGGGGGAAGGAAAGGGGAGGGAGAGAGAAATAAAAGAATAATGTTGCTTTGACAGAATGAAGGAATAAGAAAATCAATTGAAGACGGTAAATGGACTAAGGAAGCAAGGGAGTGGAAATATATAACGACGAAGGAATGATTAAATAAATTGAAGACGGTAAATGGACTAAGGAAGGAAGGAGTGAAAACGAAGAAGGGAAATAAAGTAGGAGACAAAAGGAATTAGTAAATAAGGCAAAACACAGAAGTGGATGAATGCACTAGAAAGAAGTTAAAAAGGGGAAATAAAAGAAATGTGACGACGGGGAAGGAATAAATGAACATAAAGAGGGGGGGACGGGACAAAGTGGTGCAGCAAGAGAAAGATTATGATGACGAAAAGAAGGAATAAGTAAAAAAGGGTTAAAAGGGAGGAATGAATAGAAGAGAGAGATATAGATGAGGAGAGAGGTAAGGCGAAGCGAGGAGATGGAATAGAGGAATAAAGCAGAGGAGGCAGAAGGGCGAAAACCAGGTAGAGGTTTGCGGGCAGCGCGTGTGAAAGAGTAAACAAGTAAATGTACAAAGCAAATATGGGTCCTTCTTATCTTCGGTTCGTCTCCCCTTCTTCATTTTCTTATTTCCTTACCTCCAAGAGTGATTCTCTCTCTCTCTCCTCTATGCTCTTTCTTTCTTTCTTTCTTTCTTTTTCTTTTTCTTTCTTCTTTTCTTTCTTTCCTTTCTTTTCTTTCTTTCTTTCTCTCTCTCTCCTCTCTCTCTCTCTCTCTCTCTCTCTCTCTCTCTCCTCTCTCTCTCTCTCTCTCTCTCTCTTTCTTTCTTCCCCTCATCTCTCTACTCTCTCTCTCCTTTCACCTACTCCTCTCTCTCTCTCTCTCTCTCTCTCT
>NW_020870031.1:10000-20000 GCF_003789085.1 Penaeus vannamei
AGTTAAGGAAGCCCTCTTTCCCGGGTCATATTTCTTGACAGTACTCATGCGCAGTGAATACATTATTAGTGTAACTGCTGTTATTTTGTCATTTGGCTATTCCTTTATTCATTCACTTCGCCATTGTTCCTCCTCCTCCTCACACCTATTTCTCCATCAAAAGGCTCCGACGCCCATTTTAGTGGCCTTACTTACCCCCGCCGCCCGCCCGCCCATTGTGACGTTGCACCTCCTCGGATCCGATGCTGCCTTCCTCCCATCAGCTGATTGACGCGCCGCCCGAACACATCATCGTAATGGCGACGTCTTTCGCTGCTCGACAATCAGTGTGTGGGGAGGCTTTCGGATGCGGCTGATTTATTAGCCGAGCGAGCGGAGATTTCTTGGGCTTTGGTTATTATTATTATTATTATTGTTGGTGTTGTTGTTATCATTATTCCTATTATTGTTGTTGGTGGTTATTATTATTGTTGTTATTATTGTTATGTTATTTTGTTGTTGTATGGTATTTTATTATAGATATTATTATTTTTTATTGTTTTTATTGGTATTATTATTGTTCATTTTTTTTTTTTTTTTTTTTTTTTTTTTTTTCTTCCGTTTTTTCTTCTTCCTCTTTTTTTCTTCTTCCTCTCTTTCTTCGGGACTCCCTGATGTCCATATTTTTGTTTTGTCCTTTCTTTCCTGTTTTTTTTCTCTCTCTCTCGAAGGAGCGCGTAACTCGATTCGTCAACTCGTTCTCATAACTCATCTCGTCTCGCGCTGACGGCTCTCCGTTGGCTGCCGAAGCGCTGACGGAGCCTCGATCGCCCGGCAGCGTCAGCCACATCACCGCCGGGGTATGCGCGGTCGTTGTCGGGCGAGGTCAGTTCAGAAGCATTGTCATTCTTTTCGTCTCTCTCTGTCTCTGTCTGTTTCTCTGTTTCTCTGTTTCTCTCTCTCTTTCTTTCTTTCTTTCTCTCTTTTCTTTCTCTTTCTCTTTCTTTCTTCTTTCTTTTTCTTTCTTTCTCTTCTTTCTTTCTTTCTTTCTTTCTTCTTTCTTTCTTCTCTCTCTTTCTCTCTCTCTCTCTCTCTCTCTCTCTCTCTCCTGTAACGTGGCATTTGCGTCCTTTAGGTCATTGATGTTCTTTCCGTTCTGAGAGGTTGTGATGCGGGGTCGGCGTCGCTTTTCTGTGTGATTGGGCTTTTCTGCGAGGAAGGTTTGGCTGTGGCAGCTTCCTTTATTGATGCTGTAGGTCGTGGAGAATGTAGTCTGGGTTGGGAGTGGAGTCGTCGGTGTTTTTTCTTTATTTTTTTCTTTTTTTTCTTTGTTTGTCTTCTCTCTGTCTTTATTTTTTTTAATATCTTTTCTTTCTTTCTTTTCTCTCTTTTTCTCTTTTTTCTTTCTTTCTTTCTTTCTTTCTTTCTCTCTCTCTCTCTCTCTCTCTCTCTCTCTCTCTCTCTCTCTCTCTCTCTCTCTCTCTCTCTCTCTCTCTCTCTCTCTCTCTCTCTCTCTCTCTCTCTCTCGACGTTCTCAAATCTTCGCAAAGGCGGTCCTGTGTTGAGGAATTAATGAAAGGTTAATTGTTGTTGAGAATGGCTGATGTCTGTCTGTTGAATTGTTTCACTTTTGTCGTGAAGGTGGATTGTATTTGTTTTTGTTTTTTTGTTTTTTAGTCCTATTTTGTTCTTGTTCTTCCGTTGTTTGCCAATCGTAGTGTAATTATCAAAACTGAAATTTAAATTGTACAAGATCTATGGTTACCGAATGATCTTTTCGATTTTCCGGCTGAACTGGACAAACAAACAAACTCAGTGGTTATGATTTTGACATTTTAACCCCCTATAAAATCTACGGACATAACAAGTCCCATTTCAAGTATGAATTCCTTTTAGATGTTGTTATTAACCGAGATATTGCTAGCCCTGCTGGTTTTATTACCTGTTTTTCTCAATTATTGTTTTCACTATAGCTGTTATTGTCCTTGTCACCATATATATATATATATATTTTTTATAACCGAACGTCATAACCTCTGTTTGTTACTGAGGTATTTTCGGTAATCCTCTAATACAAGAATTTGGGAATGAGATAATAGTGTCTTATGTTAACAAAGCATTAAAAGGCTGTAGGAATATGAGGGGAGTGAGTTCGTCGCGGCGCAAGAGGAGGGGTATGTGCGTCGAGTATGAGAGGAGATGCTGTGCTAGAGGCGGGGTTGGTGCCAGGCGCAGGGGGGGAGGTGGCACCGCTGCCAAGGGGTCACACGGAAGGGTTGCAGGAGGGCATAGGCGGGGGATGTGATGGGGCAGAGAGGCGGGGGGTTGGAGGATGGTGATTGGGGAGGGGGGAGGGGGGGTAGAAAGGGGGGATTGGGTGGATCTTGTGAAGGATGGATGGCGGGGGGGGAAGGTAGTTTGGGTTTGTCTCTGTCTCTCTCTGGCTGTCTGTCTTGTCTATTTGTCTTCCTCTCCGTCTCTCTCTCTCTCTTTCTCTCCCTCTCTTTCTTTTATCATTATCTCCCTCTCCCTCCCATCTCTATCTCCCCTCCCCTTTGTGTTCCCCCACCCCTTCCCATATAACCACCTCCCCTTCCCCTCGCAACCCCCTATTTTAAAGGCTCCTTCTTATTACTGGTCGGCCTTTTATTATTTGTTATTATTATTTTTATCATTCTCATCATCATTATTATTCTCGTTATTATTATATTATTATTATTATTATTATTTATTACTACTATTACTATATTAATCATTATTATTATTATTATTTTTTTATTATTATTATTATTATTAATTATTATTATCATTCATTATCATTAGTGTTAATTATTAATATTGTTATTGTTATTGTTATTATTATCATCATTATTAAGTCGCCTCCTGTCCGCGGTATCCTCCCTCCGGTCACGGCTTCGTCCGGAATCGCCTCCGCTCTCCGTCGCCGCCTTCTGTCGCTCCCGCTGGCCCTCCGCGTCGCTCTGGGGCCTTGCCTTGTACGTCGCTCTCTTCGGTCTTATTCTTTTCTTTGTGTCTGTCTTGCTCTCTCTCTCTTCTCTCTCTCTCTCTCCTCTCTCTCTCTCTCTCTCTCTCTCTCTCTCTCTCTCTCTCTCTCTCTCTCTCTCTCTCTCTCTCTCTATCTCTCTCTTCTACTCTCTCTCTTTCTCTCTCTCTCTCTCTCTCTCTAGGCATAGTTGTCTATCCATCCATGTTCAGCGTGCAAACACACACACACGCGCGCGCACAAGTGCATACGTGCATACCAACCACCCTCTCTCCCCCTCCCTTTTTATGCCCTAGAAATAAGTATATCATTGACTTTCTCTTTTGTTTGTCTGTTTGTTTTTGTCGTAGAATGAAGGGGAATGATGGCACTGAGTCCCTGTAACCTTTTTCCTTATATTTTTATCGACGTTTTTATTCACTTTTATTTTTTTATCGCTCCCCTCTTCTCATATGTCACTTCATTTTTTGGTTATACTATATGGTCGTTATTTTCTGCACGGGGTTATATTTGCAGTATATATCACTTTAATAGCTTAGAATGGGTTATTTACGTAGGTTTATATAAACGGGTTCATGTCATTTACGTCCATTTTTTTTTTCATTGTTTTTTTTCTTTTCTTTTCTTTAAGTTGAATTGTTCTTTGTGTTCGTCGACGCGTTGATGCTATTTAAAGCTGTTTTTTCAGGTTTAATTGAATTGTTCTGTGTTGGTTTACATCAGTCTCTTCTAACTTATTCTATTAAGACGCGCCCATTCTGAATTCCTCGGGGAGCGTTTGCGAGAGTCACAAGACGAATTCAACTCGGCGGCGAAGACACTTGTGCGTAAACAACTATCTTAAATTCGCTCTTGTGTGATTTTTTTTTCTCTCTCTCTCTCTATCTCCAGAAGCAAAATGATTTTTCCTCTCCCCTTTGGCTCGCAGTTCCTTCCCCTTCAGGACGGTTGCCTCACACTCGCCCAAGGATTTTTCCGATATAAAAGTATCGGTGTGATACAGGAGCTCGTGAAACCTGTAATCGGGAGTAATTTTGTAATCTACGTGGAGGGAGGGCTGTTATTTCCAAGATAATAATTATGCACCAAGGTTTACATGCATTAGCCTCGTCGTCGTCTTTTCTTATTAAGCGTCGCCGGCGCCCGTAAGTATGCATCGCGCTTTCTCGCCGCGCGGACGGACCCCGGGGCTGTGCGAGGGCTGTGGGGCTGCGGCTGTGGGGTCGGGGCTGTGGGGCTGCGGCTGTGGCTGAGGTGGGGCTGCGGTGTGGGATGGTGGGGCTGCGGCTGTGGGTTGAGGCTTTTAGAGTTGCGTCTGTGGAATGGAGGCTGTGGGGCTGCGGCTCTTCCGGAGTCTCGCTTGCAAACCCTTTTTTCAAAGGCTCCTGCAGCCGAGGGAAGCCGAGCGGATGGCGAAGGAGCCCTCGGGAGGCGGGCCCACCTGGCCTCGGGTTTGTTGTGGTGGCGGTTTTGCCAAGACCTCCTCCCCGGGTCGGGCGGGCGGTGGGGAGGTGGCGGGTAGGGGAGCCGCACGCCCAGCAAAACAACAACTACCTATTATCTGCGAGCGTGTAGGAAACCGTGCCCCGTGCCATGCCCGGGCCAGGGCGGCCGTAGGGGCGTAACACACACGCCCGTGCGCCCGGGAAACCCGGCCGTATGGGCGGAGGCGGCGAGGGCGCTCGGCCGGCCCGCGGGAGAGCCGTCATGATTTTAAATGCCATTTGAGTGCCAGATCTACAGGGACGCATTTCAAGTAGGACTAATGAGGGCCGCATGCCAATTGCGAGCGGAGGGAAACGGAGCCCTACGCAGGGGGCCGCAAGGGCGAAAATGGCCCGGGAGAATCCGGCAGTAAGGATGAGTGAACTGGGTTACGTCACAGCGCGATAGATACAGACCAATGGTGAGGGAAGGGTTGAGCTGGGCTGGAGGGCCTCGGCGAAGAGGAGCGGGGGAAGGAGGGAAATGGGGGATAAACAGGATGATGAGAACCCCAAATTGGGTGCAGGAAGGATGGAAGAAGTGAGGGGAAGAGGAAGGTGAGGGGAAGGAGGGTGTAATGGACTATCGAAGGAGGAGGGGAGGATAATGCACTTAATAAGCGCGCGAGAGAGAGGAGGAGAAAAAAAACTAACGGAAAGGGTAAGGTGAGTGGTGGGAGGGGAGAGGGAAGGAGGGAGGAGGAGGAGAGGAACAGGAGGGGATACGCTAAGGAAAAGGAAGATATATTTTTCGTTTTGAATTCCTGAATTTGTATAGAGGGAGGACGCATAACGGGAAAAAAACGGTAATGATAATTTTAGTTGGTGAATATCATAAAAAATGCCTGTATGCGTGTCTTTGTCAGTGCCCGTAGTCCCCTAAAAGCGAAATAGCGACAGACGCGGTGCCATTCCAGACAGACTGACAGACAGAGACTAAGCCCTCTCCGCACGCACTCGGTGGAACGTCCTCTTCCGCGGGGCAATCACAGGCAAAGCCCTCGGGGTTCTCGCAGCCACGGAGGCAGACAACGCCAGCCGGTGCCCCACAGACACAGACAGAGAGCGCCGCCGCACAGACAGATAGACAGGCAGACAGACAGACAGGCACAGCCCACCACCAGACGTTCACGTTATATACACAGGAGTGAGCCATCACGGGCGCCGGGCTGCCACGTGCAGGATAAACACGCACCAGCCTCCTTCTCCCCCCCCCCCCTCCTGTCCTCTGCCTGGCTCTTACCCCTTCCTTCCGGCGACCTTCACCCTTCGGTCTTCGGTTTTTTCCTCCTCTCTCGGTCTGTCTGTTTGTCTTTCGGTTTGTCTGGCTGTATCATATCCTCCTTTTTCCCTCTCTCTCCCTCTCTGTCTCAGTCTCTCTCTCTCTCTCTCTCTCTCTCTCTCTCTCTCTCTCTCTCTCTCTCTCTCTCTCTCTCTCTCTCTCTCTCTCTCTCTCTCTCTCTCTCTCTCTCTCTCTCTTCTCTCTCTATCTATCCCTCTGCCCGTCTGTCTGTCTTTCTCCTATCTTTCTCTTTTCTCTCGTTCTCTCTTGCATTCACACTTTCACCCAGTTTTCCCGTCTCCCTCCTTCGCCGTCTACCTTTTTTTCACCCCCGCTCGCCCTTTAAACCCTAAATCAACATCCTGCCTTCTGGATTAACACGTGTAGGATTTCTTGGGATTTCTTGGGGATTTGTTTTTCGGATTAGGTGTGAATAGCCCGAAGAGCATCGGGGATTAATGTGTAACTTGTCATTAATGTCATTTTCTCGCGTTTGGGGAGTCGAGGCTGTGGTGGGTGTAGTGTGGGTGTGGGGTGGATGTGTGTATGTGTGGGGGTGGATGGGTGGAGTGTGTGTGGGTGTGGTGTGTGTGTGTGGTGTGGTGTGGTGTGTGGTGTGTGTGTGGGTGTGGGTGGTGGGTGGGTGTGGTGGGTGGGTGGTTGGGGTGTGGTGGGTGGGAAGGTGTATCTGTACTCGTGAAATGAGAAATGGTAATGGTGCGAAAGTTTTTAGTCCGGGAAGGAAATTGTGTGTCATAATATTAGCTGTGTGCGCTTCTCTCTCCTCTCTCTCTCTCTCTCTCTCTCTCTCTCTCTCTCTTCTCTCTCTCTTCTCTCTCTCTCTCTCTCTCTCTCTCTCTCTCTCTCTCTCTCTCTCTTCCTCCACTTTCACCTTCCCTCGTTCCTTTCCTGTTCCATATCTTTCCCTTCTTCGTTCCTTTCCTGTCCTTCTCTTTCCTCTCCTTCCCCCCGTTCCTCTTTCCTTCCTCCTTCCCTTCTTCTCCTTCCCTTCCTCCTTCCTTCCCTTCTTCTCTTTCCTTCCTTCCTTCCTTCCCTTCTTCTCTTTTCCCTTCCTCCTTCCTTCCCTTCTTCTCTTTCCCTCCTCTCCTTCCTTCCCTTCTTCTCTCCCTTCCTCCTTCCTTCCCTTCTCTCTTTCCCTTCCTCCTTTCTTCCCTTCTTCTCTTTCCCTTCCTCCTTCCTTCCCTTCTTTCCTTCCCTCCTTCCTCTATTTCTTTACTCCTTTCCCACTGCTTCCCACTCGCGAAAGCCGCGACGGAGTTCCCCTTTGGAGGAGGAAAGGGACTTCTAAAGTGGCTTCGCGTCTTAAGCCTCTCGTACGTTCGCTTCTCGGCCGTTCCCTCTTCCCATTCTTCACCACATTAGCTTCCTGTCTCCCCTAAAGCACTTCTCGCACCCCCCCCCCCCCCCCCCGCACCCCCATGAAATATATATGTTGTGCGTTCAGGACCCCATTAATGTGACTCCACCCTCTATTTCCCTTCATTTCTCGTCCTCTTACTCTAACTACTACTCCTCCCCCCTCTCTTCCCTCCCTCCCATCTCTCTTTCTCCTTTCCTACTTCTCTTCCTCCCTCCCTCCCTCCTTCCCTCACTCCAACCCCCTACTCCCCCAACTCGCCCCACCCCTCCCTCTCCCCTCTCCTCTCTCCCTCCTACTTCTCTTTCTCCTCTTCTCCCTCTCCCATCCCTTTCCCCCTAACCCCTGCCAGAGCACGGCCCTGTATTTCTTCATATATCTTGCCCGCACCACCTTAAGCATGTCTCCTCCTCATAAATCTGTTGGATTTCTTTCTCCTTTCCCCTCCTCCTCCCCCTCCCTCCTCCTTTCCTCCTCCTCCTCCTCCTCCTCCTCCTCCTCCTCCTCCTCCTCTTTGCTCCCCTTCCTCCTTCTTCCTTCCCAACTCTTTTTCCTCCTTCTCCTCTTTCTTCTTCTTTCTTCTTCTCCTTCTCCTCCTCTCTCCCCTCCTCCTCCTTCTTTTCTTATTCCTTTCTGCTCTTTCTCCTCTTCCTCCTGTTCTTCCTTTTCCCTTTCTTTTCCATCTCTCTTTCTATCCATATGTTTAATCCTTTATTTTATATTTTATAAATTAATTTCCCTTGTTTTCATCTAAGAATTAGGCGACTGAACAAAGAGGATGATGAGAGAAACGAAAATGAAAATGATAATGATTATGAGAATGATATCAATAAGAAAAGTAAAAGAAATGTGCCTTCCACTCCTGCGAATGATTATAATACGATTCATCTGATCCTGTGAATAATTATCATGATTCTCTCTACAGTCATGCGAATAGTAAGAAAATTCGATGTGCAGTCTCGCGAGATTCGTCGGCCAATATGAAATGATAATTGATAATAATGATGATTAAGGATAATTGATAATGAGGATGATTTATGCTGATAATGATTGATAATAGTGATAATTTATGTTGTTAATGATTGATAATAATGATAATTTATGTTGTTAAAGATTGATAATAAGGACAATTGATGTTGTTAATGATTGATGATAATGATAATTTATGCTGGTAATGATTGATGATGATGATAGTTGATATTAATAATGATGATGATTGTTGATAATGATGATTAATGATAATTGATGATCGTTGATGGTAATGGTAATTAATTATGATAATGATTTGTAATAATGATAAATGACAATGATAATAATTTCATAGTGGGATGAGGATGTCACCGCGCCGGCCGACATCGCCAACGCCATTCACGCCGACGTCGAGGTGGGCGAGAAAAGGCGTTTGAAATTCGGCAGATGAAAGGGGCGGAGGGAAGTCGCACGCCCAAAGCACACGGCGGGTACAAAAGGGGGCGAAGGGGGGGGGGCGGGCGGGCGGGCGTGGAGGAACACGTGCGCGGGCGTTTACATTGTATATGGTGGGAACTGGCTTTGGAAGGGAAGGGAAAGGGGGAAGGAAGTGGAGGGTGGTGTGGGGGAGGAGAGAGAGAGAGAGAGAGAAGGGGAGGGGAAGGAAGTTTATGGAGCTGGGAGAGAAGGGGGAGAGAAAAAGAGAGGGGGAGAAAGAAAGAGAAGGAAGGGAGAGGGAGGGAGAAGGAAAGGGAGAGGGAGAGGGGAGAGGATGGAGGGAGGGAGAAGGAAAGGGAGAGGGAGAGGAGAGAGGAGGAGGGAGGGAAGAAGGAAGGGGAAGGGGAAGTGGAGAGGAAGAGAAACGAGTGAGGGAGTCGGGTTGATAAGCGAAGGGAGGATAGTGGAAGAGAGGGAGGGAGGGTAGGAGGGGGAGGAGGGATGCTGGTAAGGGGAGAGGGGGAGGGAGGGGGGAGGCAGGGGAAGGGGGCTGGTGAATGGAGAGGAATAAGAGGGGACAAGAGAAAGGAAAGGGAAAGGGAAAGAAGAGGGGCAGGGAGGGATTGATTGGCAGAAAAGAAAATGTTAAGGATGACTGAGAAGAAAAGAGAAAAATGGAGAAGAGAAGAGAGAAAAGAGGGGAATATAAGAACAGGCCGACGGGAGGAAGAAAAGGGAAGGAGAGGGGGAAGAGGGAGAAAGGCAAAGGTAAATTGAGGAGAAAGGGAAGGGCAGAGGAGAGAAGACTAGAAAAGGAAATGGAAGATCGCGCGTCGCCTCAGGACAAGGTGAATTGCGTGCGAGTGACGGGCGGGCGGGGGCGTATGGGCGGCGGGGGGAGGGGGGGAGGCAGGGAATATGGCTACGTGAGCGGCCTCGGGCGGTGGGGATCTCCGCGCCCCGAGATGGCTGTAGGAGCGGTGGGAAGCATTAAAGGATCCTTCTCCATCTTGCCTCCTCCTCCTTCTTCCTCATTTTCCCTTTCCCCCCTTTTTTTTATTCCTTCCCCCCCCCCTCCCTATCCTCTCCATCCGTTTACTTTCTCCTTCCTTCCGCTCTATGTCTTCACCTTAACCTCTTCCCTCCTGCCATTCCCTCCCATTTCGTTTCCTCTCCTTCCTCCCTCTCCCTGCTTCCATCTCTCTACCTCTCGCCCTCGCCATTTCCTCCATTCCTTTTTCCCCTCCCCCCCCCCTCCCTGCTTCCATCTTTCTTCCTCCCCCCTGCTTCTCCCACCTTCCTCCCCTTCCTTGTTTCCACCTTTCTCCCTCCCTCCTCCCTCCCCCCACATCTCTCCAGCCTCCTTTCCCTACTCCCCTCTTCCAGCATTATCAGAAAATTTGTTGATGTTTTTCCTCCCCCATTCGTAATATTGACGTATTCTTGTACAGTGTTATTCGTAGGGT